>CANTUT010000841.1:5000-130000 GCA_947687605.1 Reutealis trisperma | reverse complement strand
ATAGAAAGTTACAGTTGAGGATCAGCCCTTATAGGGAAAGGTCTTGGCTAAGGATCAGTCATTAGGAGGGTAGGTTAGGTAGGTCCTTAGAAGGATAGATTGGTCTTGAGATGTTAGGTTAGGTTGTGTTAGGTTCAAATTAGGTCAAGAACTATCACTTGAAAATTCAGGTTGTAAGATTTGAGTAAAGACTGTTGACCTAATACAACATTTGGGGTAGTGGATTCATTTATTGAGCCACCTTGATAAAGAGACTTTGAGTTTAAGGGGAGTTAACAAGTATTCCCAAATGAGGTAGTTTAGCTGAGAAAACTTGGGCTTTAATGATGATGGGCTTTGGTTTCGCAAGTGAGCCCAAGCCTTGAGATTTTGCTAAAGAATTTGATAATAATATGTCCAAGATGCATAATCTTATTAAGGATGGTATGGTTGATCACTTGAAGGGATAATAGGCCTTGATCAAGGAGTTAGGGGTAAAGGTGTTTTGAAGAAGATAGGTAGGATGCCACCTCGTGAGTTGATTCAGCAAGTTGGACATATAGACTAAAAGGTGAGACTAGACTCAAATTGTTGCGGTAATGATAAGATGAGATACAAGAGGCTAAAAACTCTAAGCGAAAGTGGTGAAGACACTTAACAGGGTACAAATGTAGGGAAACATGAATCTATAAAAGATAAGACTAACATAATGACTATCTTTAGACGAGATAGAACTAACAGACTAAATAGTCAATCCAATTTGAATGAAACAAAGTTCCATCTTGAATTGTTGCTTTGAGTTGATTCCATCCTTTGGCTAAATTGCCTTTGTGGGTTTACTTGTTCTAAGTTGCCCTTTTCAGTTTCTCTCTCTTTTTTTGTTTTTTCATTTTCTCGTTCTTTTTTTTCTTTTTTTAATTAATTAATTATTTTTTTTTGAATTTTCTTTCTTTTTTTTTTGTTAGGTTGGCAAGGCCATTTGTTCTGTCTTGCTTAGAAAGATCTGATTTTGTTTGGATCATGGGTTGGATTTCTGGTTTTCCTTCCCTTTTTCGCTAGTAAAGCTATTTGTTCAGCTTTGCTTGTGAAGATAATTGAGGATTTCCCTTAGCCTGTAGCGAGAATGGGAGCTTTGGTGTTCTGTAGAATACTCAAATTTTGGTAAAAAAGTGCTATGGATGTCTGCTTGGTGAATTTGAATGTATTCCAAGGAACTGCAATTTTGGTGAAGGCTGCCTTTAATGATCATTTGTTATGGCCTTGAATTATTGACCCTCAGCGTGTGATTCGTTATTGGCATAAAAATTCATTGTCTCATACAAATTGGATGAAAAGAAACACATAAAGAAAGGGATTTGAAAAAAAAAATGACACTTTATTAAATAATCCCATCTTTCTTTATTATAATAAAAATGACTTCAATAGACTCAATAGAATGACTCTAACAAATAGACTCGAAAAAGATGATTTTGACAAATAGACTTAAAAAAGGTGACTTTGATTGTCAAACTCAAAAAGATGATGATGACAGTCAAACTCAAATAGATGACTTTGACTTAAATGATGACTCGGACATTAGTGACATAGACTCTGACTAGTATCCTTCTTGCTTTGTTAACTCACTAAGTGGCTTGAAAGATCGATAGGTAAAAGAGGTATTCATTGCCAATGAGGTCTTGGACTAATTCTAGACAGGTCAGGTTTAGCTAGAGTCAAACTCTTCAATGTTGGTTTCATGTTCTTCCTCAATGTCCAAGTCAATGGCAGCAATCTTTGATTTTCTTTGAAGGTGATCCTCAACCTTGGATGCAATATGATCAAAGCTTTGAAAGTAGGTAGGTATTATGTTAACAAGGGATCTTGGTAGTTTGGAAGTAGATTCTTGATGAGGATATCCATTTGTTATTACTCAATTGGCCTGTTTATCATTAGAGCAGCTTTGGCCCTCCACCTTATAAGGAACACAGAGAAGGTCTCATTTGAAAGCTGTTTAGTGCTTTCTGAATCCCTTCTTGTAATGTCCACTTCAATATTATAGTGGTACTATTTGACAATTACATTACAAATGTCCTCTTAGGTTTATTTTTGGGTGTCATCTAAGTTAATAAACCATCTTCAAGCAGCATTAGTAAGGGTTTACCGAAAGAGTTAAGTAAGGAGCTCGTTGTTGATACCAAGGGGGTGCATTGCCCCCACATACATCTTTAAATTTGTCCAAATTTGGCATCTTGAACTTCAGTGGTAACTGAGCATTGGGGAAGAGGCTTAATGAACTTGTATCAATCATGCCTTTCCTCTTCTTTAGACTTTTTATTAACTTTTCAATGGCTTCTAGTTTTAGTAGGAAGACCTCAAGCCTAGGATTATATGTGGCTTCCCTCTATTGTGAAGGATTCATAGAAAAGGAGGTGATTTATGGTTGTTTAGTGGGTGCTAAATGGGAGAGAGTGTTGTTTGGAGAATATTAAGTGAGGGAAGTGATGGAGATGTTAGCTTGGTGGAGAAAGTAGAAGCATGGGTTTAAACTGATGTCAAATTTTGGTCTAGGTTAAGGGATTTTAGAGAGTGGGATTTGGGGTTTGGTTTCTGCTAGCCCAACTTAGCATGTCTTGGACATCATTTAGTATGGCCTCCTTTTGGGCCTGCAATCGAGCTTGAAATTAGGCTATTTGTCTCTTGAACATCTCTTCTTGTTGCTTTATTAATTTGGCTAGAATCTTATCTATGACATCTTTGTCAAATCCAGTAGACCTTGCAACCTTTGAAAGGGAAAAGGAGTTGGGTTAGTATCTAGTTGCGAAAAATGTTTATGGGGTATGATGAACCAAGGACCTTGGGTTTAATGATAATGGATGATGGTGTCTTATGGTTAGGTTGACAGTGTGTGGGTAAAGATGAGGGTAGAGGTGTATGATGTTAGTTAGGTTGGTATTTAGCTAAGGGAGCTGGGTTAGATTTTACCTTTGAAAACTAGGTTGGCATTTAGTTTTGAGTGGCTAGGTTAAATCTTAGCTTTGAGTAGCTAGGTCAGAATTGAGCTTTGGGTGGCTAGGTCAGATTTTAGCTTTAAGTAGCTAGGTCATAATTTAGCTTTGGGTGGCTAGGTCAAATTTTAGTTTTGAGTAGCTAGGTTAAGATTTAGCTTTGAGTAGCTAGGGCAAAATTTAGCTTTGAGTAGCTAGGTCAAAATTCAACTTTGAGTAGCTATGTCAAAATTTAGCTTTGGGTGGCTAAGTCATATTTTAGCTTTGGGTAGCTAGGTTAGATTTTAGCCTTGATGAACTAAAGAGTAGTTTAGAAGGCTAGGTCAGAGCTTAGCCTCAAGTAATTGGGATTGAGATTTACGAATGATTTACCATAGGCTTAAAGATAGAGTAACCATGTGTTTTGAGATTGGGTTATGGATGTACCATGGATTTGGATGCTAGGTGGACTATGGGTTTGGTGATAGCTAGATAATGGGTTTAATTGGATTGGACCATAGGCTTAGATGGGCCATGGGTTTGAATATAATGTAAAATATGAAACCAAGTCAGCATTTAGTTTGGGTAAGGATTATAAATAAGAATGAAGCTAGGTCAGTGTTTAGCTTTGGTAAGGATTATTGAGGATAAAGCTAGATCAATATTTAACTTGGGTAAGGACCATGAAAGATGAAAGCTAGGTCAGTGTTTAGCTTGGGTAAGAATTATGAAAGATGAAAGCTAGGTTATTGTTTAGCTTAGGTAAGGAAGATGAAAGCTAGGTTAGTGTTTAGCTTGGACAATGATTATGAAAGATGAAAACTAGGTCAGTGTTTAGCTTGGGTAAGAACTGTGAAGGATGAAAGCTAGGTTAGTGTTTAGCTTGTATAATGGTTGTAAAGAATAGAGCTAGGTCAGTGTTTAGCTTGGATAAGGATGAGGGTACTATAGGTGGGTTTGTTTTTACCATGCATTTGACATAGATTTAAATGAACCATGAGTTTTAGGTTTAGGTGGATCATGGGTTTAGGTGGACCATTGGTTTTGGGTTTTGGCCATGTGTTTAGGTGGACAATGAGTTTTGGGCCTTGACCGCGAGTTTAGGTGGACCATGAGTTTTGGGTTTTGACAATGGGTTTAAGTGGACCATAAGTTTTGGGCCTTGACCATAGGTTTAGGTGGACCATGGGCTTTGGGTTTTAACCATGGGTTTAGGTGAACCATGAGTTTTGGGCCTTGACCATAGGTTTAGGTGGACCATGGGCTTTAGGTTTTGACCATGGGTTTAGGTGAACCATGGGTTTTGACTATAGGTTTATATGGACCATGGGTTTTGAGTGTGAAAATGTTTGGATAGGTTTTTAATTCTTTACAAGGTTCAAGCTATGCATCCATGTATGCATGAATGATTGAAAAAGATTTCATGAAAAACCAAGTTCAGTATTATGGTGCATACAAACCTAAAGGTAAGTTCTGTGAGTCATTACATGAAAGGGTAAGAGTGGATTGAAAGGGAACCTGCCACACTAAAGATGTGATATACCTAACCAAATGTGAGTCAAAGAGTCTCGCATGGGTGCAGCAGTACTTGCATACTCATTACACCTCTAAAAGTATCAGAGGATACACCACGAGCTGGATGATTTCACTATCGGCAAGTAGACCTAAAGAAGGTTGCCCACTCGATATTAAGTTGTAATTTGCAAAAGGAGTCATCGCTTTAATTTTGTTTATTGTAGTTGGGAAAATTAAAGGAAAAATCTAATTTAATTGACTCCAAAATTATACCATTTATCCCAAGGAAAGCCTCTAGTCCTTGAATGACCAAAGAGTGCTTGGGGACTAAGTTTTGGTTAAAACAATACAAAAAAAGTTAGTTTGACTTAAATACAAAATAACTTTTGTAAAAAGAAGTTTTTATGTATACATGAACAGATATAATATGATGCATGAAACAAATATTATTTGTCCAATGCATGACAAATATGAGATAATGACAATTACAAAATGTGAAAAATAAAGGAAAACTACTTAAAATTATTACAAGTCAAAATTTCAAAATTAGGGGATCTTTCCTCTAGCCCTTATAGGTTCTAGGAAAAGCACACATTTCCCAAATACAACTAAAGTAAGAAAAAGTAATAAAACAATTGTAATAAAAAAAACTAAAGTTTCAACTTTTATTTAAGAAAAGCAATTTCAATCCTAAACTATGTGAAGAAGGTGATAGAGAGAAGAAGTTGTTAATTTTAGTAGAGTTGAATGCCTTAGAGATGGTAAGCATGCATATCCTCTTGAATAGGAATCAAACCCCATGTAGTTCTTCCTTCTTGCGAAGGAGGAGTTTTTAAGTCATTGCTTTGTTATCATGTTTTGATTGATTTTAAGGGCTTAGGGATTTGTTAATTAGGTTATATTTTAATTAACAAAAATTAGATCTTTTTAGATCTAGATCTTGAAATTGGAATTGAAAAAGGTAAAGGAAGGAACTTTTACCTTTGGCTTTTGGCGGTGAGGAACGTAGGGAAAGAGCTTCACACCGGATCTAAGTTTCACCTTGGCATAGAGATAGCACTAGCACTCCTTTTGGAAGAAGGACTCTTGAACTCTTTTAAAGAAAGGACTTTGAATCACTCTTGCTTAAGAACCACGAATTCCTTTTGAAAGGAAAAACTTAAATCACACCTTTTCTTTATGAGAAGGCTTAGAGATAGGATTTGAGGTGATTAAAAAGTTTATGAATAGAGTTTTATAAGATGAAAGAGGTTTTGGAATGGGGTTTTAGAGATTAGGAGGTTTAGAAAAAGGGTTTTAATGATTGGGAGGCTTTGAAATAGGTTTTAGAAAGCTTTAGGGGGAGTATAGAAGTATGTAATTATGTGTGAAAGTTGTTAGGAGATGCAAGGTATTTATAGAGGGAGTCTAGGGGCTTAAAACAGTGAATTTTCAGTGTGGGATCAGGAAAAAATGCGCTGCGGCAGCTGATCAGGGTCTGCGGCAATCCAAAGCTTTCTGCGACAACCATAGCACCCTATTAGCTGCCCTAGGGACATCTGGTTGTGGTTGCCGCAGCTGGCCTGCAGATTGTCGCACCTCATTTTTTAGCCTGTTCTCATTCGTTCTTGATTTGATTTGGGCCCAATTTGATTCAATGTGTTCATAATCAAGTGCTGGTTGTTTGAAAGTGTAATTTTGAGGAAATATATTTTTTCCAATAAGGCATTTCCCCCTTGACCCCTGTCTACTAACTAGTTAGTAAGACCACCGTTTCGGCTCTGTGTAGCTCACTAATCTTAACAGGTGTCAAGCTGCAGCTAGATCCTATGGGTGCAAATTTAAGGGTTCATAGGTGCCTCCACACCTTGCGATTTTGTGATCTCTTTCAAGCTACTTTTTGATTTTTATAAAACTAACCATGTGAAGGAATGGTGGGGCCAAACGCAGCGGAAGGGAGGCGGTGGGGTGAAATTTCAAACATTTTAAAATTTCACTTCACCTAATTTTGGTCCAAAATTCATTCAAGCAATCAACTAATTTGTGTGTAAAACACATATGCATATAAAGAAGAAGGAAGAGTAATTATATTATCTCTTATAGGTTCCTTCTTTCTTTATCAAAGAGCTTCCCAAGTGTGAAGCCTCTAGATCATTCACACCTAGCTCACCTCCAAGTCTCCTTTTTGTTTCTTTGGTATTCTTGAATCACTCTCTTGGTTGCCCAAATTGATTCAAGATTTTCCCTCAAAAACCTTTAGGATGTTTAAGGTTTCCCTTTGGTTTGTTTTGGACTAAACACATTTTCAATTTGCAAGCAATTATTCTTTTATAAAGAACAAAGAAAAGAATTGAAGATCAAAAGAAAATTTGAAGAAACATTTTCTTCCTTTTCTTTCTCTCTCTCAACTTCTCTCTCTAAGCTTCAAGTGGAAAAATGGTGTTCAAAACTTATGACGAAGAATGAACATAAAACCCTTTTATACTTCTTTTCCTTCAAGACTTAACTCTTAAGTCTTTACAAAGACTTAATTACCCTTTTAGCTCTTCATTTAGTGGAAGGGCAAAGTTGACTTTGCTTCCTCAAATAGTGAAATGACCATTTTATCCTTTAGGGGTAAAATGGACATTTCTACTAGCCAACAGATGTAATTACAATTTTAACCTTAGTAGAAAATTTTCTAACCCCTAAACCCATCACTTGGGCTCATGAATACTGAATTTTCTCTAACTCTCAAATTACCTCTTTTCTATATCACATATGTGCTTAGGCCACATCTCATGTGTTAAGGGTTTTCACTAAGTTTAAAATTAAGTCTTTGATTTAGTCCAAATCAATTTTTAATCTAATTTTTCTCATTTGCATCATATACAAATTAAGATTTAATTGAATAGAAAACTTCATAGATTAAACATCAGGACATACTAGGGTCCTTATAAATTTAATTATATGTTTAATCATTTTACCACTAATCAATTAATTAAACACTTTAATTAATTATTATGGTAAACCTTTTACCCTTGGAAGGTGATCACTATTGGGTGTGTGACTTTCTAGGTTCATGTCTGATTAGCAATGGGAATGAGAAAATATTTTTCATTACTAATGTGAAATTATCACTTCACACTTAGTCCCATAAGCCATGAGGGATAGCTAGCATTCCATATCACGACTACCTAATTAGAAATGAATGTTTATAGTTGATAACTTCAAACATCATATAGACCATCGATCATAAATTATCATGCATTAGAATCCCTTTATTAAAGATCCCAATCTCGGCTTGGGTAATAGTTTATATCAAACCCTAATGTGCCTTGATTCTATATCCTTATCTCGGTTCAAATTCTTGATGAAATTAGATGCCTACTAGAAACTCTTTCAAGTGAATCTGTCTATTCTAGCCAGGAGCTTTAGTTATCAAGAATAACTAGATAACATAGGATCTTAACCTCATTTACTCAAGGTAATGAATTTTATCTTAGTGATCACTTACCTCCATACATAACAAATTAGAACCATCACAAGCCATATATCTGTATAAGAATAAAACATCTATGTAAGCAGTAATAAATTCTAACTTCCTATATATGAGATATAGTATCCCTCAAGTGAAAGGATTATATGCACTATTATGACTTAGATGATAAATAATTGACAAGTAGTAAAACCCCATATTATTATCATCTAACGTCATAGTTTGACTATTCATCTTATGAATATCCACATGTTCATATTGACATCACATGTCAAGCAGCATGAAACTCACTGTCTCTCTAATAATCCGTATCACAAACTTATTATAGAAAACAAATAGAAGTGATGGTCTTCTGAAATTAATGATGCCCAGTCATTAATCCTATGACCATGAATATATTTAAAATATTTGTACAATAGTGATCTGTCACCCATATTCTCAACACTTGAGAATAGATCCTTTTATAAATACTTAAGGACTATATTCAATAATACGAAACCCTTTTCACATTATGAATATATTATCGTGCCATTGGGAATTAATATCTACTATTACATAACTATTATATGGCTCTTAGGGTACATACTGCTATCACCATGAATAATCTATATGCGGCTATATATTTACTGATTTTCTTTATGTTAAATTTGGCCTAGGTTGTGTTTTTGAGGGAGAAACCAATTTCCAATTGTAAACATGTAACAACCCACACCCACCCTAGGAATTTTCGTGACAATTCGCTTGACTTAGAACTAAGTGTGCGCTTTTATGGAAATTCATGTGCTATGTGATTGATAAGTGTGTGGCATGTTAAATTAATTCTAATATGCATAATATGAGTTATTATTGTGAAATAAATGATTTATATGAAGTGTATTAGCATAAAATAATTTATTTTATATAAAATGAAATTTCATGCAAAAAGGCCATTTTTAAGCATAAAATAATTTTATGAGTATTTTAAAATAATTTTTAAATAAATTTTTTGGGCAAAATTTTAAAGAAAATAATAAGAAAAATAGTTTTATTTTAATTACGTATAATTAGCTCCAAAAATAATTAAAAAGCCCAAATACCTAAAAGCCCACTACACCAAAACACTCATAACTTAGCTCATTAAGGGTAATCTTAGAAATTGTCTGAAACCCTAAATTTAAAAACTAAAATTCAGCGAGCCCTTGAATTCCAGCAGCCATACTTTGTTATTTCTTTATTTTGACAGAAAAATTCTCCCAAAATAATTCTCTCTACCGAAATTCACAAAATACCTTGAAACTTTGCGATTTCACGACTGTTTCGTAAGTTTTTCATTTTCTTTCAATTTGCTATTTGATTTTTATGAAAATAATCATGGAAAAATTATTTCAAACTGAATATTTACTGATGTTTATTGATTAAATTTGGCATAGGTGAATTCTTAAGAGAGAAACTAATTTTTTTTACCAAAAACACCAACCTCTTTACGCGATTTTTCCAAAGGTGAATCCTACAACTCAAAATTGAAATTTTCATGCATAAACACTACAAGGGGGAAATTTCTCCATATTTGTATTCTAAATGGATTTTTTATGTATTTAGATGAAAAATATCAAATTAAATCATATTTCTGCATATTACTGTAATGACCGAAAAGTTTTAGAAAATAAGGAAATTTAAGGTTTTCGTCCTAGAATTTGAAAGTTAGAAAATTCTATGATTTCATAATTGAATGGCTGCCAGTTGGTGTGTTTTGGGATTCTAAATTGATAGTTGTTATATTTGGATGGGAAATAATGATTTAGATAATGTGTTTATATATTATTGTAATAAACGAAAAGCGCAGAAAGTAAGAAAAACTCATGATTTTCACTCTAAACCCTAAACTTGAAATTTTCATGCATAAGAATTATCTATGGCTGCCAATTTTTGTGTATTGATGTTGTAAACTAATATTTGTTGTGATTGACTAAAAAATAATGGTTTAAATCACATGTTTACATATTAATGTAATGACCGGAAAATACTAGAAATAAGAAAACTCATAGTTTTTCATCATAAAACTTAAAGTTGGAAATTTTCATACATATGGATTTATATATATATATATATATATATATATATATATATATATATATATATATATATATATATATATATATATATGCCAATTCATACATGTTCATGTTTCACAATGATTTTCGTTTTGATTACATGAAGAATCTTGGTTCAAACCATGTTTCTACCTATTACTGTAACAGATGGAAAGTTCAAAAAGTAAGAAAATTCAGTTTTTTTCTTTTATGGGGCATTCTGTTGGAAGAGAAGATACTATTCCAAAAATTCCCCAAAATCGAGATCAAAATCAAGCCTCAAATCCCCCCAAAATCAAGATCAAAAATTAAGATCCTCCTCTTCCTCCCGATGGCCCTATTTAAATTAACCAAATTTCTTCTTTTGTTCCTCCTTTCCTAAAATAATTTAGGAATGAAAATTCTACAAAATCTCGGATAATCTTCCAAATCAGCTCAAGGGTGATGTAGCGGGCACTAGGATTGGTAGCTAGGCACTGGGACAAATAGGCAGCAGGAAGCAAGCTACTGCGAGGCGCTGGGGAGTTGCTGCGGACATTGCTGGGCTTGTGGACTGTAGGAGGTAAACTGCTGCGTGGCACTGGGATTTGCTGTGTGGCGCTGAGGCTTCATTTCTGCCGCAATGACATTCTTCTTGCCATGTCGTGCAATGTTCTGCCAAATTTTTTGATTTAGCCCAAGTTTCTTCCATTTTTTCAATTATTAATGCAATTGAAAAGAACTTAACAAACACATTAAAATCATCATAAAATAAACTATAAATTAACAATTAAAATAACAAAAAATAAGATAAAATTATGACAAAACAATTGGGATTCTTTTGCCAATGTTTATAATTTTTATGCAATATATTTTAATGATTATTGGCATTTATGAACGAATGATAAATGGTTAAATTACATGTTAGTTGAAGGAATGACTTTAGACAAGGCTAGAGACAATTTGGTATACATAAGGTATCTTAACCTTATGTTGTGATTACAATGTGAATGTGATTGGGTAATATGGAAATAGGTTTTATGATGAGTCAATAGTGAATTTATGATCTTGAATTGATGAGAAGATTAATTGAATGAATTGGACATAAGAGATAGGCATGACACTTGAAAGGCTATTGATAAGTTGACATGTATGGAAGTGTTTAGTGTACTAAGATGATTGTTAAAGTGAATTGATATTAAGATCATGACATTGTGCTTGAATTAAGAAAAATATTGGAATGATTTATAATGTGTTTTCATGTGAGACTAGAAAGGCTAAATGGGCAATTCTTTTAAAGTCAACATATTATATGCAAGTGATGAGTGCATATCTATGTTCAACTTAACTATATGTGAATGTTATGTGTGCATGGGGTAGTTATGGGATAGGATAGCATGATGATTAAATAAATACTAAGTATTGAATTAAATATTATGTTAGAACTTGAGGAGTTTTAGAGGTTCAAGGGTCACGGGTATTAGGAGCAAAGGAACCACAAGGTGAGTAAACATTATGTTTCAAGTTACAAGTGCAAGCTATCATGTTTTGTGAAACCTTGATATCTTGAAACCCAAGTCCTTTTCTATTTTAAAGATTTCTTTGTATGCTTGGGTTGTCAAAGACAATTGATCTAAAACCATTTTTTATTATCCAATTATAATACCTTTGCGATTATTGCCCCAACTTATATTTTTCTGGAACTACACTATTGATCATCTTTTGTTAAATAAGCTAAACTTCTATTGCTATTATGTTACATGTGATTGTATCCTTCAATGCTACTGTTACCTTTATATGTTATGAATTATGTTATGAGTTATGTGTAAACATGGCACAACTTTCACTTTACATGTTATGAGTTATGAGTGGACAAGGTAGTAGCCTTCACTCTATATTATGTTATGAGTGGACAAGACAGCAGCCTTTACTCTATATTATGTTATGAGTAGACAAGGCACAATCTCCACTCTATATGTTATGAGTTATAAGCTGATTTCTATAAACTTAATTAAATTGTAAGCCATGAAATGTGAATCATAAATTATGAACTATGAGCTATGAAACCTTCTAAGGAATACATGATATTGTATAAGTTGTATTGTTTACTCATTGAGATCATCTATCTCACTGTTTTTTCCTTGTGTGGTTCTAGGTAAGCATTATAAAGAGGCAAGGTGATTGCTCAAGCTACCTACTCTGCTTGGGAAATTCCCTTGTCAAAGTTATAATAATATCATATTATGATGAGTCTTTAGACGCTCCGGGAGTTATTATGGAAATTTTATTTTAGAATATCATGTTGGTGACTTTATTTGGAGTTTTATTATTATTTTCTTATGGATTGTATTAAAGTATATTTTTAGCTTCCGCAACTTAAGGTTTTTCCTTTATAAAAGGTTTTATTAAGTTAATGTATAAGGTTTGGTACGATCCTAGGTAATTTTTGCATATGTATGAGTGGGTTCTATGGGCGTGGGTGATCTTATGTCTTCTCATGTTCTAGGATTGTCATATCTCTAAAATTGGGATGTGACAAAACATATCTCTTTCTTCACAAATAAATCAAAGGTGAACCTTAAAACCTAAAAGTTGGAAATTTCATGCATATACACTTTGGGAGGGGGTGATTTGTGTGTGATTGTGTCCTAAACTAATTTTTGTTATGATTACATGAAAAAATATTATTTTAAATCATGCATTTACATACTGTAATGATCGAAAAGTGTGAAAAGTAAGAAAATCCATGGTTATGTGGTTCGGCCTACCATTGGGATTTTGATCCCAAAGCTTATAATTTTTGTAAAATTCATTTTTGTGATTTTTAATATGTATACATGAATGACACATGATTTAATTGCATGATGGTTAAAGGAGTAACTCTAGGAAACTGCAATAGTGATTCGGCCATGCCTAGGGTTTCTAAAACCCTAATTGACATGTTTGGCTAAATGTGTACATGGTTAAGTGGCATGTGAATTAGATTTTATGATGTGTTAATTGTGAATTAATGATCTTAAATTGACTATGAGATTGAGTGTACAATTTGGTCAAAAGAGATAAGTATGACTCTTTTAAGGTTTATTTGTTAAGTTGATATATATGGAAAGTATTAAGTATGTTAAGTTAAAAGTTAAATTAAGTTGATATTAAGATTATGATTTGTTGTGTGGCTTTGGAAAAGTCTTGATATCAACTATTAAGTGAATTCATGTGAGCCTAAGAAGGCAAAGTATGTAAGACTTAAAAGTCAACATGTTATATGCAAGTGAAAAATGTACTTTTAAGTGCAACTCTAAGTATATGTGAATGATATATGTGCATAAGGTAGTTATGGGATAGGATAGCATGATGTTAAGCCAATGCTAAGTATTGAATTGTAATGTATATTACGGCTTGAGGATTTTTAGAAGTGCAAGGTCTACAAGCATTAGGAGCTAAGGAACCACAAGGTGAGTAAACATTATGTTCATGTTACAAGTACAAGTTATAATGATATGTGAACCTTTAAGATTCTTGAAACCTAAGTTCCTTTCTATTTTCAATTATAACTATATGATTTCTTTGTTAAGCTTGGGTTGCCTAAGGATAATTAGTCCAAAACCATTATTGATTATTTAATTATAAGAAAGAACCTTTGTGATTATTGCCTTACCTTACTTTCTTTCTATAACCACACTATTGTTTATCCTTTGTTCAATAAGCTAAATATCTATTGCTATTATATTATATGTGATTGCATTCTTCAATGCTATTGTTACAAGTGATTGCCATTAGCTCTAGCTATGGTACCCATGAACCCTTTTATGCAGAAATCTTCATGCCGATGCAGGAAATCATTGGAACCTGTGCACATGGTCTTAATCCAATGGTTAGGGGTAGAGTATCCACCTCAGCTAGCAGAGGCAGTTCTAGCTATGGTGCCTGATTAGTTTCACGCTTCTTTATGAGATAGTGTGAGGCCTCACCCGAGCACCGGTCCGATTCGCTAAGTGGGATCAAAATGCACATTTGGGTTTGAACTCATGATGGAACCCTTGAGTTTAGATTGGTTGATTTTTGAAAAGAGTCGCCACCTTAATTTTATTTTATTTGGAAAAAGAATAAGGGAAAAACCCAATTTGACTCCAATTAATATCCTAAAGGAAAAAGATCACTAGCCTCAAAACAAAAGAGGATTCGGGGACTAGGTTTTCGGTTTATTTATAAAAATGATTAGTTTGGCAAATTTAATATGAGATGACTTAAAATAAATTTCATGAACAATTTGCATAATGCATGAACAATTATATAATGCATGAATAAACAAATACATAAATATTCATCCAAAGCGATAAAGCAATAAAGGAATTAATCTTTACAATTCAAAACCTAAATAGGGGATACTTCCTCTAGCCCTTATGGGTTCTAGGGAAGTCATACATTCCCCAAAATAATTCTAAAGTAATAAATAAAGAAAAAATACTGCAAAAGAAAGACAACATCAACATTATAATAAAGAAGACAAAAATTAAATATCACAAAGAAAAGAGCTAATTCATAAAGTAACATACAAGAGAAGGAATATTTCTTATTTAAATTGGATTTGATGCTTTAAACAAGCAAGTCTATGTACCCCTTTGAATAGGAATCAAAATCCACGTATTTGCCTTTCTTGCGAAGGGGTTAGTTTAGCCTAGCCATTTTATCATGTTTCAGTTCATTGATTGAAAGGTGGGTTGATT
Source organism: Reutealis trisperma (assembly GCA_947687605.1). Lineage (NCBI taxonomy): Eukaryota > Viridiplantae > Streptophyta > Magnoliopsida > Malpighiales > Euphorbiaceae > Reutealis > Reutealis trisperma. The sequence continues at coordinate 115,314 of CANTUT010000841.1, read as the reverse complement.
GATTAAATTCGATTGATTGATTGATTACCGAGTTGTTAATTAGGTCAGGTTTGAATTAACAAGTCGATGCAACAATTTAAATCGTTAACCTAGTTGACTAAATCAGACTCTAATCAACATGCCTCAAAATAATGAAAGAAAATGATAAAACATGCAAAACAAATAAATAATAAATGAAAAGAATAAACTATGCAATCCTAAGGAAACAAACAAAATAAAATAGAATGATATAAAGCAAAAGAAAAACTAAAATAAAACAAAATAAGAAAACAAGAAAATAATTACCTTGCGAGAACGAGACTTGGGAATGTAGGATGGATGAAGCGGACAACCGGATCACAATTCTACCTTTTCAACTCAGTAAAACAACGACCTTTGAATGGTGACTCGGACGGTGTATTCAGGACCTCCTTAGACTGATTTGAGAAGAGCTACCTCAAAATGACCACCTAAATTAAAATTAAACTAAAAGTTCGCTCCTTTCGGACCAAACTTGTGGAGATGGTTTGCTTGATGCAAAGGCTAATCAAGCAAACCAAGAGGTTAAGATGTTAAGAGGTAAAGAAAAATGGAATTGAAGGACCCTTATAAATAGGTGAGAGGTTAGGAGAAGATTTTATACACTTTTGATGTGGGATAAGTGCATAAAATGGAGAAAAAAATGGCAAAAACATGAAAAAATGCTACTTCTGCTGTCGGAGGTCTTGCCGTAGCTGTGGCCATTTTGGCGGCAGCTGCAAGCCCTTCTACTTGATGCCAGACTGAAACTCATCCTTTTTGCAATTTTTGCCCTTTTTCACCCGTTCCAGCTCTGATTTAAGCTCGGTTTGATTCTATAGGTTTGTAATTGAGTACCGGTTGTTTGGAGGTGCAAATTTGAGGGTTCACAGCTGCCCCCTCATCAAAATTAGCTTGACCAAAAGGCAATTCTGATGATAGTGAACCTGGGATGAAGAAAAATGAACCAAAGGATGCCTAAGTGATCGTCACTAGACATTTTGGACAAAATGAAGTTTTGTCAATGGCTATCAGTCCAACCTTGATGTTGGATGTGAGAATGGTCTTGGTGAATTTCAATTAAGGCTATCTGTTCGGCCCTAATATTAGAAGTAAAAATGATATGGGATAAATTTCAATCAAGGCTATCTATTCGGCCTTAATGTTAGTGATAAAGAAGATTTGGGAAAATCTCAATTAAGGCTATCTGTTTGGCTTTAATGTTGGAGGATAAAGAAGATTTGGTGAAAATCTTAATCACTGCTATCTGTTCAACCTTAATGTTGGAGGATTTAAAGAAGATTTAGGTAAAATCTTAATCAAGGCTATTTGTTCGGCCTTAATGTTAGAGAATTTAAATTAAGGCTATCTGTTCGGCCTTAATGCTGGAGGATTTAAATCAAGGCTATCTATTCGGCCTTAGTGTTTGAGGATTTAAATCAAGGCTATCTGTTCAGCCTTAGTGTTGGATAAATCTCAATTAAGGCTATCTGTTCGGCCTTAATGCTGGAGGATTTAAATCAAGGCTATCTGTTCTGGCTTAATGTTAGGTAAATCTTAATTAAGACTATCTGTTCGGCCTTAATGTCCAGTCAATTTTGAGACATTTTTGGTAGGAATGATGACAACCCTCTCTAGTAGGAATCAACAAAAAGATTATCCATTTTGATTCAGAAGTTTGACTTACAACTTGTTCTATTATGAAATGCATCTGACTATGCAATGATTAGATACCTTGAACCTGTGAGGGGTCAGTTTGGTAGGAGAGTGCTGAGCTTTTGGGAGAAAGATGCCCCTAGTTTGGAAGGTAGCTTGGTTATTTGGTCTTTAGTTATTTGGTCTAGGAAGAAGTCACTTTGGGAGGTTAAGCCAGGTATGGTTGGGAGAGGTCGAGCTAGGTTTGGCTTGGGAGAAGTTTTGGTTTGAGGTTGAATTGGAAAGCTTGATCAAAGGGTTCAAGTCCTTTGAGATGATTAGATAAAAAAGCTAGGTCAAGTTTTGGGGAAGGTCGATTTATTGGGCTTGTCTCCAAAGAAGTTCATATGGTGATGTTTGGACAAGTCTAACAATTGGTTTAGTCAGTTATGGCCTTCTGGTTTAACTTTAGGGGAGATTGTTTAGAATGAGTGGATTATCTTAAAAGGTTAGGTCAGGTTTGGATTTGGCTAAGGTCACTTGGAAGTTCAGTTTGGTTTGGCTATGTGAGAGATCATATTAGTGTCTTGGTCAAGTTATGGCCTTCTAGTGAGTTCATTAGAAAGGCCTGGTTAGATTTTGCCTTAAGAATGTGTCAGAGAGATTAGGCTAGGATGCTAGACTTGAGAGGCTAATCTTGGATTAGAGGAAGGCTCAAGCTAGGAAATCCAGTTAGGGAAGGCTCAGTTAGATTTGGCCTTAGAAGAGATCTTAGGCTTCATAAATAAAGGGCTTTTCATGGTGAAGGCTTTTGGTTTTGTGGGCTTCATAGTGAAGGCTTTTGGGAGTGGGTTTCATAGTGAAGGCTTTTTAGGAGTGGGCTTCATTGTGAAGGCTTTTGGTTATGTGCTTCTTGATGAAGGTTTTCTAGATTTGGGCTTCTTGGTGAAGGCTTTTAGGAGTGGGCTTCATTGTGAAGCCTTTTGGGAGTAGGCTTCATGGTGAAGGCTTTTTTGGGAATGGGCTTTATGGTGAAGGCTTCTAGGTGTTGAGGATAGTTTTCTACAAGGGTGCTTTAGATGGTTGACTTTGGCTCAGGTATGGTACTACAGGTTTTGGTCACAAGGATACCATAGGTTCATGGATAAGGGTTTGCCCTTTGACATGGTTGCATCAAAATGGTTTGCAAGCCTTAAGAGGTTTTGATTCTCAGGATTATGTGTTTTGCCAATGAAGCTTAATCTTTCAAGGATAATGAAATGTTTGCCAAAGGGGCATGAGATGGGCCTTGACTGGTTCGAGTCCTTCTTAGTCAACTTGAGGATGATAGGCTTTGGGAGATATGCCTCGACTTTTGCTTTTACCAAGGAAACTAGATTTAAAGTTGATGAGTCTTGAGAGACTTGAGATTTTTGGTTTTGCACATGACGAGATTTTTGGTTTTGCCCATGATGTGATTTTTGGTTTTGCCCATGATGAGATATTGCCAAGGAAATGGTGGTATGTGCTTGAAATGATGGTAATGATTTACCAATGAGGCTTGGGATGGTTTAAAAGAATCATAGAGGTTGTATGGTTTTGCTTTTTGTAGCATGAATCATGGAAAAGAGCAAGTCAAGCTTTTTCCTATTGTTTGAGATTGAAGAGACTCTTGGAGTGACACTTAACTGATTTGACTTGACATAGATGACATATTAACTGAAAGAAAAGCCCTTGGGAATGGCTAAAAGACTAATGAGAAGAGACAACTTAGGGATTACGCCCCTAGTGAGCGAAAAGGACATGACAGACTGGAGATTTAGCTTTTTGAGCTAAACAATGGGATGGATTGACAACAGATGATGACGTTCTAGAAAAATATGCCCCTATTAGAGGATAAAGGCATGGAAGATAGTATATCCTTAAAGAATAAACCTTTGGTGAGGAAGGATGACTTTAGAGACATGAGACGAGACGAATTGATTGAAGATGACAACTTTAGACATGAGGGAAGATGACTTGGATGAGCTTTCTTTCTATTTCTCTCTCTCTCTCTTTCAGCTCTAACTTTTGTCTAAACCGCCCTTTTGGGTTTTCAACTTAGCGAGCTTGAATTAATGAAATTTGAAAGAAAATTCCACCATAGTTTAGGCTGCTACCTTTTTTTCATTTTTAAGGGCTCTAACCTTTGAATTCTGGATGTGACAAAGGTATTCTCTGAACTTGTTGCACCTTATTGAGGTGCATCATTTGATTACCTGATGTGTAACATGTAATTACATTTACTTGCTCTTTATACTTCAACTTATTTGATCATTTGACCTTCTTTGATTAGGTGCAATTGTTGATGGTACCTCAAATTCTAACATATGCTAATTGTGGTGGATTTGACTGTTTGTTCATTTCTCTCACTTTCTTTTTCTTTTTTTTTTCTTTTCTTTCTAGCTTCTTAGCTTTTTCTTTTTTTTTTTTTTTGGTAAGCTCATCCATGTTGGACTAAAAAGGAAGATAAGAAAATAAATGTACTAATAAGAAAATGTAGATGCATTACTAGAAATAAAAATTTATTACAAGATGACAAAAAGGAGACTGACATGGTTGGCAAAATACAAAATAAAATAAAATAGAATGACAAACTCTAACTCAAACTTAAAATCAGACTTTAATTTGGAATTCAACCTTAGATAGGTCAGATTAGCTAGGCTTGAACTCCTCCATGTTATACCACTCAGGGTTGAGGTAAGGTGGGGTTAAGTCGGGTCTAGATTCCTCATCATTGTTCAGGTTGGTGGTGGGGAATTCAACTTGAAATGATTTACTTTGGATGCAACCTTCAACCTTTGATGCAGTTGCAACTAAAGCTTTGAAGGTGGGTAGGTATTGGGTTAACAAATGGGCTTGATAGGCTGGAAGTAGATTCTTGACAATGATATCTACTTATTCTTGCTTGTTTGGCCTGTTTACCATTTGAGTAGCTTTAGCCCTCCACCTAGTAAGGAACATGGAGAAGGACTCATCTGGAAGTTGCTTTATGGTTTCCAAATCACATCTAGTGACATCTACTTCAGTGTTGTAATGATACTGTCTAACAAAGACATGACAAATATCATCCCATGTTCTTTTTTTGGCTCTTGGCCAGTGAAAGAAACCATCTCCTAGCAGCTCTAGTTAGCGATTCTTGGAACATTTGAGCAAGGAGTTCATCGTTAAGTCCCATAGGTTTCATTACTCCCATATACATCTTCATATGAGTTCTAGGGCATGTGGTTCCATCAAATCTATCCAACTTAGGCATTCTGAATTTAGGAGGAAGCTTGGCATCAGAGAACAAGATCAAGCTATGCATATCAATTAAGTCATTATGGCGCTTTAGGGATTTGATTGTTTTCTCCATAGTTTCAAGTTTATCCATAAGCAATTTGGTATCTTGAGAGAAAACTTCCCCACCTTGAAAAGGATTTATGAGAGAGGAAAATCTAGAGTGGGTAATGGTGTTTAGGGCTTGAGTATTGGTAGGTTTCCCAAAATAGGTTTGGTTTGAATTGTGGTTGAGATTATTAAGGTTTGCTTGGTTAATCAAGGCTCGAACTTCCTCAATGATGGCTTGCCTTTGTTCCTTCATGTTTTCTTTAAATTGGATCTGTTGAGCATCTAGGATAGCTTGAAAATGCTCTTCATGCTTCTTAAGAACGCTAGTTATAAGTGTGGTCAGGGCATCCATGTCAAGCGAGTTAGCCATTAGTACCTTATGAACCAAATCAAAGAATTGAGGTAAGTGCTTGGAGAAGAACTAGGAATATGGGCATGCAAATTTTGAGGAAAAACTCCCTTTGATGTTGTGAGCTAACTATGTTTGGGCTCTTAAGGATTTCCTAAGGTTGCACAGGTCAAGGTCTCAGACTTAAGGTATTGGGGTGGACCAAAGGTACTGGACTTGGGTACTATGTTAGGCCAAAGGTATTGGGCTTAGGGTAATGTGTTGGGCTAAAGGTATTGGGCTTAGGATAGTATGTTGGGCCAAGGGTATTGGGCTTAGGGTGGTGTCTTGATGATTTGGTTGGCAGGGTATAGGTAAAAATAAGGGTAGAGGTGTTTTAGGTTAAAGGCTAAAGTAATGGGGTAAGGTTTAGGGTGATGGCTTAAGGTTTATGGGGGCAAAAGGTGATTCAGACAAAGATAGAGTGTTTAAGGTTTATAAGTGAAGGTGTTTAGATAGAAGTGCAAAGTGAGTATGTGACCCTTACTCAGTTTAAGGTATAACGAAGACTAGAGATGAAAGCATATTTTGTTATACAATATGGATGCATGATATGCATGGGAAAAATATTTCATGAGAATGCAAAGAAGAAAGGTTTTAATTATGGTACATACAATTGAAGGTCAAGATCTAAGTTCATTACATGAAAAGGTTAAGGGTGGCTTGTAAAGGGTACACGTCACACTAGAGCAGGGATATACCTAACAACATGTGAGTCAAGGAGCCTCGCATGGGTCAAGCAGTACGTGCATGCTTGTTACACCTTTGAAAGGATCAAAGGATTCATTGCGGGGTGGATGATTTCACTATCAGCGAATAGACCCAAAGAGGGTTACCCACTCTATGTTACTTTCTATCCATTATTTTCCTAAGAAATCTAGGTTGAAAGGTAAGGAGCCAATGCAAATGATGCAAGAAAGTCATTTATGTATTAAAAGTGCCAAACTTTGATTTAAACCAATTGGTAGTCCTCTTATTTCTTTTGTTAAAAAGTAGGTGGTCCCTAGTGGAGTCGCCAGCTGTGAGGCCTCGCCCAAACACCTGTCCGATCCGCTAAGTGGGATCAAAATGCTCATTTGGGTTTGAACTCACAATGAAACCCTCGGGTTCAGATTGGTTGATTTTTTGAAAAGAGTTGCCACCTTACTTTTATTTTATTTAGAAAAAAATTAAGGGAAAAACCCAATTTGACTCCAATTAATATCCCAAAGGAAAAAGATCATTAGCCTCAAAACCAAAGAGGATTTAGGGACTAGGTTTTCAGTTTATTTATAAAAATGATTAGTTTGGCAAATTTAATATGAGATGACTTAAAATAAATTTCATGAACAATTTACATAATGCATGAACAATTATATAATGCATGAATAAACAAACAAATAAATATTCATCCAATGAAATAAAAGTAATAAAGGAATTAATATTTACAATTCAAAACCCAAATAGGGGATACTTCTTCTAGCCCTTATGGATTTTAGGGAAGTCACACATTTCCCAAAATAATTCTAAAGCAATAAATAAAGAAAAAATACTGCAAAAGAAAGACAACATCAATATTATAATAAAGAAGACAAAAAGCAAATATCACAAAGAAAAGAGCTAATTCATAAAGTAACATACAAGAGAAGGAATATTTCTTATTTAAATTGGATTAGATGCTTTAAACAAGCAAGCCTACGTATCCCTTTGAATAGGAATCAAAATCCATGTAGTTTTCCCTTCTTGTGAAGGGGTTAGCTTAGCCTAGCCATTTTATCATGTTTCAGTTCATTGATTGAAAGGTGGGTTGATTGATTAAATTCGATTGATTGATTGATTACCGAGTTGTTAATTAGGTCAGGTTTGAATTAACAAGTCGATGCAACAATTTAAATCGTTAACCTAGTTGACTAAATCAGACTCTAATCAACATGCCTCAAAATAATGAAAGAAAACGATGAAACATGCAAAACAAATAAATAATGAATGGAAAGAATAAACTAAGCAATCATAAGGAAACAAACAAAACAAAATAGAATGATATAAAGTAAATGAAAACTAAAATAAAACAAAATAAGAAAATAAGAAAATAATTACCTTATGAGAACGAGACTTGGGAACATAGGACGGATGAAGCGGACGACCAGATCGCAATTCTACCTTTTCGGCTTGGCAAAATAATGACCCTTGAATGGTGACTCAGACGGTGTATTTAGGACCTCCTTGAACTAATTTGAGAAGAGCTACCATAAAATGACCACCCAAAAAAAAATTAAACTAAAAGTTCACTCCTTTCGGACCAAACTTATGGAGATGGTTTGCTTGATGCAAAGGCTAATTAAGCAAACCAAGAGGTTAAGATGTTAAGAGGTGAAGAAAAATGGAATGGAAGGACCCCTATATATAGGTGAGAGATTGGGAGAAGATTTTATACACTTCTGATGTGGGATAAGAGCATAAAATGGAGAAAAATGGCAAAAACACGAAAAAATGCGACTTTTGTTGTCGGAGGTCCTGCGGCAGCCGCAGGACAGACTGAAACTCACCCGTTTTTGCGATTTTTCCCTTTTTCACCCATTCCAGCTTTGATTTAAGCCCGATTTGATTCTATGGATTTGTAATAGAGTACCAGTTGTTTGGAGGTGTAAATTTGAGGGTTCATAGATAGGCAATGGAATTTGGTTTGATGCACCTCTCCTTTATGAGTTTAAGTGAATATGGTAGTAGCCTTCATTCTATGTCTTATGGGTTATAAGTTTGATTTTTGTGACCCTTACTAAATTGCAAACTATGAACTATGAACCATGAACCATGAACTATGAGTTATGAATAATGAACTATGAGCCATGATCTATGAACCCTTTTTAAGGGATACATATTATTGTTTAAGCTGTATTATCTACTCATTGAGATAATCTATCTCACCCCTTTTCTTATGTAGTTTCTAGGTGAGCATTAGGAGGAGGCAAGGTGATAGCTCAAGTAATCTACTCTACTTAGGAGGTTTCCTTGTCCAAGTCATTTTACATACAATGATATGGAGAGTCACTCTTAGACGCTCTAGGAGTTTTTTTTTTAGAATATTATTCATTTGATGTTGAATATGGAAGTAGATTATTCTTTTCCTTATGGATTGTATTTAAAGTATTATTAAACTATTCTTATGGATTGTATTTAAAGTATTATTAAACTATTCTTCCACCAGCTAAGGATTTCCTTTATTATTGTTTATTCAAGTTAATACATGTGGTTTTGGTATGAAACTAGGTAGTGTTTAACCATATATGCAAGGGATCTATGGGAGTGGGTGACCTTATGTCTCCCTATATTCCAGGACCATCATATCTCTAAAGTTGGGATGTGACAAAGTTGGTATCAGAGCTGTAGTTTTAAGTCTAATTTAGACTTATTTGTTTATTGGGTTGATTAAGTACAATCTTGGAGCATAGGAATTTTCCTTTCATGTCAATTGCAGTCTATCACTAGTACAGATCTGTGAAATCCTAATAGACTATAGTACTCCTTGTTATTGTTCCATGTGCCTTTTGATTCTTTTACTAGATAATCAAGAAGCGTACCCCCTTCTAGAGGACCTCGACCTAGAGCATCTTGCATGATGTGCAAGAGGACCTAGCTAGAGATGTTTGAGAAGGCCATACTTGTGATCCATCTCAAGAAAGAGAAGACTTCTGATGAGGAGGACCCTGTGGAGTGTCTAGGTTATGACTAGATTTGGAGTAAGATTTAGAGGTTTGACATAGACTACTCAAACCTGATAGAGGAAAATCATCATCTTAGGTCCCTAGTACATGCTTTGAGGGAGGATGTGGAGCAGATTAAGACCAAAAGTGTTAAACAGATGGGAGACTATGCACCTAGAGATTCTTGCTACTCACTATTTAGATCCATATCTTTGATGGGTCACATGCTGGATAAAGACTTCCTTTGCTATCGATGTGGTGGAATTAGTCACATTGCTCTCAATTGTCCTCTTATTAATTATTCACCTACTCGACCCTGGAAGCCATATGATGTTTGCCTTAATAAGGGACACAACTAAGACTCAAGTTGGAAGTTGGTAACTAATAGCCTAGTAGCATAGGACTTATATGATATGAATGACATTATATGACTACTTAGCTACGTGGTTTGAATTTGATTTCTTTATTGCCTATGAAATTATTGACTTTTATATGATATGAAAGTTCATTATGTTATAAGTTATGCATTACATGATTATGATATGTGATATTGTGAGGCCTTGCCCGAGCAAAGGTCCGATCCACTAAAGAGAATCGAAATGCTCATTGGGGAAAGAACTCACAAAGAAGCCCTCGAGCTTATTTGAAAATCATTTTAGAGTCGCCACCTTAATTTATTTTTATTTTGGGAAAATATAAGGAAAAAACCCATTTGACTCCCATCATTACCCAAAGGAAAAAGATCACTAGCCTCGAAACTAAAGAGGATTCAGGGACTAGGTTTTCAGTTTAACAAAACATGTTTGGCCAAGTAATATAAAAGTAACTTTAAAATATATTTCATGAACAAGTAAAATGCATGAACAATTTATAATGTGTATGATCATTGTTTCCAATAACAAATACAAGTATTAATCCAAAGTAAGATTAATCATTACAAATAAAATCCCAAAAACATAGGGGATACCTCTTCTAGCCCTTATGGGTACTAGGAAAGTCACACATTCCCCAAACTAATCCTAATAATAAAGCAAATAAACATAAAAAATAAGTGAAGAAGGTGATAAGGGGATAGTTGATTAATTTTAATTCGATTCGATGCCTAAACCAAGCATGCCTATGTATCCCTTTAAATAGGAATCAGAACCCACGCAATTCTCCCTTCTTACGAAGAGGTTAGTTTAGCCTAGCCACTTTATCATGTTTTGATTGATTGATTAAAAGAGGGTTGAATTAATTAATTAACTTAATTGATTATCAAGTTGATTAACTAGCAACCTAGATGCACCAATTTAATTAACTAGCTAAAATAGACAATAGTCAAATAGAAAGGAATAGAAGATTACCTTACGCTTTCGTGGCTTGGGGATGTTGGGCGGATGGAGTGGATGACTGGATCACAATTCCACCTTCTTCACACAAAAGACATGGGCCTCGAACCACCAGAACATAACTTTGCCTTCTCCACACAATGTACATGAGCCTTGGGCAAGAGACTTGCCTCGAATAGGCTTGGCAAAAAGCTTTAAACTAGTCGAGAAGGAATCAAGGAGAAACCACCCAACGTGCTTTGCAAAGCAAGGAGCAGAAGCAAAGTAATTTACTTGAAGTTATCGCTTTTTAAGCCTCCAAGTTTGTGTGTCTTGAGATTAGAGAGGTCACCTCTATATATAGGGGGAAGAATGAAGCATAAAGACTCAATTTTCCAATATGGGAGCAGAGGCATGCCGTTGGTGCCACACAAACCTCTACGGCACTGCAGAGGTCTCTGTGGCACCACCGCAGAAGGCTCTACGGCACCGCAAGAGGCTCTGCAGTAATGCCACAGAGCTATGTGGCAACAGGCTGCCTTTCACCCATTTTGCCCGTTTTTGCCTGTTCTTGCTCGTTTCTTGTCCGTTTTCCATGATTTTAGTTGCGTTTTGCTTGTTACTGAGTCCTAAATGATTTAATGATGATTAAGGAGGCTTGATTGATTCTTTTCCTAACTGAATGGTTTGCAATTCTGAGAGGTACAAAATTAAAGGTTCACAGTTGCGCCCCTCATAAGGACTGTTTTGTCTGGTAGGCAGTTCTGATGAGTGTGAACTTTAGAATAAAGAAGATGCCCTCGGTATATTTGGAAGCGAAGAAAATGCCCTTGGTATATTTGAAAGTGAAGAGGATGCCCCCGATATATTTGGAAGTAGCAGGAAATTTTGATAAGTGTGAAATGAAGAGGATGCCCCCGGTATATTTGGAAGCGACAGTTCCTGCTTGGTAGGAAAGATAATGATGATCATGTCTAGTAAGATCTTAGAGTAATATTTTTGTCTAGTAGGAATGACAAAGTATTGGTCCTTTTTAGTAGGTACGATCATCCTTTCTGGTAGAATTGGCAATTTATCAGGCTTGTCTGATAGGAGCAGAATGTCTGTCTGTAATTATAGAAATCTTCTATGTGTTGAATCTTAAGTAACAGTGGTCAGATGCTTTGAGGAGACTATTGCGATCATATAAAAACTTGTTGTTTTAAATTCTAACTTGAAACGAGCTCACTACTGCATTCCCGCATGAAAAAATTACTATGCAGAAGGTACTATATAAAGATGTGCCACCTTTCACTTTTTTCAACTTTTCTCATTTGTCAAGTTTTGCTTCTCTCTCTAAAAAATATTCTCTCTGACTTTTCTCTAAAATGGCTTCCCCTTCAAGTAGCCGCCATACCAAGAGCTATCAAGTACCAAGGCATGATCCCAACCCGGCGGACTTGCTACAGGAACCGGAGCACCATATGTTTTGTATTGGCATCACGGAGGTATTTACCATTTTATCTTTCTTTCGTGTTGTAATGTTAGTTCATAGAAAATATATACATGTAAAATAAAGTTTTTTTTTCTTTTACAAAGACTACCACCATTAGATTGAGAGGCGGTAGATCAAATTTATTTGCCATCTCTACTTGGAGACTCATCCTCGAGTCCGAGGGTTGATTGAGCTATCTAGATTGCTAGGATTTCTATCCTTGGATTATACCCAAGAGGGTAATATTCCTTTGTTAGGAGCATTGGCAGAGAGCTGGTGGGATACCACAAATACTTTTCACTTTCCATGTGGGGAGATGACCATGACCCTTTTAGACTTGACGATGTTAGCTGGCCTACCATTTCGACTGCGAGCCTTAGAGCTTTATCCCGCTTGGACTTCTATCTCATCAGAGGCTATAATTGATATATTGGGCGTTGACCCTCCTTGAGGCGATCCACATGTCGCCCGTTCTTGGCTTCGAGGACATATTGATATTTATACCTATGATGTGGGAGTCATTTTGGATGAGCAAGCTGCCCACTTACTGATTCTGATGATATTAGGCTGCTCATTCTACCACACTTGAAGGGATATAATTGATCTGAACATTCTACACTCGCTAGAGGATCTATCCATTATTGGGGACTTTGACTGGGGAGGTGCAGTTTTGTGCGTGATGTACTGAGAGATGTCCAATCTGTCTCAAGGCGTGTTCGCTGCTTTAGGAGGGACACATATCATCTGGGAGGTATGCCTCTATCTTTTTATTTTTGTCTTGTACCCACTATCCCTATGTATTATGATCATTTTCTTTTATGCAGTATTGGGCTTACGAGCACTTCCCTTTTCTTGCTCTTGCTTTGAGGGATCGTATAGCGAATCATAATCTGAGTGGCTATCTTTGGCGGACTCAGAATCGCCATTATTAGGAGAGATACAATTTTTGTCATATTTGAGATTTCTTCTCTCGTTGAGTATCATCACAGGTCTGCACACATGCTTGGCTCATCATCTTTATTACTCATTCTGACATTCTATTTTTCTCCGCTGTTCTTTTTCATAGGTCTGGTGGTTACCTTTCGCTGATAGGCTTCACCTCATCACTCTATATCATGAGCTTGGTGTGGCTTTGTCTTCCTACCACCTCCTTTTGCACTTTCATACTAATTCCATATTTTACCTTGGTGAGAGAGTTCGCAACTAGATTACAGGAGAGAGGATTGTCCCAGCTGATCCTCTCGTTGAGAAGCGATATGGATCATGCATCCCTGATCAGGATTCATTAGTAGCAGGCCTTCCAGTCGAGCCTTTCTTGGACCTTGACGGTGACTATAGGAGCTTTTGCATGCATTGCCTACTACATTGTGTCCCATTTCTTCTAGGACGGGCCCATTCTAGTTATAGATCTTCTACCACAGGATCAGTTCATACTTCTGCTGCTAGGAAGAGTAGTGGTCTGAGGTCTGTTGCAGACTCCCTTTCTAAAGGGGCTGGACCGAGTGAGTAGGCGAGTTTTCCTGCCTACTTATGGGCAAGAGAGGACTTGAATTATGTTTTTATCGATCATGGCTTGGCTCGATATGATATCCCTCATGACCTCCCTATTGATTTCATCCCATTTCCAGATCATATAGGCGAGGTATGTGCTTCTGTCCCCCTTTCTGAGCTTGTTCTTTGTCACTTAATGTAGTTGCTTACCCATTCTTTTCCTTACACAGATCCCTAAGGATTGGGCTCACTATAACTATGAGATGGTTCATCGCTTGAGGACAGCCTTGTCTGTGACTCTCACTCTAAGTGGTTGTGATGAGGGAGATGATGCAGATCAGAGGAGGAGACATAGGCGAGGCCAGCATTAGCTTTCTTCATATTATGCAGATGTTATGCTGACTCTATGTATGATTATGTATACATGTATGCATATTGATGCGAAACTTGACTCATGTTCTATTTTATTACTACGATGCATGGATGTTATGACTTAATTATATAAGGGTTTGACTTATGTATGTTATGAATGCATTTGTCTTATGAATGAATGCGTGATAAGGCTCCACCATCTTTCCCTTTTGCTCTCTCCCCCATTTTTTCATCAAATTCCCCTCAAACACTTCATGATCTACGCAAAGGAAGGGTCGCGGTAGCTTGCGGTGATGTGTGGCAGGGGTGCGGCAACCGGCTGCCTTGTGTGGTGCTGGAAAGCCTTGTACGGCTATCGCAAAGAGGCTTGCAGCATCGTAAAGGTGTTTGTAGTAGTGCTGCAAAAATATTTGAGGAAGCCCACATCCTTCTGCGGCAGTCTCAGCAAAAATCTTCAATTTTCTCCTATATATACCCCTCTCATGGTTTAGAAATCCCCACCACTGCAGCTCAGCTTTCATAGCACTTTTCCTACTTTCTTCTCTTTACTTTTCTCTCATTTTTTCCTCTAGTGTCCCTTTTCCTTTCACTCATGGAGCCTTATTTTAGCCATTTAATGCATTTATGGACTAAAAACCTTGAGCAAGTGGAACACATTAACTTAGGGGACTTTTGGTATTAGTGCCATGCCAACCTTAAGGGGGGTTCGATTAGATTGGGACTTCTTGAGAGCTTGTCTAAAATTTTGGGATCCTGAAGCGCATGCTTTTAGATTTGGGGCTGGCATGGATGAGATGTGCCCTACCTTTGAAGAATTCAGTATGTTACTAGGGTCTAGTCCTGAGGTTGACTTGGCTGTCCTCGTATTGAGAGTGGGGTACTTTAATTCATTTCTGAGGCTCTTGGGATTGGATACTGCAACTGCTAGCCCTATGGTCATGAATGATTGGGTGGACCTGACTACTGTAATTAATGAGTTCTATGATCCCCAAGGTTTTGAGGATAAGGAATGGCAGGATCATCAAATGAATGCTTTGGCTTTTTGTCTAACTACCAAATATCTCTTTATAGGTTCAACAGGTTGGGGGGACATTAAGGTAACTGAACTGATTTTTCAGATGGTTGAAGGTCGCTCTATAGCTGTGATCATCTTAGCAGGGACAATCTTTAGTTTGGATCGAGCTTACAAAGTTGATGGGCCTTAGTCCATGAGTCCATTCATTCTGCAGGTACACTTTTCCTCCTCCTTTTCTTTTCTCTTTCCCTTTTTCCTTCTTACTTAGCTATGTTTTTGTACAGATTTAGCTAAGGGATCATTTGAAGGTGGTTGCCCCTCCTACTAAAATGGACTACTCGACTTTATGGTATCGGTCTCGCATCATAGTGAGGAAGTTTAAATCTGAAAAGGAATGGATTGAATGGCTGTTTGAACTCGACCCTCAGGAATTGCTGTGGTTTTGTCCTTAGTATAAGATCAAGAAGATTATGACTATGAGTTATGACTACAGGATGTTTTATTTGCTGGGTTTGCATATGGTGACATTTTACCAAGGAACAAAGGTGATGCGCTAGATGGGTCATGCGCAAGGAGTGCCCCTGGACGGAGCTATCTTTGAATCTACCTTCATCTCTTGCACTGTGGCTAGAGCTGTTACTAATGGATGGGCCCGTGGTTTTCATGTTATTCTTCCATCTCATCGCTTTGATAAAATAGAGCCTTATACTTTATGGTGGATTGCTACATCTTGGCCATTAGAGAAGATAAGGAAGGTGACTTTGCTTGAAGAGATAGAAAATAACACTTATATGGAGGGGACTACTGACGATTAGGAGATTTATTATTTAGGGCTTTAGGCAAAATTTTTTTGATTTCTTGTTTTAGTGAATAAGACTCTTAGTTTTGTCTCAAATCCAAAACATTATTATTTTCCTTTATTATTATTATTATTATTATTATTATTATTATTATTATCATTTTTTTTTGCATTGAAACAACAAAATTTGGCACAAAAGAAAATTTATTAATGATTTGGACCGCACCTAATGAGGGCTACCTACGTATCTCCTTACACAATTTATTTTATTACACACTATTCTTTATCATTTTAGAGAATCAGGTCCACGTAGTTCTAGTTACAATGCATCATTATACAAAGTATCACTTTAATTGATCCAAGTTGCAAGGGTTGGAGAATTCAATTCCGTCCAAATCCATGAGAATGGCACCTCCACCTTATAGGATGCATTTAAGCACATAAGGTCCGGTCCAGTTTGGTCTGAATTTGCCTCTAGGGTCGTGCACTGGGGCTCGGATTTCCTTTAAGACCAAGTTTCCTTCTTGTAGTCCCCTATCCTTTACTTTCTTGTTGAAATGCCGGGATAACTTTTATTGATAACCCTGTAGTTAGTACAATGCATCCATTCTCTTTTCTGCAATAGCATTCAACTGATTATGATGACTTTTAATCCATTCTATCTCATCAATTTGACTTTCTCTCATGATCCTGGCTGATCTGATTTCCACCTCAATTGACAGCACAGCTACCATTCCATATACTAATGAGTGAGGAGTTACCCCAGTTGGTGTACGGATGGAAGTCCTATATCCCCATAGAGCAAATGGTAACTTTGATTCCAGTGCTTGTGATTATTAGTCATCTTTTGTAGGAGGGATTTGATGGTTTTGTTTGCTGCTTCAACTGCCCCATTAATTTGTGGTCAGTAAGGAGATGATTTGTGATGCTGGATCCTTTCTTTTTTCAAGAGATGAACTACTTCTTTCTGAAAATGAGAGCCATTATCTGTAATAATCTCAAAAGGTACTCCAAACCTACAAAGGATGTTAGTTTGGATGAAATGAGCCACTCTTTTTGAATCTAGTACCTGATAAGCTGCCGCTTCTACTCATTTTGTGAAGTAATCAACTGCTATAAGGATGTATTCATGATTAGCAAATGATTTGGGATTTATTCTTCCTATGACATCAATGCCCCAAGTTGCAAAAGGCCAAGGAGTAGTTATAGGCTGCAATGGCATGGGAGGCTGCTTCTATAATTTGGCATAAATCTAGCATTTATGACATTTTCGTACAAACTTCACACAATCTTCATTCATGGTGAGCAAAAAATATCCCAGATTTACAATTTTCCTAGCCAATGCGATCCCGTTCATATGTGGTCCTTCTTCCCCTCTATGCACTCATTTCATTATCTATTGAGCTTCCTCTTCAATTACATATCTCAAGTGTATGTTATCCCATGCCTTTTTGTACAAAACATCTCCGTTTGGCAGGAAATTGCTGGCTAACTATCTTAGGGTTCGACGTTCTAATTTAGAAGCCCCTTCTAGATACTTCCCATTCTTGACGTAGTAGAAGATGTCCCAAAACTAAGGTTTCTGATCAACCAGTTGAATATTCATGCATAAAGTATAGTACCCTGGTTCTCGCTTCACTTCAATCACCACAGGTCTAATTATTTCCCCATCTCTCATGTCTAGCATTGATGCAAGTGTTGCTAGAGCATCTACAAATTGATTTTTGGCACGAGGCAAATAATGGAAAGATAATTCATGAAGATTTTCTGCAAGATCATCCAAGTGCTTATGGTAAGGAACCAAATGCTCTTCTCTTATCTTCCATTTTCCAAGTGCTTGGGACACAATCAGGTTGGAGTCTCCATAAACCTCTAGGTAATCAATCCTTAAATTGATAGCAACTTCTAAGCTAGCTATGCAAGCTTCATATTTTACCTCATTATTCGTTACTTCAAAAGCTAGCTTGACAACCATAGGTAGATTTTCTCCCTCAGGGGTGACTATAACAATTCCATCACCATACCTTTTGCTATTAGCTACTCCATCAAAGAATAATTTCCAAACTTTAGGCTCAATTTGCATGATTTCTTCATCGGGGAATTCTAGTTCTGACCAATTGGCTATCTATTAGGGCTACGGCTAATTGATCTGCTATCACACTCCCTTTTATGGCTTTCCTGTGGACATACTTCAAATCAAAAGCTGCAAGAACTGTCATCCATCTTGCTATCTTACTATCAAGAACTAGTGTTTCTATGAGAAACTTTGAGGGACTCTTGTCAGCCAGAACATGGGTAGTATAAGAACTCAAATAATGCTAAAGCTTATGACATTCCCATACCAAAGGAAGGCATAACTTCTCAATCTGATTATACTTGAGCTCATGAGCGAGCATGCACTTGCTTAAGTAATAAATGGCATTTTCTTTATGTGATTTAGCAGCATTTTGGGTTAGCATTGCCCCCATGGCTTCTTCTATGACGGAGAGGTACAGTAGTAGAGGCTTTCCAGGTCTTGGTGGTTGTAATATGGGAGGGCTTAGCAAGTACTCTTTAATCTTCTCAAAAGCTTTCTGGCAATCCCCATTCCATTTCTTAGAAGCTCCCTTTTTTAACAACTTAAAGATTGGACCACAGACGTCTGCTAGCTGAGCTATAAACTGACTAATGTATTGTAGTCTTCTAAGGAAGCCTCTAATTTCTTTCTCTGTCTTAGGTGCTGGCATCTCTAAAATGGCTTTCAACTTTGCTGGATCTACCTCTATTCCTCTCTTACTAACCATATTCCCCAAAAACACTCCGGATGATGCCCCAAATATGCACTTGGTGGGATTTAACTTGAGATTATATTAGCAGAGTCTGGAGAAAAATCGCCCTAAAGCGTGTAGGTGATCCTCTATTATTTCAGACTTTATTACCATGTCATCAACATATACCTCAACATCCTTATATATCATGTCATGAAAGATTATGGTAGCCATCCTTTGGTAAGTCGCCCTTGCATTCTTTAATCCAAAAGGCATAACCCAATAGCAGTATGCACGCCACTCAGTCACAAAGTCAGTCTTTTCTTTATCAGGAGGATGGACCTGAATTTGGTTATACTCCACATATAAATCAGTTAAGGAGACTACTTCATATCTGGCCATGCGGTTAACCAACAAGTCAATGTGAGGTAATGGGAAATCATCCTTGGGGCAAGCTTTATTCAAATCCTGATAATCTACACACATCCTAACTTTCCTATCTTTCTTCGGTACAACAACAATGTTTGCTAACCAAGAAGGATATGTGATTGGCTTAATAAACCCATTGCCTAATTGCTTGGTGACTTCTTCCTTGATCTTTAAAGATAACTCTAGTTTTAATCATCGCAGCTTCTGTTTGATGGGCTTTACATGCTCATAAGTAGGAATTTTATGAACAGCTATAGTTGGATCCAGCCCAGTCATATCCTTGGGTTCCCAAGCAAAGCAATCTAAGAAGTCTTGGATCATTTTACTCAAGCCATCCCTGTTATGACATGATGATGCAATGAATGTGGTTTTTGGTTTTTCATTCATGCCAAAATTTATTGATTCTTGCCATTTTTTGTTTTATTTAATATTTATTGAAATTGGATTCAAGACAAGGAAAAGGAAAGGAAACAGGAAGCACAGGATCATAAGAAGAAAAGTTGAGCTTTTTATTATGAATAAAATAGCCATTGTCCATTATTACATCAAAATTAAAGGAAAGACCAAAAGGTTTGACTATTGACTCAAATGAAGAATCAGAACTACAAGACTCAGACTCAGACTCAGACTCTGCTTCAGGCTTGGACTCGGACTCTGGCTTGGACTCTGACTTGGACTTGCCACCATCTCCTTTCTTCTCATAATACCAGTTGTCAGGTTGGGTTTGAGTTGTTTGGATGAATTTGGTTAGGTCAGCCACTTCTTCATCTCCTATCATGCAAATTTGCTCAAAGAGAACAATCTCCATATTATCCTCCCAATCTTGTTCCCACATGAAAACTGGTTCATAATCTTCTAAGGAAAGCCTGACATCAAAGAAGAGTTCAAAACCAGGGATTAGTTTCTTAGTAATGGGACAGACCCAAGGTTCTGGAAAACCACAGTATGGAAAATTCTCCTCCTCTTTCACAAAGGATCTATTAAGTGTTTTGAAATAAGGGTGCATGGGCCAATCATACAACTCACCTGTCTTAAGGGCTGCCATTTTCTCTTATGCCCTTTTCTCTGCCTCAGCTAGGTCTTCTTTGGTAGGTTTGTAACCTAAACCAAATGGTGGGTTAGCCACAGGGTATTCTTTAAACTGGCTCACTCCTTGCTGCCTCTTGCCCAGTCCTAATCCAAGAAAATAATTCATTTTTCTCAATATATTAGCCATAACAATATTTCCAGAAGGATCAAAATCGAAAGGCACAAGCTCGAGCTCTTTACCTCCCTTTTTTTCTATGAATTGTACTATCTCAAAAGCAAAACTTGATAATGGCAGAGTTGGTAACTCAGGCTGTATCTGCAGAATTGGTACAGAACTTGGGACCTCACTTTTCCCATGCATATCCCCTTTTACAGTGACAATAGAAGATCCATAAGGAAATTTTAGCTTTTGATGCAGGGAAGAGGGGATAGCCTTAGGTTGATGTATCCAGGGTCGTCCAAGGAGGAGATTAAAACATGCTGATACATCAATAACTTGAAATGGAATAGGATAAGTGATAGGTCCAATGACAACATCCAAGGTAGCCACACCTAGGACCTCCCTCTTTGTATTATCATATGCCCTTACAATCTAGTCAGAAGGTGTGAAGTTTGAAGCCTCTAATCCTAAGCAACTTACCACTTTTAATGGACAGACATTCAAAGTAGACCCATTGTCTATCAATACCATAGGAACTATTTTCCCTTGAGTAAGGACTGTTATATATAAGGCATGTTTATGATTTAACTCCCCCTTAGGTAAGTCATGGTCATTAAAAGAGATAGAGGTGTGGTATTGGTGAGAGAAGCCACTAAAGTCTCAGAGGTGATATATATGGGAGCTTGGTGATGAGGATAAGATGATTGGATAAGGCTCCAGATAGATATGTTGGTTTGGGTCTTTTTCAGCTGCTTAAGAATAGGATATTCATCAGGTTCAGTGCTTCCTTTTATCTTTTCAGCAGGGGATGGGATAGGTTGGATGGGTGGCTGGTCATCTTGTTGGGTAGGTGTTTGGTAGATCCTACCACTCTTGGTTATAGTATCAATTTCTTCCATAAGATTACTCAAGTCTAAAACACAATAATATTAAGAAGCTGACCGAATCAAGGAGATAAGATCAACTTCAAGATCAGTGGTGGTGATGAGGTTAATTTGGTGGTTAGGGAGGGGATTAGTGGAAATGTTGGGTCTTGGTTTAGGAGGTATGATGTCCCCACTTTCTATAAGATCTTGTATTTTATGCTTTAAATTCTGACACATTTCTATTTTATGGCCAGCCCTTTGGTGATACTCACAGTACTTATTAGCGTTGTGATTTGCATGAAGTGGGTCAAGAAGAGCTCTTGGTTTAAAGGGCTTAATCAACTTGGCTTCTAAAGCTTTCTTGTATACCACAACCAGAGGAACTCCCAACTCAGTAAAGGACCTTCTCTCCAATCTTAATGGCTGATGATGAGAAATGGCAGATATATCCCTTTCCCTTTTATTATTTGAGGCAATGGCATTGGCTTGGTAGGGAGTACTCTTCTTGTATCTATTATGGGTGGTCTTGTCCTTGATATGGCCACTTTGGATCAAATCTTCTATTTTGGAGGCAGTGGCAATAAGGGCTTTAAAACTTGGGAGGTATTGTGTGAGGAGATGATTTTGGTATACTAGCAAAAGGTTCTTCACAATTATGTCAACCTGCTCTTTTTCAGTTGGTTAATTCACCATTTGGGCTGCTTTTTCTCTTCACCTCATAAGGAATGAGGAGAAAGATTCCTTCAGATTCTGCTTGGTAGTCTGTAAATCTCTCCTTGTGATATCCACTTCAATGTTGTACTTATACTGCTTTACAAATGTATTACAGATATCATCCCAAGTCCTCTTTTTACTTATATCCAAGTCTAAAAACCATTTTATGGCAGTCCTAGTGAGAGATTGTTGAAATAATTGGGCAAGGAGCTCATTATCAACTCCCAAAGGAGCCATTTCCCCCACATACATCTTCAAGTTTGTCTTAGGTCATGTTGTCCCATTGAATCTATCCAGCATTGGCATTTTGAACTTTGGTGGAGTTTTGGCATTAGGAAAGAGGGCTAAGGAACTAGCATCAATCACATCATCATTTTTCTTAATGTTCTTGAGGGTCTTTTCCATGACTTTAAATTTTTCCATCAAAGTTTTGGCATTCATATGGGAAGAGGATTCCTCTCCTTGAAAAAGATTCAAAGGCGAAGGAGTGGTAGAATAAGTGACATTTGGTATTTAGGAAGTGACAAGTGATGGGGTAACATCTGAAATTGGGATAGAGGTTGAGATGATATTTGGATGTGCATCAATTGTAGCCTTTCCTTTATCAGTCAAGTCAATAGGGACATTGGGGGAAACGGAGGTATTTGCAATAGTTTGGGTCACACTTAGAATGGTTTGGTTTGGTGTAGTATTTAGACCAAGGCTGGCTTGACTCATCATGGCTTGAACTTCCTCCAAAATGGACTGTCTCTGCTCTTGGAACTGGGCTCGTTAGGCCTCCAAAATAGCTTGAAAATTCTTTTCTTGCCTTAAGAGAAGATTTGTTAAGAATGAGTTAAACTGGGCTTCTTCCTCAGTATTAGTTGCATTCAATCCACTTTCCTTCAATCCACTTATTCCCTCGACCATCTTAGGTACCTTATGATAAGGAAAAAGGTAGACAAAATGAGTATAAGACCAAGGTAATATAGCAAGATGACAAAACTTTGGGCCAGCATTGGTATTTTTTAGGGATGGGTATTTTAGTGAACCATAGGCTTGGTGAGCTTTCCACTTGTTTCAAGGTTCTTGGATGATGAATGTATGCATGAATGTATGTATGCATGAATGAAAAGTCATTTCATAAATACAGTAAGGCTTCTTTTATGGCACATACAACCTGAGGTCTAAGTTCTAAGTTCATTACATGAAAGGGACAAGGTAGCTTGGTTTGGGGTACCCGTCACACTAGAGCAGCGATATATCTAACTACATATGAGTCAAAGAGCCTCGCATGGGTCCAACAGTACATGCATACTCGTTACACCTTTAAAAGGATCAAAGGATTTGTCATGGGGTGGATGATTTCACTATCGGTGAATAGACCTAAGGAGGGTTACCCACTCGATATTACTCACTATTCATTGTTTTTCTAGAGCTAGGTTGAATGGCAAAGAGCCTATGTAAGTGATGCATGCAAAGTTACAATTATATTAAAAGGCCAAAATTTTTTAAACAAATTAGTAGTCCTCTTATTTTTTCCTTTTTAAAAAGAAAATTTATCCCTAGTGGAGTCGCCAACTGTGAGGCCTCGCCCGAGCATTGGTCCGATCTGCTAAAGGGAATTGAAATGCTCATTTGGGAAAGAACTCACAAAGAAGCCCTTGAGCTTATTTTGAAAATCATTTTAGAGTTGCCACCTTAATTTATTTTTATTTTGGGAAAATATAAGGAAAAAACCCCATTTGACTCCCATCATTATCCAAAGGAAAAAGATCACTAGCCTCGAAACTAAAGAGGATTCGGGGACTAGGTTTTCAGTTTAACAGAACATGTTTGGCCAAGTAATATAAAAGTAACTTTAAAATATATTTCATGAACAAGTAAAATGCATGAACAATTTATAATATGTATGATCATTATTTCCAATAACAAATACAAGTAATAATCCAAAGTAAGATTAATCATTACAAATAAAATCCCAAAAACATACGGGATACCTCCTCTAGCCCTTATGGGTACTAGGAAAGTCACACATTCCCCAAACTAATCCTAATAATAAAGTAAATAAACACAAAAAATAAGTGAAGAAGGTGATAGGGGGATAGTTGATTAATTTTAATTGAATTTGATGCCTAAACCAAGCATGCTTATGTATCCCTTTGAATAGGAATCAGAACCCACATAGTTCTCCCTTCTTGCAAAGAGGTTAGTTTAGCCTAGCCACTTTATCATGTTTTGATTGATTGATTAAAAGAGGGTTGAATTAATTAATTAACTTAATTGATTACCAAGTTGATTAACTAGCAATCTAGATGCACCAATTTAATTAACTAGCTAAAATAGACAATAATCAAATAGAAAGGAAAAGAAGATTACCTTACACTTTCACGGCTTGGGGACATAGGATGGATGGAGTGGACGACTAGATCGCATTTCCACCTTCTCCATGTAAAAGACATGAGCCTCGGACCACCGGAACACAACTTTGCCTTCTTCACATGACGGACACGAGCCTTAGGCAAGTGATTTGCCTGGAACAGGCCTGGCAGAAAGCCTTAAACTAGTTGAGTGGGAATCAAGGAGAAACCACCCAATGTGCTTGGTAAAGCAAGGAGCAGAAGCAAAGCAATTTACTTGAAGTTATAGCTTTTTAAGCCTCCAAGTTTGTGTGTTTTGAGAGTAGAGAGGTCACCTCTATATATAGGGGGAAGAATGAAGCACAAAGACTCAATTTTCCAATATAGGAGCAGAGGCATGCCGTCAGTGCCACACAAGCCTTTGCGGCACTACCACAGAAGGCTCTGCAGCACCACAAGAGGCTCTGCGGCATGTGCGGCAACAGGCCACCTTTCACCCGTTCTGCCTGTTTTTTCCCGTTCTTGCTCGTTTCTCATCCGTTTTCCATGATTTCAGTTGCGTTATGCTCATTACTAAGTCTTGGATGATTTGATGATGATTAAGGAGGCTTGATTGATTCTTTTCCTGACTGAACGGTTTGCCATTCTAAGAGGTGCAAAATTAAGGGTTCATATATATATGCCATGATATTTGATTTATGCTATGTGATATGTGTCATGTTATGTGATATTATATGATGTGTGCTCATGTTAAATGCATGGTAAGTATGATAACTTGATAGTAGGGTTAAATGGGTTAGAAGGGAGTTAGCATTGAATACCTTTACCAGTTATACTAGAATGCCTCCTAAGAAGAAATTTTGCACAGCTGCTTGACCTATAAGGGCTGATGAGAATGCATTATTAGACATCACTTTAGATGTTGCCTTTGCACCTGTGAGATTGAGGGAGAGGTCTAACTCGAAAGTACCAACCATGGGCTCTAGTGAGCAAGCTTTTTCATAAGAGGTTTAAGCTATGCATAAAGAGATGAAGGACTTGCACAAATAATTGGATGAGCTGCAAGCTCAAAGGTAGGAAGTGCTACCAACACAAGAGGAGAATGGAGTTCTATCTCCTATAGTACTGGCACCTGCACGGAAGGAAAGGAAGTAGCTATCCAATGAGGGAATGACCATTCTATAAATTAAGAAGTTATAACCACCTACCTTCTTTGGTGAGGAGGGTGACGGCCCTCATGAATTTTTGGATGAGATGGACAAGCTAGTTCATTAACTATCCTGCTCTAATACTTGAGTGATTGAGTTGGCAGGACTCCAACTCAAGAAGAAGGCATGGTACTAGTATAAGAGGAATATTTAGTGCAAGATGTTTAATAGATTTAGGTGCTACGCACTTGTTTGTGTCTCTATGTTTTGCTAAGAGTTTGGGTAGAGATAAGGAATTAATGAATGAACCCTTAGTAGTCTCAACTTCTTTGGGAGAGATGATGGAAGTAAAATATGTGTTTAAGGACTGTGAAGTAGACATTAATGGACAAAAACTTCTAGTGGAGTTTAGAACTTGATATACTAGAATTTGATGTGATCTTAGGAATGGATTGGCTATATGAGCATCAGGAATTAGAATAGAGATAAGGACATAGAATCAACTCACATTAGGGTTTGATATAATCCATTACTTTAGCCGAGATTGGGATTTTTGATGAAGGGATTCTAGTGTATGATAATTTATGATCGATGGTCGATGTGATGTTTAAAGTTATCAACTATAAACGTTCATTTCTAATTAGGTTGTCATGACATAGAATGTTAGCTATCACTGATGACTTATGGGACTAAGTGTGAAGTGGGGATTTCACATTAGTATAGAAAAAAGTTTTCTTATTCCCATTGCTAATTAGACATGAACTTAGAAAGTCACACACCCAATGGTGATCACCTTCCAAGTGTAAAAAGTTTACCATAATAATTAATTAAAGTTTTTAATTAATTGATTAGTGGTAACATAATTAAACATGTAATTAAATTT
Organism: Reutealis trisperma; assembly: GCA_947687605.1. Taxonomy (NCBI): domain Eukaryota; kingdom Viridiplantae; phylum Streptophyta; class Magnoliopsida; order Malpighiales; family Euphorbiaceae; genus Reutealis; species Reutealis trisperma. Next base: position 89,490 of record CANTUT010000841.1, on the reverse strand, counting down.
ATAAGGACCCTATCATGTCCTAATATTTAATCTATAAAGGTTTGGCTTCCATTAAATTTTAATTTGTATATGATGCAAATGAGAAAAATTAAATTAAAAATGATTTAGACTAAATCAAAGATTTAATTTTAAGTTTAGTGAAAACCCTTAACACATGAGATGTGGTCTAAGCCCATATGTGATATGGAAAAGAGGCAATTTAGAAGTTATAGAAAATTCACTATTCATAAGCCCATGTGATGGGTTTAGGGATTAGAGAATTTTCTTCTAAGACTAAAATTGTAATTACATCTTTTAGCTAATGGAAATGTCCATTTTGCCCCTAAAGGATAAAATGGTCATTTCACCATTTGAAGAAGTAAAGTCCAACTTTACCCCATCATCAATGATGAGTTAAAATTGTAATTACATCTTTTAGCTAATAAAAATGTCCATTTTGCCCCTAAAGAATAAAATTGTCATTTCACCATTTAAGAAAGTAAAGTCCAACTTTGCCCCTTCATTAATGGTGGAATGGTCTTTTGGTGCAAAGACTAATAGTTAAGTCTTTTAAAGGATATAAAAGCTACAAGTTTTATGTTCTAAGTAGTAGAGTGAACATCATTTTCATTTTGAAGTAATTTAGAGAGAAGTTGAGAGAGAGAAAGAAAAATGAGGAAAATATTTCTTTAATTTTTCTTTTGATCTACAATTCTCTTCTTTGTTCTTTATGAAAGAACAAATGCTTGCAAATTGAAAATATGTTTTATCCAAAATAAATCAAAAAGAAACCTTAACATCCTAAAGGTTTTGATGGAAAATCTTGAATCTAATTTGGGCAACCAGGAGAAGGATTCAATAACACCAAAGAAACCAAAAGGAAACTTGGAGGTGAGCTAGGTGTGGATGATCTACAGGCTTCACACTTAGGAAGCTCTTTGATAAAGAAAGAGGGAACCTTTAAGAGGTAATATGATTACTCTTCCTTCTTCTTTTTATGCATATGTGTTTTACACATAAATTAATTGAATGCTTGAATGGATGTTGGACTAAGAATGGGTGAAGTGAAATTTTAAAATGTTTGAAAATTTACCCATCACTTTGCTTCCTCTACTTTTGGCTCCATCATTCCTTCAATTGGTATCAGAGCCACTTAATTTTTATGTAAGACCTTTGTACTTAATTTCTATGTAAAACCTTTGTATATATTGTTTTGGTGGTTTTTGATTTAGTTAAAAAGGGGTTGTTACGCAAATGTTATGCTCTCAAACACAAAATTCGCGCCCCCGAATCAAGAATCATGACCACGATTGGTAAATCACGACCATGAAAATGATATCCTACCCACGAATGAATGGATTAGAATAAAAGTTGTTCCTATCGATTTACAGAATCATGACCTTGATTCAAATTTTGTGTTCACAAAATCTGTATTGCGGCCGCAATATGTGAAATCCTCTATGTTTGTACCTATTTATTTTTTTCCAAAATTGTTTTTGATTTATTTTTCTATCAAATAAATTTCTATGAATTAAAATAATATGATTTTAAGCTATAGAAACCTTGAATATGTGATATTCAAAATGGACATTTTAGAAATGTTCCAAAATTTAGAAATCTTCTAATGATGAACAACATATCTATAAATGCAATTATTGTATATATATGTTTTGTTATTGTTTGAGAGGCATAAATGGTTGATCATAGATTAGGAAACTATAATGTATGATTTCTAATATGGACATGTAATAATTAATTTTATTATTTGATGGGATGTAATTAAATGTTAATTACTAATTTAGGTTGTAAATTAATTTCATTAAGTCTATAAGCTCTTTTGTTTTTGTAATCTCACCTTGGAATGCCAAGGTTACTAATGTACATATGGAGATGTGGAGATGCAAGAACCAAAAGAGGTTCAACTCATGAAGATGACTATTGGGAGTATGAAGATTCAAGTGTTGTAATTTCATGTTTGTAATTTGTTTAACCTAAATCCCATATCTATTCCTTATGGCCAAGAAGTGGATCCATAGAATCCATGATCATACCAATGTGTATATTATCCATTTTATGAAATATATATGTGATATATATGAATGCTTGAGATGTATGTTTAAAATGGATAATGTGCAAAGTGAGACTAATATGTAAAGCTCGAAAATCTTCCAAAGAAAATATCGAGTCATGGTTCTCCATTGGAACAATTGTTCAAGAAAATTCAAACACTTATGTCATCACTTATGGATAAATAAGGATGATATATTTGGTTTGAATGTTTTCTTGAAGTTATTGTGAAGCATGTGATGTTACAAGTATATGATACATTGTATGTCAATAACAATAATAAGTATCTGAGACATATGAAGTTTAAATCATTATACTTATTGGTCTAATGGGTTTGACTTGACTAATGTGAAAAGTCAATAATGACAATGTGTATCTGAGGTTGGAAACATTAGGAATTGGATTGATTGAGCCTTACAAAGAATTGTGATGAACAAGAGTTGTTCACTTGTTAGATATCAAAATTCTAATAATGACAATGTGTATCTAAGGAATTTGTGATAATCTAATAAGAATTCAATCACCTACTAGAAATCCATCTCAACAGGATTTTTGTTTCCTATTTGGAAGTATAGGATTTGCCAAATTAGTAGGATTACCATTTTGATTAAAGACCTAATCATTACAGTAGCTACCCAATTACATAAGTTATTAATCTTGTTATTTTCTGCATTTTGATAATATGAAATTGACAAACCCAATTGTGTATATATTTGATTCTTTTAGGCTCATAGGGCCTAAATCTATAGTCCTTACATTTGAGTACATAGTGTATATATTCAACTTGATTTGTTCTTGATCATTTAGAGAAAAGACTACTCCAAAGGAACATATCACTCTAAGTGCAATGGAAATAAAATATTGGATGAGGTTGATGCTAAATGATTGTTTTATAAGTCAAGGGTTGCAAAAATAACATATGAGTATAACAAGACTCCAAGTAATTATGCATCGTCTATAAGAGTTGTATGATGAACATAAATACATTGATTAATATGAGATATTAAGGTAGTTATTTTGCTTCAATATGAAGAAAATTATAAAGAAGGAAAAATGAAAAGGAAAAGAAAAGAAAGAAAAAGGAAAGGAAAAGAAATTATAAAGGAAGAAAAGAAGAAAGTGTTTCTTCTTGATCTTTATAACTTTATTTTTCTTTGTCTTCTCTATATTTTTCATTCTTATTCTTATTCTTACTATTCAACTAGAGTAAGAAATTAAAGAAGAAAATGTTTTAGGGTAGTTGATTCTATGTTAGGTCATTTTCTATTGAAATTTGTATTTCGCTATTGATGATTAATGAAATTTAAATTTATTTCAAAAAAAAATTATAATTATTTTCCAATTGTCTAACTTCAGCTCATCAAATAAGCTAGATATCTCAATTCAAATCATGAGCAAGAATTTTGATATCTATCCATATCATATCATATAAGAGTTAGGATATGATAGACTTTGGAGAAAATTCCATTTAAGAATATTATGCTATTATTTGTAAATTTCCAAAAGGAAATAAACAAAAACTTTTATAGTTCATCATCTATTACATCATATCATATATGCTATAATTTATTCTTTTTAGTTTACCATCACGTATGGTTTTTCCAAAAAGAATTATGATTATATGCCAATTTTATGTTTAGGAAATTCTTCAAAAATTGATAATCGAGTTCTTCCCACTTCGATAAAATCAAAGGGTTATGATAATCTTTTCCTTTTGTATAAAATACCCTTAATATTTATTTTCCTTTTCATCTTGAATTCCTTGAACATTTTAATAAATTCAAATGAACACTTCATTTTATTTACCTTTTTCCGAATGGGTCAATATCATATATATAAAGGTAAATACAATGAATTAGGAAAAACTTCCACTAACCATTTCACAAATGGTATTGACGCATTTGTATGCATGAATTCTAAAACTTCTTTAATTTCTATCCTTTTGTCCAACAAAAGGTGATCTAGTTGTTTTTGCATTAGATAATATACTTCTAAGTTGAAACAAGTTCACACCCTAATGGGTAGTGACACATGTTATCCAATTAAGTTGTCTTATCTTCAACTAAACAAACTATTCTAAAGAAATCATAGTGGTTTTAGGTTGGAGTTCTTTATGGCATTATCATAAAAGCACTTGGAGTTGTCTTGTTATTATTAACTTAATAATAATGCATCAACCATATAATTCATACTCTTAAGTTTATTACCATAATAAACTATGCAAACATTTTCTGGTAACAGAATTCACAATTCCTTGAAGTTATAGAATAATGTAGCTTAAGTATGAAATACATACATGATTTACAAAACATGATTTTAAAATCATCATTAAGTAGATACTAGACATACAAAATATGATTTTTAAAATCATCATGAAGTATTCTAAAAGCTCTTTGGAAACAAACACTTTGCCTCTTAGATTTTTCAAAATCACTTCATCTAATCTTCATGCTTTCATTGCTTACTTTGATCACGCATATGGCACAAAAGCACCTATGTCATGAATCATAACAACAGATGAACTATATGAATCATTGGAATATAGTAACAAGAGCTAGATTTACCTTTACAAGGTCTATCCTTCTCCTTGTCCTTTAGTATTCACAATACTTAAAACCATTACTTTTCCAATATTCATAACATTAACAATGGAAACATTTTCTTTTGTCAACTATAGCATTATCTATGGACTTGTTCCTTGCAATTTTTGTTTTAGGATTTATAATAGAAACTTTTTCTATTACCTTAAAGTGCATTTTCCATCTAATAGAAATTGGAATGAATTTAAAGAATTAAACTATTTGAAAATTATTATTCATTAAAACATCTAGACTTTCTAGTCATTTGATGAACTTAATCATCATATAAAAATAATTCCAAATTTAGTTTAATTAAAATTAATAAGAAATAAAAGAGTTTTCTCATAATTCAAATTCCCTTTTAGGATTTATAATTCAAATTCTTTGCGAGTATCTGAAACGCAACAATACACAGACATACCACCAAACTCATAAGAAAAAAATAACTTCCAACATGGGAAGACATAACAAAACTTCAAATATTGGAAGACAAAATAACATAAAAAAAATAAAGTACAATCTAATGCAAAATAATAAAATGAAAAGTATTACCCTAACAGTAGTCAGCACAAATCTACCATAAGTATATAGTAAAAATGGAAATGAGGAGGCAAAGACGGATGCGAGAAGACAGAGACGAGATCAAGTAGAAGGAGCATTGAGCGATGGTAGAGAATGAATGAGTAGAGCTGGTGATAGATATGACAATGATAGTAGGGGCAAGATTATTTATATTAAATCTAATAGAAAATATTGGAACCACCGCCAATCAAAAAAGAAGATTGGCGGTGGTTCAAGAAATAAAACTTAAGAGAAAAACTAGAGAGAAAAGGAAAAGGAGAGATGGCTAGGGTTTGTTGGATATCCTAAAGATGGTTTAGGATAGTATTTATATCTTTTGCATAACAAAGAGTTGTTAGTAAAAATGTTATTTCTTGATAAAGTGTTTACTCAAGAAAGTGACATATTGAGAAAGATAGAATGATTAGGTGAATGTCATCCAATAATATCCAAGAAAATGATCAAAGTATATTCGATCAACCTTGTGAAAATTCTAAAGCTAACTAAATTTTTTATCCTTATAAACTACTAAAAGGTTTAGTATAATATATAATTTTTCTGTAAGATATGATTTTCTTTATATGAATATATAATAGTTGTATATTCATGATGAAGTAAATTATGAAATAGTAAAATATCTAATCTTAAGAAAAATATAATTTACTTAATATGAATGCGCAAAAGTTGTATATTCATGATGAAGCAAATTATGAGATGATTCTATTATAGCTATATAAGATATAATAATGCATAATGATTATGAGTTTGACATATAAATGTCAATACTAGTTTTCTTTCTCTAGAAAAGAAAACATAAACATGGAATAAATCTAAAGGCCTAGAGTCTTATGATATTCCAAAGTATGCAAACCCTTAATGAGTTGTATCATCGCAAGATGAATCTTTAATGTGCAAAAGGATAATGGGAGTATCTTTACTTTCAAGTTTTGTATATGGATAACACATTAGTTTGTAAAAGTATTAATATATTTGCATTTGTAGAATTGTTTTACCATTACTTTCTTCATTTAGACTTAAGATAAATATTTTACATTCTTGTTAATTCATATCTATTGAGATAGATTGAAAAGAATGTTAAATATATCTAAGTCAATATTTGGAAAGGATGTTGAAAAGTTCAACGTGCTAATTCCAAAATTTTTATTTCCTACAATTTCGATATCCACTTTTGAGGGTTGATTTCCTAGATATCCAAATAATATATGGCATGGACGCCTTATAGTACGACTATAAGAAATCTAAATTATACAAGAGTTGTATAATGAGCTAGACATCGAGAATATTGTTAGTATGACTAACATGTTCTAATCCTATCTAGGATTAAATTATTGGAAATATAATCAAAATTATTATGAAGTACTTGAGAAGTATTTAAGATTTAATTTTGACAAATGAAGAATGTTACTACATAAATGATAGAGAGTCTATCATTGGGATTTTTGTTATTTGTGATGAACAAATAACTTGCTAGAAAAGTTCTAAGCAAATTATTATTACAAACTTCATTGTGGAAGCTGAATTTGCTATATAGGATGATGCAAATAAGAAACTATTTTGGATTCAGCAATTATGAACTATTTTAAAAGTTTCTCCAGTATATTACGAGTATCTCTTTGCTGTGATAATAATGGAGCCTTAGCTTATGACAAGGGAACTTGAGTCTCACACTGAAATCTATAATGTTTCAAAAGGCATTAATATATTATCAAATCAATTGTTGGAATAGGGCATTCTAGCCTTGCAAAAAAATAGTGTTTAACCATTAAATTGGTTAATCCATTGACTAAAGTCAAAAGTTAGTAACAGTTAAACTTCTTCTTGAAAAGATGAGTTTCTGATGCTAAGCATAATGACTTAGTGCAAGGGAGAGATTGATAGCAATATGCGCCCTAAGAGCCATATAATAGTTATATAATAGTAGATATTAATTCCCAATGGCATAATAAATATATTCATAATGTGAAAAGGGTTTCATATTATTGAATATAGTCCTTAAGTATTTGTAAGATGATCTATTTTTAAGTGTTAAGAATATAGGAGACAAATCACTCTTATATAAATATTTTAAATATGTTCATGGTCATATGATTAATGACTGGGCATCATTAATTTCGAAAGACCATCATCTCTATTTGCTTTCTATAGTTAGTATATGATAAGAATGATTATAGAGGCAATGAGTCTCATACTGCTTGACATATAATGTTGATACAAACACATGGATATTTATAGGATGAATAGTCAAACTATGACGTTAGATGATAATAATATGGGGTTTTACTATTTGTCAATTATTTATCATTTAGGTCATAATAGTGCATATAATCCTTTGACTTGAGGGATACTATATCTCATACATAGATGGGTAGGATTTATTACTGCTTACATAGATGTACTATTCATGTACGGATATATGGCACATGATAGTTCTAATTTGTTATGTATGGAGGCAAGTGATCGCCAAGATGGAATTCATTACCTCGAGTAAACGAGGTTAAGATCCTATGCTATCTGGTTATTCTTAATACTTAAGCTCTTGGCTAAGATAGTGAGATTCACTAGAAAGAGTTTTTAGTAGGAATCTAATTTCATCAAAAATTAGAACAGAGATAAGGACATAGAATCAAGGCACATTAGGATTTGACATAAACCATTACTTTGGCTGAGATTGAGATTTTTAATGAAGGGATTCCAGTGCATGGTAATTTATGATCTTTGGTCTATGTGATGTTTAAAGTTATCAACTATAAATATTTATTTCTAATTAGGTAGTCATGACATGGAATGCTAGCTATCACTAATGACTTATGGGACTTAATGTGAAGTGGGGATTTCGCATTAGTAGAGAAAAATATTTTTCACTCCTATTACTAGTTAGACATGAACCTAAAAAGTCACACACCCAATAGTGATCACTTTCTTAGTGTAAAAGGTTTACCATAATAATTAATTAAAGTGTCTAATTAATTGATTAATGGTAAAATAATTAAACACGTAAGTAAATTTACAAGGATCCTAGTATGTCCTGATGTTTAATCTATAAAGGTTTAGATTTAATTAAATCTTAATTTGTATATGATGCAAATGAGAAAGATTAAATAGAAAAATGATTTAGACTAAATCAAATACTTAATTTTAAACTTAGTGAAAACAATTAACAAATGAGATGTGGCCTAAGCCCATATGTGATATGGAAAAAAGAGGAATTTAGGGGTTAGAGAAAATTCACTATTCATAAGCCCATAAGATGGGTTTTTGGGGTTAAAGAATTTTCTACTAAGGCTAAAATTATAATTACATCTTTTAGATAATGGAAATGTCCATTTTGCCCCTAAAGGATAAAATGGTCATTTCACCATTTGAAGAAGCAAAGTCCAAATTTGTCCCTTCATTAATGATAAGGTAAAAGGATGGAATGGTCTTTTGGTGAAGAAAACTTAATAGTTAAGTCTTTTAAAGGATATAAAAGATACAAGTTTTATGTTATAAGTAGTAGAGTGAACATCATTTTCATTTTGAAGCAATTTAGAGAGAAGTTGAGAAAGAGAAAGAAAAATAAAAAAAATGTTTCTTCAATTTTTCTTTTGATCTTCAATTCTCTTCTTTGTTTTTATGAAAGAACAAATGCTTACAAATTGAAAATATATTTAGTCTAAAATAAATCAAAGAGAAACCTTAACTTCTTAAAGGTTGTTGATGGAAAATCTTGAATCAAAATTGGGCAATGAAGAGAGAATTTCAAGAACACCAAAGAAACCAAAAGAAAACTTGGAAGGGAGCTAGGTGTGGATGATCTAGATGCTTCACACTTGGGAAGCTCTTTGATAAAGAAAGAGGGAACCTTCAAGAGGTAATATGATTACTCTTCCTTCTTCTTTCTACGCATATGTGTTTTACACACAAATTAATTGATTGCTTGAATGGATGTTTAGACAAAAAATAGGTGAAATGAAATTTTAAGATGTTTGAAATTTCACCCTACCACTTTACTTTCGTTACTTTTGGCTCCACTATTCCTTCAAGTACAGTGTCCCTCAAGTCAAAGGACTATATGCACTATTATGACCTAGATTATAAATAATTCACAGGTAGTAAAACCCTATATTATTATCATTTAATATCACAGTTTGACTATTCATCCAATGAATATCACATGTTTGCATCGATATCACATGTCAAGTAGTATGAGACTCATTACCTCTATAATCATCTGTATCACATACTGATTACAAAAAATAAATTGAAGTGATGGTCATCTAGAATTAATGATGTCAATCGTTAATCCTATGACCATGAACATATTTAAGTATTTTTACAAGAGCGATTTGTCACTCACATTCTTAACATTTGAAAATAGATCTTTTTACAAATACTTAAGGACTGTATTCATCATTATGATACATTTTTCACATAACGAATATATTTATAGTGGTGTTGGGAATTATTGTCTACTATTACATAACTAATATGTCGCTCTAAGGTCACATACTGCTATCAATCTCCCACTTGAACTAGAGTCATTCTGTTTAATATTAGAAAATCATCTTTTTAATATGAAGTCTAACTATTACTAAATTTTGACTTTAATCGACAGACTAACCAATATAATGATTAACACTATTTTCTACAAGGCTAGGATGCTTTATTCCAATAATTCATTTGTTAATATCATAATGCCTTTCGAAGTATTATAAATTTCAGTGTGAGATTTGAGTTCCTTTACCCTAAGCTAAGACTTTATTATTATCACAATAGAGAGATATTGTAACCCACACCCATCCTATGAGTTTCATGACAATCTACTTGAATTTAGAACTATTAAGGTGAAATGTGTGCTTTTATGAAAATTTATGTGTTATATGATTGAAGAGTATGTGGTATATTAGATTAGTTCTAATATGCATAATATGAATTATTATTATGAAATAAGTGATTTATGTGAAGTGTATAAGCATAAAATGTTTTATTGCATACAAAGTAAATTTTTATCCACAAAGCGATTTTTAAGCATAAAATAATTTTTATGAGTATTTTAAAATATTTTTTTAAATAAATATTTTGGGGGAAATTTCAAAGAAAGTAATAAGAAAAATATTTTATTTTTAATTACTAATAAATAGCCCATAAATAAAATTAAAAGGTCCAACTCATCAAAGCCCAACACACCAAAACACTCCTAACCTAACTCATTAATGGCAAACTTGTAATTTTGCCAAAACCCTAAAAAAATAAAACCTAAATTTTGGTCAGCCCTATGGTGGCAGTCACCATTCTATTTTCCATTAGATTCTTATAAAAAAATTCTATAAAAAATATTCTCTTAACTAAAATTCTCAAGGTGCCTTTAAACCTTGTTATTTTGTGATCGCTTTCATAAGTTTTCATTCCTTTCAATCTACTATTTGATTTTAATGAAACTAACCATCAGAAATTCATTTGGGACTATATATTTACTATTTTATTGATGGTAAATTTGGCCTAGGTGAATTATTTGAAGGAGAAGCCAATTTTTTACCATAAACACAACTCTTTTTTTGCACATCCACCAAAGGTGAATCCTAAAAATCAAAGTTGGAATTTTCATGCAATTATATGAGGAGGGCTGCTAATTTGCTTATTGATGTGTTCTAAACTAATTTTTGTTATGTTTAGATGAAAAATATTGGTTTGAATCATGTTTTAGCATAATACTGTAATGACTAGAAAGTACAAAAAGCAAGAAAATCCAAGATTTCCATCCTAAAATATAAAATTGGAAATTTTCATGCATATGTTTTCAAAGGGGTGCTGATTCCTATGTATATGTATTCTAAAATGATTTTTGTTATATTTATATGAAAAATATTTATTTAAATTATGTGTTTGCATATTATTGTAATGATCAGAAAGTGCGAATAGCAAGAAAATCCATTGTTTCCATGGAATATATGCATTCAGCCTATAGTGGGATTTTGATCCCAATGTCTATAATTTTTATATGATATATTTTAATGATTTTTGTCATATATATATGAATGATATGTGACTTAATTGCATGTTGGTTGAAGGAGTAACTCTAGACAAACCCTAGAGACAATTTGGTCTACCTAGAGTTTCCTAACCTTACTGCTATATTGTGATTAATATGTGTATATGATCAAGTGGCATATGAATTAGGCCTTATTATATGTTAATTATGGATTAATGACCTTAAATTGACAATGAGATTGATTGTACAATTTGGTCAAAAGGGATAAGCATGATACTTTTAAGATTATATGTTAAGTTGATATATATAGAAAGTGTTAAGTGTACCAAGTTGAATGTTAAATTGAATTGATATTAAGATCATGATATATTGTGTTTAACTTTAGAAAAGTCATAGTATGAGTTATAATGTGATTTTGTGTTAGCTTATGAAGGCAGAGTATACAAGACTTAAAGTCAATATGTTACGTGCAAGTAATGAGTGGACTTCTAAGTGCAATTCCAATTATATGTGAATATTATATATGCATTGGGTAGTTATGGGATAGGATAGCATGATGTTAAGCAAATGATAAGTGCTAAATTATAATGTTATGTTAGAGCTTGAGGAGTATTAGAAGTTCAAGGGCTATAACAATTATAAGGTAAGGAATCATAAGGTGAGTAAACATTATGTTCATGTTACAAGTATGTGATACCATGATATGTGAATCTTTGAGATTTTTTTTGAAACCCAAGTTCCTTTTTATCATAAATTATAATTACATAAATTCTTGGTTAAGCTTGGGTTGCCAAAGGACATTTGATCTAAAACTATTATTGTTAAGAAAAGCACCTTTGTGATTATTGCTTTACCTTGCATTTCTTTCTAGAACCACACTGTTATTTATCTTTTGTAGCCATTCAACTAGTGACATGGTTGGTATCTGAGCAAAGGAATTATGAAGTTAGGCCCAAGGCTCGCTTATGTATTCTAATCCTTGAATCCTTTATGCAGAAATCCTCGTGCCGATGTGAGAAATTATCAAAACCTGTGCATATGGTCATAACCCGATGGATAGGGGCATATTATCCACCTCAGCTAGAAGGGGTAGTTTTAGCTGTGGGGCCTAATCAGCTTTATGCTTCTTATATGATAAGAGTTGAAATTTGGCTTAAGGCCACCTTTCCTCAATGTTTTTGAGTGAATTGAGCAAAAGTCTTCACTCGCTAGTGATAAGAGTGATTTATACAAAACCTTGCTAAATTGCAACCAATAAACTATGAATCATGGATTATAAATCATGACCTATGAGTTATGTGTTATGAGCCCTTTTTAAGGGATATGCATTATCGTATAAGTTATTATTTACTCATTGAGATCATCTATCTCACCCCTTTTTCCTTATGTGGTTCTAAGTGAGCATTTTGAGGAGGCATTCCCTTATCCAAGTCTTTTATTATACTGTGATATGAATAGTCACTTTTAGATGCTCTAGGAGTTTTATTTGGAATATCACTCATTTGGTAATTTCTTTGGAGTCTTAAATGTTATTTTCTTATGGATTATATTTGAAGTATTTTAAACTATTCTTTCTCTAGTTAAAGTTTCTTTATTATTGGATATTTAAGTTAATGCATGAGGTTTTGGTACAATCCTAGGCAGTGTTTATATGTACATGAGTGGGTTCTACGGGCGTGGGTGACCTTATGTCACCCCATGTTCTAGGACCATCATATCTCCAAAATTGGGATGTGATAAAGTTGGTATCAGAGCCTAGTTTTTAAATCTAGTTTAGACTTGTTTGTTTATTAGATTAATTAAGTATAATGCTGGAGTATAGGAATTTTCCTATCATGTCAATTGCAATCTATCACAATTATAGTTCCATGAAATCCTAATAAACTATAGTACTCCTTGTTATTGTTTACGTGCCTTATGATCCTTTTCTTAGATGACCAAGAAGAGTACACTTACTAGAGGACCTCGACCTAAAGCACCTCGCATGACATGTAAAAGGACCTAGCGAGAGATGTTCAAGAAAGTCATGCCTGTGATCTACTACAAAGTAGAGAAGATTCCTAATGAGGAGGACCCCAAGGAGTGTTTAGACTACGACTATGTTTATAGTAAGATTTAGAAGTTAGAGGGAGACTATTCAGACCTGATGGAAGAAAATCGATGTCTTAGGTCCTTAATGCATGCTTTGAGGGAGGACATGGAGCAACTTAAGACCAAAAATGTTGAACAGATGGGAGACCATACACCTAGAGATTCTAGCTACTCGCCATCTAGGACTTCATATTCGATGGGTCATATATCGGATAGAGACTTTTTTTGCTATCAATGTGGGGGCATAGGTCACATTTCTCTTAATTTCCCTCTTATTGATTATTTGCCTACTCAACCCTGGAAGTTACCCAATGTTCATCTTGATGAGGGACTGTGAGACCTCACCTGAGCACCGGTCTTATCCACTAAAGGGAATCGAAATGCTCATTTAGGAAAGAACTCACGAGGAAGCCCTTGGGCTTATCTTTGAAAAATTATTTTAGAGTCGCCACCTTAATTTATTTTTATTTGGAAAAATATATGGAAAAAACCCAATTTGACTCCCATTATTACCCAAAGGAAAAGATCACTAGCCTTGAAACCAAAGAGGATTTGGGGATTAGGTTTTGAGTTTAACAAATCATGTTTGGTTAAATAATATAAAAATAACTTAAAAATATATTTCATGAATAATTTAAGATGCATTGATAATTTATAATATGTTTGACCATTGATTCCATATATCCAATAATAAATACAAGTAATAATCCAAAAGAAAAGTTTAACATTACAAATAAAATCCCAAAGATAGGGGATACCTCCTCTAGCTCTTATGGGTTCCAGAGAAGTCACACATTCCGTAAACTAACCCTAATAATCAAGCAAAGGAACAAACACAAAAATAAGTGAAGAAGGTGATAGGGGGATAGTTGATTAATTTTAATTGGATTCGATGCCTAAACCAACCATCCCTACATATCCCTTTGAATGGGAATAAGAATCCATATAGTTCTCCCTTCTCGCGAAGGGGTTAGTTTAGCTTAGCCACTTTATCATGTTTTGATTGATTGATTAAAAGAGAGTTGAGTTAATTAATTAATTTAATTGATTACCGAGTTGATTAGCTAACAACCTAGATGAACCAATTTAATTAACTAACTAAAAGAGACAATAAGCTTTAAACTAAATAGAAAGGAAAAGAAGATTACCTTGCACTTTCACAGCTTGGGGACGTAGGGCGAATGGAGCAGATGACTGGATCATAATTCCACCTTCTCCATACAAGGGGCATGAGCCTTGAGCCACTAGAATGCAGCTTCACCTTCTCCATATGACAGACACGAACCTTGGGTAATAAACTTGCCTCGAGCAGGTGGGTGGAAAGCCTTGAATTAATCAGGTAGGAATCAAAGAGAAACCCCCCTAAAATGTGCCTTGGACAAGGGTCTTGCCTCGAACGGGCTGGCAGAAAGCCTTAAACTAGTCAAGTAGGGACCAAAGAGAAACCCCCCAACTTGCTTTATGAAGCAAGGAGCAAAGGCAAAGTGATTTTACTTGAAGTTAGTGCTTTTTTAGCCTCTAAGTCTGTGTCTTGAAGAGTCGAGAGACCACCTATATATAAGGGGAAGACTGAAGCATAGAGGCTAAAATTTCTAATGTGGGAGCAGAAACTTGCTACGGGTGCCGCACAAGCCTCTATGAAACCTCAGAGGTCTCTGCGGTAGTGCCGCAGAAGGCTTTGTGGCACCGCAAGAAGCTCTATGGCATTGTGGCAAATGGTGCTCATATGCCCATTCTACCCATTTTCGACCGTTCTCGCTCATTTCTCATCCATTTTCCATGATTCTAATTGCATTATGCTTGTTACTTAGTCTTGGATGATTTGATGATGATTTAAGAGTGTTAATTGATTCCTTTCCTTATTAAATGGTCTGTAATTTTAAGAGGTGCATAATTAAAGGTTCATAGTTGCCCCCTCATCATGATTACTCTGTCTGGTAGGCAATTCTGATGAGTGTGAACTTTAGAGTAAAGAGGATGCCTACAGTATATTTGGAAGAGTTAGGAAGAAAAAGGTAGTTCCTGTCTAGTAGAAACTAGAAGCTATGTTCTTGTCTGATGGAAATAAAGATAATCCTGTCTGGTAGGTTGTGATGATGTTGATGATGATTACCCTATTTGGTAGGATCTTAAAAGCAATGTTCCTGTCTAGTAGGATTTAAAAGTAGTATTCCTATTTGGTAGGAATGATAAAGTATTGGTCCTATCTAGTAGGAGTGATAATGATGATCCTGTCTGGTAGGATCTGTTTGCCCTTATGCATTAAGAAGGGGGGTTGAATTGATGGGAAATTAAAAAATAGATAGAAAGAGATAAGGAAGGAGAATGAACACAATCAATTTTATAATGGTTCAGGTATTAACGAACCCTACATCCACTCCCCAATATCAATTGGGTATTCTACTACTAGATGATACTTACAAGGAGTTTCAAGCTCACTCCAAACTTACAATGTGTTTTCAATGGTTCACACACAACCCTTACAAGTGTTTCCCTTAGGCTCACACTTAAACCTAAACAAGTGTTTTCTAATGGCTCACTCTCAACCCAATAATATGCATTTTTAAGGCTAACACTCAACCCTTTGAGCTATTAATGCTCTTACAACAACCAAATAATAATAATTAAAGGTAAGGCTTTGAGAATTAAAATTGCAAGAGTTTGGCTTAAATGAAAGAAGTTGGATCCTGAATAAGGCTCTTTGGAGGGGGTATTTATAGCTTCTTCCCTCCATATTCCCGTTACAAAGAGATACCAAGAAGGATCCTCACAACGGCCATAATATCTTGCATTAAATGTACTGTCAGAGCTAATGGTTGCTAAGCCCTTTTTGCGATCGTGACTCCATTTTCATGGTCTCGACTAGTATTTCATAGTTGCGATCTTCATAATTCATAATGGCTATATCATATGTGGCATCTTGTCGTTGGTTTTTCAACTATCTATTAGAAGCTCTTAATGCTGTATGAATTTTGCAGTCGCTACTTATAATTCACGGTCGTGAATTAGGGGTCACGCCCTAGGTCACGGTCGCAACTGAGGTCACGATTCTCTCTAAGTCTCGAAGCTAAAAATGAACAATTTGCCTTCTGATTGTCTTGGTCATGATATCATGGTCGCAGTCACAATTTAGTGGTCGCAATCACGACTTTTCTGTCTTGGGCGTGACTAAGAAGTCAACTTATATACTTTGGGAGATTTTGATTTCCTTTCAATTTCAATCAATAAATATGATGTATTCTACAAAACAAACACTTGAACAAACATTAGATAACTTTTAATTTGATTAACAAGATCAAAATAAAGATTGACTAAGTTTTGAAATAATTTAGGTCAACAGGATTTAAGAGTAATATTCCTGTCTAGTAGGAATACTAAAGCATTGGTCCTATTAGGTAGGCACGATCATCTTTTCTAGTAGGATTGGTAAAATTATCAGTCTTGTATGGTAGGAGCATAATATCTATCTATAATTATAAAAATCATCTGTATGTTGGATCTTAAGTAACAGTGGTAAGATGCTTAGAGGAGACTATTGCGATCATACAAAAACTTATAGTTTTGGATTATGACTTGAAATGGGTTCACTACTGCATTCCCATGTGAAAAGATACTATGCAAGAGGTACTATATAAAGGTGTGCCCCTTTTCACTTTTTGCAACTTCTTTCATTTGTTAAATTTTCTTTCTCTTTCTAGAAATCATTCTCTCTGACTTCTCTCTAAAATGGCTTCCCCCTCTAGTAGTCATCATACTAGGAGCTACTAAGTACCAAGGCATGATCCCAACCTGGCAAACTTACTGTAGGAGCCAGAACACCATATGTCTAGTACTGGCGTCATAGAGGTATTTACCATTTTGCCCTTCATTTCCTATTGCAATGTTAGTTCATAGAAAATATGTGCATAAAACATAAAAATAATTTATTTATTATTTTTTTTACAATAGACTACAACTATTAGATTAGGAGGCGGTAGATCAAGTCTGTCTGCCGTCTCCAATTATCTAGAGACTCATCCCCAAGTCTGAGAGTTGATTGAGCCATCTAGCTTGCTGGGGTTTTTATCTCTTGATTATACCCGAGAGAGTAATATTCCTTTGTTGCGAGCATTGGCAGAGAGGTGGTGGGATAACACAACACTTTTCACTTTCCATATGGAGAGATGACCGTGACCCCCTTAGACTTGACGATGTTAGTTGGTCTACCATTTTGACCTTGAGCCTTAGAGCTTTATCCTACTTGGACCTCTATATCGTCAGAGACTAAGGTTGACTTGTTGGGCATAGACCCTCCATGAGGCAATCCACATCTCCCCTATTCTTGGCTCCGAGGGAAGATTGACATTTATACTTATGATGTGGGAGTTCTTTTAGATGAGTAAGCTGCCCGCTTGCTGATTTTGATGATATTAGGCTACTCATTCTACCATACACGGAGGGATACCATTGATCTAAACATTCTGTGCTCATTGGAGGATTTATCCATTATCAAGGAGTTTAACTGGGGAGGTGCAACTTTGTGCGTGACGTACCGAGAGATGTCTAGCCTGTCTCAAGGTATCTTTGTTGCTTTAAAAAGGACTCATATCATTTAGGATGTATGCTTTTCTTTTTATATTTTTATCTTGTATACATCATCCCTATGTCTTTTGATTATTTTTCTTTGTGTAGTATTGAGCCTATGAGCACTTTCCTTTTCTTACTCCTGCTTTGAGGGATCACACAATAAATCATATCTAGAGTGGCTATCTTTGGCGGACACAAAATTGCCGTCATCAAGAGAGATACGATTTTTGCCACACTCGAGATTTCTTCTCTCATTTAGATCATCACAAGTATGCACACATGCTTAACACATTGTCTTTATCACACATTCTAATATTCGGATAAGCAAGCTACCCGCTTGCTGATTTTGATGATATTAGGCTACTCATTCTGCCATACACGGAGGGATACCACTGATCTAAACATTCTGTGTTCACTGGAGGATTTACCCATTATCAGGGAGTTTGACTGGGGGGTGTAACTTTGTTCGTGACGTACTGAGAGATGTCTGACCTGTCTCAAGGTGTGTTTGCTGCTTTAAGAGGGACTCATCATTTGGGACGTATGCTCTTCTTTTCATATTTTTGTCTTGTACCCCTCATCCCTATGTCTTCTTATTATTTTCCTTTGTGCAGTATTGGGCCTACGAGCACTTTCCTTTTCTTGCTTCTACTTTGAGGGATCACACAATAAATCATATCTCGAGTGGCTACTTTTGGCGGACACAGAATTGTCATCATCAAGAGAGATACGATTTTCGCCACACTCGAGATTGCTTCTCTCATTTTGTATCATCACAAGTATACACACATGCTTAACACATCATCTTTATCACACATTCTGATATTCAATTTTTCCTCCTCTGATATTTTTTTTCACAGGTTCAGTGGTTACCTTTTACTGATAGACTTTTACTCATCAACCCATACTATGAATCTGCTGTGGCTTTGTCTTCCCGCTGCCTCCTTCTACATTTTTGCACTGATTCCATGTTTTACCTTGGCGAGAGAGTTCGTGGCTAGATTACAAGAGAGAGGCTTGTCCCAGCTGATCCCCTTGTTGAGATGCGATATGGATCACACATTCCTGATCAGGATTCATTAGCAGCAGGCCTTCTAATTAAGCCTTTCTTGGATCTTGAGAGTGACTATATGAGCTTTTGCATGCATCGCCTACTACCTTGTGTTCCATTTCTTCTAGGACAGGCCCATTCTAGTTATAGATCTTTTACCATTGGATCAGTTCATACTTTTGCTACTAGGAAGAGTAGTGGTATGAGGTTTGCTGTGGATGCCCCTTTTGATAGGGCTGAACTAAGTGAGCAAGCGATTTTTCCAGCCTACTTATGGGCAAGAGAGGACTTGAATTATGTTTCTCTTAATCATGGCTTGGCTAGATATGAGATCCCTCATGACCTCTCTATTGATTTTTTCCCATTTCTAGATCATGTAGGCATGGTATGTGCTTCTGCCCTCTTTTTGAGCTTGCTCTTTGTCACTTAATGCAGTTTCTTACTCATCTTTTCCTTATGCAGATCCCTAAGGATTAGGCTTGCTATAACTATGAGATGGTTCATTGCTTGAGGATAGCATTGTCTATGACCCTTTTTTTGAGTGGTCATGATGAGGGAGATGATACAGATTAGAGGAAGAGATATAGGCAAAGCCGGCGTTAGCTTACCTCCTGTCATGCAAATGTTATGCTGACTCCATGCATGATTATGTATGCATGTATATATGTTGATGGAAACTTGACTCATGTTCTATTTTGTTTGTATGATGCATGGATGTTATGACTCGATCATGCAAGGATTTGCATTATATATGTTATGAATGCACCTTTTCTATGAATGAATGCGTGGTAGGGCTCCACCATCTTTCTCTTTTGCTCTCTCCTTTTTTTTTCATCAAATTTTTTCTCAAATACTATATGATGTACAAAAAGGAAGGGTCACAGTAGATTGCTGCAAAGTGCGGCAGGGGTGCGATAGGGGTGCGGCGGCCAGCCATTCAGTGCAGTGCTGCACAACCGTTTATGGCTGCTGCAAAGACATTTGCAGCACTACAGGATGTTTTACAGCACTTTTGTATAGGTTATGGAGGAACTGCATAGTCTTGCAGTAATTCTAGTGAAAATCTTTAATTTTCCCCTATATATACCCCTCTTATGTCTTAGAAATCCTCACAACTATAGTTTAGCTTTTACAACACTTTTTCTGCTTTCTTGCTTTTACTTTTCTCTCATTTTTCTCTTTAGCTTTCCTTTCCTTTTCCTCATGGAGCCCTACTTTAGTTATTCAATGAATTTATGGACCAAAAATCTTGAACAAGTGAAGCGCATTAATTTAGAGACTTTTGGGATTAGTGCCATGCCAACCTTGAGAGGGGTTCAATTAGATTAGGAGGGTGACTTTACTTAAGGAGATAGAAGATGATACTTCTGTAAGAGGGACTACTGACAATTAGGAGATCTATTATTTAGGACTTTAGGCAGATTTTTTTTTATTTTTTTCTTGTTTTAGTTTTCAAGACTCAGATTCGTCTTAAATCTAATTTTGAATAAAATATCATCATTTTTCACTTTATTTTATTATTATTAATTTTTTTCATCATCCTTTTTTTTTTTCTTTTGCATTGAAACAACAAAATTTGGCATAAAAGAAATTTTATTAATGATTTGGACCGCACCCAATGAGGGCTACCTACGTATCTCCTTACATAACTTATTTCTACTACATATTTTTTTTTCTTATCATTTTGGAGAGTCAGGTCCACCTAGTTCTAGTTACAATGCATCATTATACAAAGTATCGCTTTAATTGATCCAAGTTGCAAGGGCTGGAGAATTCAATTCCAACCAAATTCATGAGAATGGCACCTCTACTTGATAGGATGCTTTTAAGCACATAAGGCCCAGTTCAGTTTGGTCTGAATTTGCCTCTAGGGTCATGCACTGGGCCTTGAACTTCCTTTAAGACCAAGTTTCCTTCTTGTAGTCGTTTATCCCTCACTTTCTTATTGAAATGCCGAGACAACTTTTGTTGATAACCTTGCAGTCGATACAAAGCATCCATTCTCTCTTTTGTGATAGCATTCAACTGATCATGATAACTTTTAATCCATTCTATCTCATCTAATAGACTTTCTCTCGTAATCCTAGCTAATTTGATTTCCACCTCAATCGATAGCACGACTTCCATTCCATATACTAATGAGTAAAGAGTTGCCCCATTGGTGTATCGATGGAAGTCCTATATCTCCATAAAGCACATGGTAATTGTTGATGCTAGTGCTTATGATTATCAGTCATTTTTTGTAGGAGGGATTTGATGGTTTTATTTGCTGCTTCAACTGCCCCATTAGTTTGTGGTCGATAAAGAGATGATCTGTGATGCTGGATCTTTTCCTTTTAAAAGAGCTAAACTACTTCTTTCTGAAAATAAGACCCATTATCTATGATAATCTCAAAAGGTACTCCAAACCTACAAAGGATGTTAATTTGGATGAAATGAGCCTCTCTTTTTAAATCCAGTACTTGGTAAGGTATCGCATTTACCCACTTTGTGAAGTAATCAACTGCTATAAGGATGTATTAATGACCAGCAGATGATTTAGGACTTATTCTTCCTATGACATCAATGCCTCAAGTTGCAAAAGGCCAAGGAGTAGTTATAGGCTACATGGGCATAGGAGGCTGCTTCCGTAGCTTGGTATAAATTTGGCATTTATGATATTTTTGCCTAAACTTTGGACAGTCTTCATTCATAGTGAGCCAAAAATATCCTAGATTTGTAATTTTTTGAGCTAATGTGATCCCATTCATGTGCGGCCGTTCTTCCCCTCTATGGACCCATTCCATAATCTGTTGTGCTTCTTCTTCAGTCACACATCTTAAGTGTATGTTATCCCAGGCCCTTTTATACAAAACATCTCCATTTGGTGGGAAATTGCTGGCTAACTATCTTAGAGTTCTTTATTCTGATTTAAAGGCTCCTTCTAGATACTTTCCATTCTTGAGTTAGTTGAAGATGTTCCAAAACCAAAGTTTCTGATTAGCCAATTGAATATTTATGCACAAAGTATGATACCCAGGTTCTCGCTTCACCTCAATCACCGTAGGTCTGATTATTTCCCCACCTCTCATATCTAACATTGATGCAAGTGTTGCTAGAGCATTCGCAAACTGATTCTTGGCATGAGGCAAATAGTGGAAAGATAATTCATGAAAGTTTTATGTGAGATCATCCAAGCGCTTATGGTAAGGAACCAAATGCTCTTCTCTTATCTTCCATTTCCCAAGTGCTTGGGACAGAATCAGATTTGAATCTCCATAGACCTCCAAGTAATCAATCTTTAAATTCACAATAACCTCCAAGCTAGCTATGTAGGCTTCATATTCCAACAGGGGTGACATAACAATTCCAACACCATACCCTTTGCTATTAGTTGCACCATTGAAGAACAATTTCTATACTTCAAGCTCAATTTGCATGATCTCTTCATCAAGAAATTCTGGCTCTGACCAATTACTATCTATTGGGGCTGCGACTAATTGATCTGCCATCACACTCCCTTTTATAGCTTTCCTTTGGACATATTTCAAATTAAAAGCTGCGAGAACCGCCACCCATCTTGCCATCTTACAGTCAAGAACTAGTCTCTCCATGAGAAACTTGAAAGGACTCTTGTCAGCCAGGATATGGGTAGTATATGAACTCAAATAATCCTAAAGCTTATGACATACCCATACCAAAGTAAGGCATAACTTCCTAATTTGATTGTACTTGAGTTCATGAGCACGTATGCACTTACTTAAGTAATAAATGGCATTTTCTTTATATGATTTAGTAGTATTTTGGGCGAGCATTACCTCCATAGCTTCTTCTGTGATGGAGAGCTATAGTAGTAGAGGCTTTCCAAGTCTTGGTGGTTGCAATACAGGAGGACTTAGCAAGTACTCTTTAATTTTCTCAAAAGCTTTCTGGTAATCATCATTCCATTGCTTAGAGGTTCCTTTTTTTAGCAACTTAAAGATTGGACCATAGACATTGGCTAGCTAAGCTCTGAATCGGCTAATGTATTGTAGTCGTCTAAGGAAGCCTCTAATTTCTTTTTCTATCTTAGGTGCTGGCATTTCCAAAATAGCTTTTGACTTTGCCGAATCCACTTCTATTTGCCTTTTGCTAACCATGTACCCCAAAAACACTTAAGATGATACCCCAAATATACACTTGGTAGGATTTAGCTTGAGATTATATTAGCGGAGTCTAGAGAAAAATCAGCTCAAAGCATATAGGTGATCTTATGCTATTTTAGACTTGATTACCATGTCATCAACATATACCTCAACATCTTTATGTATCATGTCATGAAAAATTATGGTGGCCATTCTCTGATAAGTCGCCCCTACATTCTTCAACCTAAAAGGCATAACTCGATAGTAATATGTACCCCACTCAGTTACAAAAGTAGTCTTCTCTTTGTTAGGAGGATAGACCTAAATCTAGTTGTACCCCTTATATAAATCAGTCAAGAAGACCACTTCATATCCAGCCATGCGATCAACTAACAAGTTAATATGAGGCAATGGAAAATTATCCTTAGGGTAAGCTTTCTTTAAATTCCAATAATCCAAACACATCCTGACTTTCCCATCTTTTTCAGCACTAGAATAATGTTTGCTAACTAAGAAGGATATGTGATTGGCTCAATGAGCCCATTGCCTAATTATTTGGTGACTTCTCCCTTGATATTTAAGGATAACTCTGGCTTCAATAATTGTAGCTTCTGTTTGATGAGCTTCATATGCTCATAAGTAGGAATTTTATAAACAGCTATAGTAAGATCCAGTCCAGTCATATCTTTGGGTTCCTAAGCAAAGCAATCTAAGAATTCTTAGATAATTTTACTCAAGCCATCCCTGTTATGACATGATGATAATGAATGTAGTTTTTGGTTTTTCATTTATGCCAAAACTTATTGATTCTTTGCCATTTTCTATTTTATTTAATATTTCATTCAAATTGGATTCAAGACAAGGAAAAGGAAGGGAAATAGGAAGCACAAGATCATAAGAAGAAAACTTGAGCTTTTTATTATGAATAAAAAAGTCGTTGTCCATTATTACATCAAAGCTAAAAGAAAGACCAAAATGATTGACTACAGACTCAAATGAGGAATTGGAATTAAAAGACTCTAACTTTGATTCTGACTCAAATGTGGACTCAGACTCAAACTCTAGCTCAGACTCGGATTCTAGTTTTGACTCAAACTCAGACTCGGACTTATCACCTTCTTCTTTCTTCTCATAATACAAGTTGTCATGTTGGGTTTGAGTTGTTTGGATGAATTTGGTTAAGTCAACCACCTCTTCATCTCTTATCATGCAAATTTGCTCAAAAAGAGCAACCTCTATATTATCCTCCCAATCTTATTCCAACATGAAAACTGGTTTATAGTCTTCTAAGGAAAGCCTTTCTTGAGGGCTGCCATTCTCTCTTTAGCCATTTTCTCTACCTCAGCAAGATCTTCTTTTGTATGTTTGTAACCAAGACCAAATAGTGGGTTAGCTACAGGGTACTCTTTAAACTGACTTACTCCTTATTGTCTCTTGGCCAATCCTCCTTCTTTTTCTATAAATTGCACTGTTTCAAATGCAAAATCTAACAATGGAAAAGTTGGCAGCTCAGGCTGTATCTCTAAAATTAGCATAGAACTTAGGACCTCACTTTTCCCATACATATCCCTCTTAACAATGATAATAGAAGATCCATGAGGAAATTTCAACTTTTGATGGAGGGAAGAGGGGATAGCATTGGCTTGATGTATCTAGGGCCGTCCAATTAAGAGATTAAAGTATACTAGTACATCAATAACTTGAAATGGGATAGGATAAGTGACAGGTCCAATTATGACATCCAAGGTAGCCACATCCAAGACCTCCCTTTTTGTGTTGTCATATGCCCTTACACAATATGGTCAGAAGGTGTGAAGTCCAAAGCCTCTGACCCCAAACAGCTTGCTACTTTTATTAGACAGACATTCAGTATAGACCCATTATCTACCAATACCATATGAACTATTTTCCCCTTGAGTAAGGACTGTTATGTATAAGGCATGATTGTGGTTTAGCTCCCCCTTAGGTAGGTCATAGTCATTGAAAGAGATAGAGGTAGCTTTTATAGAATTAGTGAGAGAAGCCACTAAAGTTTCAGAGGGTGATATCTATAGGAGTTTTGGCATTGGTTCAACTCCTTGCAAAGAGCTTAGTGATGAGGGTAAGATGATTCTATAAGGCTCCAGATATATATGTTGGCTTGGGTCTTTTTCAACTGCTTAAGGGTAGGATCTTCATCAGGCTCAGTGCTTCCTTTCATCTTTTCAGCAGGGGGTGGGATAGGTTAGATAGGTGGTTGGCCATCTTACTGAGTAGGTGCTTGGTAGATCCTGCCACTCCAAGTTATAGCATCAATCTCCTCCACAAGGTTGCTTAAATCCAGAACACAGCAATATTCAGAAGCTGATCAAATCAAAGAGATAGGATCAACTTTGAGATTAGTGGTGGCGATGAGGTTAATTTGGTGGTCAGGGAGAGGATTAGTGGAAATATTGGGTCTAGGCTTAGGAGGTATGATGTCCCCACTATCTATGAGATCTTGAACCTTATGCTTTAAAGTTTGACACATTTCTGTCTTGTGGTTAGCCCCTTGATGATACTCACAATATTCATTAGGATTGTAATTTGCAGGAAGTGGATCAGGAGGAGCTCTTAGTTCCAAGGGCTTAATCAACTTGACTTCTAAGGCTTTCTTGTATACCATAACCATAGGAACCCCCAATTTTGTAAAGGACCTTATTTCCAGTCTTAATGGCTGATGAAGAGAAATGGCAGATACCTCCCCTTCCTTCATATTATTTGAGGCAGTAACATTGGCTTAGTAGGGGGTACTCTTCTTATATCTATTATGGGTGGTCTCGTCTTTGATGTGGCCACTTTGGATCAAATCTTCTATTTTGAAGGCAGTGGCAATGAGGGCTTTAAAGCTCGAGAGATATTAATTAAGGAGATGATTTTGGTATACTGGCAAAAGGTTCTTCACAATTATATTAACTTGCTTTTGCTCAGTTGGTCGATTCACCATTTGGGCTGCTTTTTCTCTCCACCTCATAAGGAACGAGGAGAAAGATTCTTTCGGGTTTTGCTTAGTAGTCTCTAGATCTCTCTTTGTGATATCCACTTCAATGTTGTACTTATACTACTTAACAAATGTATTATAGATATCATCCCAAGTCCTCTTTTAACTTATATCTAAGTCTAAAAATCATTTTATCGCAGTTTCAGTTAAAGATTGTTGAAACAACTGAGCAAGGAGCTCATTATCAACCCCTAAAGGAGCCATTGCCCCCACATACATCTTCAAGTGTGTCTTAGGGCATGTTATGTTATTGAATCTATCCAACATTGGCATTTTGAACTTTGGTGGAATTCTGGCATTAGGAAAGAGGGCTAAGAAATTGGCATCAATCACATCATCATGTTTCTTAATGTTTTCGAGGGTTTTTTCCATAGCTTCAAATTTTTCCATTAAGGCTTTAGTATTCATATGGGAAGAAAATTTTTTTCCTTGAAAAAGATTCAAAGGAGAAGGAATGACAGAATGGGTGACATTCAGTATTTGGGAAGTGATAGATGATGGGGTAACATCTGAAATTAGGATGGAGGGTGGAATGATATTTGGAATGCAAAGGGCATCAACTATAGCCTTTCCTTTATCAGTCAAGTCAATAGGGACATTGGGGGAAAAAGAGGTATTTGCGGTAGCTTGGGTCATACTAGGAATGGTTTGGATTGATGTAGTATTTGAGCTAATGCTGGCTCGACTCATTATAGCTTAAACCTCCTCCAAAATGGACTATCTCTACTCTTTGAAATAGGTTTGCTGAGCCTCTCAGCTTGAAAATTCCTTTCTTGCTTTAAGAGAAGATTCATTAAGAATGAATTTAATTAGGCTTTTTCCTCTGTATTAGCTACATTCAAATCACTTTCTTTCAATCCACTTATTCCTTCGGCCATCTTAGGTACCTTGTAATAAGGAAAAAGGTAGACAAAATGAGTATAAGACCAAGGTAATATAGTAGGATGACAGACCTTTGGGCTAGCATTGGTGTTTTTATTGATGGGTATTTTAGTGAACCATAGGTTTAGTGAGCTCTCCACTTATTTCATGGTTCTTGGATGATGAATGCTTGCATGAATATATGTATGCATGAATGAGAAGTCATTTCATGAATACAATAAGGCTTCTTTTGTAGTACATACAACCTAAGGTCCAAGTTCTAAGTTCATTACATGAAAGGGTGAAGTTGACTTGGTTTGGGGTACCCATCACACTAGAGCAGCGATATACTTAACCACATGTGAGTCAAAGAGCCTCGCATGGGTCCAACAATACGTGCATACTCATTACACCTTTGAAAGGATCAAAGGATTCATCGCGAGGTGGATGATTTCACTATCGGCAAATAGACCTAAGAAGGGTTACCCACTCAATGCTACTCACTATCCATTAGTTTCCTAGAACTAGGTTGAATGGCAAAGAGGCTATGCAAGTGAAGCATGCAAAGTTAAAATCATATTAAAAGGCCAAACTCTTTTTAAACCAATTAGTAGTCCACTTATTTTTCCTTTTATTAAAAGAAAGTTTCCCCCGTGGAGTTACCAACCGTGAGGCCTTGCCCGAGCACTGGTCTGATCCACTAAAGGGAATCGAAATGCTCATTTGGGAAAGAACTCATGAGGAAGCCCTCGGGCTTATCTTTCAAAAATTGTTTTAGAGTCACCACCTTAATTTATTTTTATTTGGAAAATTATAAAGAAAAAACCCAATTTGACTCCCATTATTACCCAAAGGAAAAGATCACTAGCCTCGAAACTAAAGAGGACTCAAGGACTATGTTTTGAGTTTAACAAAATATATTTGGCCAAATAATAGAAAAGTAACTTAAAAGTATATTTCATGAATAATTTAAGATACATGGACAATTTACAATATGCATGACCATTGATTCTACATATCCAATAATAAATATAAGTAATAATCCAAAAGAAAAGTTAACATTACAAATAAAATCCCAAATATAGGGGACACGTCCTCTAACCCTTATGGATTCTAGGGAAGTCACACATTCTCGAAACTAACCCTAATAATCAAGCAAAGGAAACAAACACAAAAATAAGTGAAGAAGGTGATAGGGGGATAGTTGATTAATTTTAATTGGATTTGATGCCTGAACCAAGCATGCCTACATATCCCTTTGAATGGGAATCAAAATCCACATAGTTCTCCCTTCTCGCAAAGAGGTCAATTTAGCCTAGCCACTTTATCATATTTTGATTGATTGATTAAAAGAGGGTTGAGTTAATTAGTTAATTTAATTAATTACTGAGTTGATTAGCTAACAACCTAGATGAACCAATTTAATTAACTAACTAAAAGAGACAATAAGCTTTAAACCAAATAGAAAGGAAAAGAAGATCACCTTATGCTTTTGTGGCTAGGGGACATAGGGCAGATGGAGTAGACTACCGGATCACAATTCCACCTTCTCCACACAAAGGGCATGAGCCTTGGGCCACCGAAATGCAGCTTCACCTTCTCCATATGACATATATGAATCTTAGGCAATAAACTTGCCTTGAGCAAGTGGGCGAAAAGCCTTGAACTAATCAGGTAGGAATCAAAGAGAAACCCCCTAACATGTACCTTGGACAAGGAACTTGCCTCGAACAGGAGAACGGAAAGCCTTAAACTAGTCGAGTGGGAATCAAGGAGAAACCCTCCAACTTGCTTTGTGAAGCAAGGAGCAAAGGCAAAGTAATTTTACTTGAAGTTAGTTCTTTTTTAGCCTCCAAGCTTGTGTCTTGAACAGTAGAGAGACCACCTATATATAGGGGGAAGACTGAAGCATAGAGGTTGAAATTTCCAATGTGGGAGCAGAAACTTGCTATGGGTGCCACAAAAGCCTTTATGGCACAGCAGTGGTCTCTGCGGCAATGTCACAAAAGGCTTTTCAGCACCACAAGAGGCTCTGAGGCATGTGGCAACCAGTGCTGATTCACCTATTCTGCCCATTTTCGCCCGTTTTCGCTCGTTTCTCATCTGTTTTCCATTATTCCAATTGCATTATGCTTGTTACTAAGTCCCTGATGATTTGATGATGATTTAAGAGTCTTGATTGATTCCTTTCTTGACTGAATGATCTATAAGTCTAGGAGGTGCATAATTAAGGGTTCTAAGGGACATAGTTAAAACTTAAGCTAATAGTTAGTAACTATTAGCCTGATGGCATAGGACTTATATGATGTGAATGATATTATATGACTACTTAGGTATTTGGCTTAGTTTCGATTTTCTATTGCCTATGGAATGATTGACTTTTATATGATAGGAGAGTTCATTATGCTATAAGTTATATGATGCATGATATATGCCATGATATGTGATATGTACCTTATAAGGTGAAATGATATGATGTGTACTCATGTTAGATGCATGGTAAGTATGATAGTTAATAGTAGGGTTAAATGAGTTAGAAAGGAGTTAGCAGTAAAATTCCCTTATCATTATAGCAGAATGCCTCCTAAGAAGAAGGTCAACATAGTTACTTAACCTATTAGGGCTAATTCCAATTCAAACTTGTAGTGCAAGATGTTTGATTAATTATGGTGCTACACATTTGTTTATGTCTGCATGTTTTGCTACGAGTCTAGGTAGAAATAAGGAACTAATGAATGAACCCGTGATGGAACTGAAATATGCATTTAAGGACTGTCAGGTAGCCTTTGATGGATGAAAACTTCTTGTGGAATTGTTAGAACTTGATGTGTTAGAATTTGACATAATCTTAGGAATGGATTTGCTATATGAGCATGGAGCTCATATTAAGTATAGAGAAAAGTTAGTAGAGTTTAGAACTAAGGATGGGGAGAAATTTGTGTACCAAGGGGATAGGAATGAGAACCCTTTGAATTTGATATCAGTATTAGGAATGAGAAGGATGTTAAGGAAAGGGTGCTAAGCATTCATAACTCATATAGTTGATACTGACAAGGAGGTTGTTGTTTGTGGCAAGAGCACACCAGTGGTGGATGAATTCATAGACGTCTTTCCAGAAGATCTACTTGGAATACCATCAAATTGTGAGATCAAGTTCAACATTGAATTGCTACCAGGTACGCAACTTATATCAATACTGCCATATTGTATGGCACCAGCAGAGTTGAAAGAATTAAAGACACAACTGCACGATCTACTGGACAAGGGTTTTATATGACTGAGTAGTTTGCCATGGAGCACACTAGCGTTATTTGTGAAAAAGAAAGATGGCCCATTCCATATGTGTATCGATTATCACCAGCTGAACAATGTCACCATGAAGAATAAGTATCCTTTGCCAAGGATCGATGATCTTTTTGATTAACTGCAAGGAGCTGGCTACTTCCCCAAAATTGACTTGAGGTCCAGCTATCATCAACTAAAGATCCATGAAGAAGACATCTGCAAGACTACCTTTCATACAAGATATTATCATTATGAGTTCACGGTCCTACCATTTTGTAACAACCCACACCTACCCTAAAATTTTTTTTATGACAATTTGCTTGATTTAGAACTATTAAGGTTGAGTGTGTGCTTTTATGGGAATTCATGTTCTATGTGATTGATGAGTATGTGACATGTTAAATTAATTTTTATTATGCATAATATGAGTTATTATTGTGAAATAAATGATTTATATGAAGTTCATTAGCATAAAATAAATTATTTTAAGTAAAATAAATTTTCATGCATAAAGGCAATTTTTAAGCATAAAATGATTTTATGAGTATTTTAAAATAATTTTAAAATCATTGTCTTGGGGGAAATTTTAATGAAAATAATAATAAAAAATATTTTTATTTTAATTACTTATAACCAGCCCTTAATTTAAATAAAAAGCCCAAATACCTAAAAGTCCACTACCCAAAAACCCTCCTAACGTAGCTTATTAAGGGTATTAGTGGAAATTGTCCAAAACCCTACCTTTAAATATTAAAATTTCAGCTGGCCCTAATGTTCCAATAGCCATCACTCTATTTTTCTATATTTTGATAGAAAAATTCTTCCAAAATATTTATCTCTACCGAAACTAAGAAAACACCTTTCAATTTCGCAATTTCTTTACCGTAATCGTAAGTTTTTCTTCTCTTTCAATTCTTAAATTGATTTCTATGAATTAAATTATAAGAAAATTATTTTAAACTATTTGGTTACTGATTTTTATAGATTTAATTCAGTTTGGGTGAGTTTTTGAGAGAGAAATTTAATTCTCTACCGAAAACATAAATCTTTCC
Source organism: Reutealis trisperma (assembly GCA_947687605.1). Classification (NCBI taxonomy): domain Eukaryota; kingdom Viridiplantae; phylum Streptophyta; class Magnoliopsida; order Malpighiales; family Euphorbiaceae; genus Reutealis; species Reutealis trisperma. The sequence continues at coordinate 58,287 of CANTUT010000841.1, read as the reverse complement.
GCGTGATTTCTCCAAAGGTAAATCCTGTAACTTAAAATTTAAAATTTTATGCATAAACACGACAAGGGGGCAATTCTTGCATGATTGATTTCTAAACTAATTTTTGATATGTTTTGATGAAAAATATTGGATTAAATTATATTTCTGCATATTTCTGTAATGACCGAAAAGTTTCAAAGAACAAAAGAATTCAACGTTTTCGCTCTAGAACTTGAAAGTTAGAAAATTCTATGGTTTGATAACTCTATGGCTGTTTAATATTTTAAACTGATTTTTTTTTGTTTGGGTGGAAAAGAATGATTTAAAACATATGTTTGCATATTACTGTAATGAATTGAAAGTGCAAAAACTCATGATTTTCACCGTAAGCCTTAAACTTTGGAATTTTCATGCATGATTATTATCTAAGACTGCTAAATCATACATGAAGATGTTATAAACTAATATTTGCTATGACTAGATGAAAAATAATGGTTTAAACCACCTATTTACATATTATTGCAATGACCGGAAAATACCAAAAGTAAGAAAACTCATGGTTTTGCATCCTAAAACCTAATAATTGAAATTTCATGTACATGTCACACATATGGCTACTGATTCATGTAAATTAATGTTCTAAAATGATTTTTGTTATGTTTTCATGAAAAATCTTGGTTCAAATAATGTTTGTACATATTACTGTAATAGACAGAAAGTGCGAAAAGCAACAAAAATTTAGTTTTCCTATTGATGATGCATTTGGCCTACTGATGATACATATTACTATAATACATATAACTTTAAAATATATTTCATGAACAAGTAAAATGCATAAATAATTTATAACATGTATGATCATTGATTTCAATAATAAATACAAGTAATAATCTAAGGTAAGATTAATCATTACAAATAAAATCCTAAAAAATAGGGGATACCTTTTATAGCCCTTATGGGTACTAGGAAAGCCACACATTCCCCAAACTAATCTTAATAACAAAGCAAAGCAATAAACACAAAAAATAAATGAAGAAGGTGATAAGGGGATAGTTGATTAATTTTAATTGGATTCGATGCCTAAACCAAGCATGCCTACGTATCCCTTTGAATAGGAATCAGAATCCACGCAGTTCTCCCTTCTTGCGAAGAGGTTAGTTTATCCTAGCCACTTTATCATGTTTTGATTGATTGATTAAAAGAGGGTTGAATTAATTAATTAACTTAATTGATTGCCCAGTTGATTAACTAGCAACCTAGATGCACCAATTTAATTAACTAACTAAAACAGACAATAATCAAATAGAAAGGAAAAGAAGATTACCTTACACTTTCGCGGCTTGGGGATGTACGGCGAATGGAGCGGATGACCAGATTGCAATTCCACCTTTTCCACGCAAAAGACACAAGCCTCAAACCACCAGAATGCAACTTTGCCTTCTCTACACGATGGACATGAGCCTTGGGCAAGAGACTTGCCTCGAACAGGCTTGGCAGAAAGCCTTAAACTAGTTGAGTAGGAATCAAGGAGAAACCACCCAACGTGCTTTACAAAGCAAGGAGCAGAAGCAAAGCAATTTACTTGAAGTTATAGCTTTTTAAGCCTCCAAGTTTGTGTGCCTTGAGAGTAGAGAGGTCACCTCTATATATAGGGGAAGAATGAAGCATAAAGAGTCCATTTTCTAATATGGGAGCAAAGGCAAGCTGTCGGTACTACATAAGCCTCCGCGACACCACAGAAGCATCTGCGGCACTGCGGTACTGCAAGAGGCTCTGCGGCGACAACAAGCCGCCTTTCACCGATTCTGCTCATTTTCGCCCGTTCTTGCTTGTTTCTCGTCTGTTTTCCATAATTTCAATTGCATTATGCTCTTACTGAGTCCCAGATGATTTGATGATGATTAAGGAGGCTTGATTGATTCTTTTCCTAACTAAATGGTCTGTAATTCTGACAAGTACAAAATTAAGGGTTCACAAGGTGACCTTATGTCTCCCTGTGTTCTAAGATCATCATATCTCTAAAGTTAGGATGTGACAAAGTTAGTATTAGAGCTATAGTTTTTAAAAGTCTAAGTCTAGACTTGTCTATCTATTTGGGTTGCTTAAGTATAATCCTGGAGAATAGGAATCATTTATAGTCTACCATTAACATAGTTCTATGAAATCCTAGTAGGTTTAAGTAATCCTTGTTATTGTTTGCTTGCCTTATGAGTATTTTGGTAGATGACCAAGAAGATTACCCCTGCTCAATGACCATGACCTAGAGTACCCCGTGTGACTCATAAGAGGACTTGGCCGGAGATGTTTAAGAAAGTCATAAATGTGATTCGCCCTATGAGGGAGGACCCTGAGGACTGCCTAGATCCTGATTGGGTTTATAGTAAGATCCAAAAATTTGAGGATAACTATTCATGCTTGAAGGAGGAAAATCGACGTCTTAAGCTCATGATTCATCCCTTGAGGGGGGATGTAGAGCAGCTTAAGTTAGGGATTGATGAGCATGGGGGAGACTACTCACCAGTGAGGTCTGCATCTTCGTTCTTCTTTATTACTAATGTGGTAGTAGTGGCCATATCACTCTTGATTGCCTTGGTGGTGGACATACAAAGCTAGATCGAGTAATTAGTGAGTAAACATTGTATTCATGTTACAAGTGTGAGTAATATTGTGTTATGTTACAAGTATGTGATATCATGTTATGTGTACCTTGATATTCTTGAAACCCAAGTTATTTTCTATTTCAAATGAACTTCATGATCTCTATTTTAAAGCATGGGTTGCTAAAGGACAATCAATTCAAAAACCATTTTGTTTATCCAATGATAATTCTTTGTGATAATTGCCCCAACTTATTTTCTTTCTGAAACTACACTATTCTTGTATCTTCTATTCAAATAAATTAAACTGATATTACTATTGTGATACATGTTATTGTTGCCTTAAATGCTATTGATATATGTGAATACCATTAACTCTAGCTATGGTACCTCTAACCTTTTATGCAAAAGTCCTCATGCTAATGTGAGTAATCATCAAAACCTATGCATATGTTCTTAACCTGATGGATAAAGGTAGTGTATCCACCTCAACTAGAAAGGGGCATTTCTCGTCGTGGGGCCTGATCTACTTCACGCTCTTCATGTGATAGGAGTTGGAATTTGGTTTAATGCTACCTCTCCATTATGTGTTCAAGTGATAGAGCAATAGCCGCTTTCATAGACTTGATGAACCAAGTGTTCAGGCCATTTATTAACAAGTTCATGATCGTGTTCATCGATGACATTTTGATTTACTGTAAGAGAAAAGAAGAATATAAAAAGCATTTATGGATCGTGTTACAAACATTACGAGACCACCAACTCTCTGCGAAGTTGTCCAAGTGTGAGTTTTGGATGGAATCCTTCAATTTTCTTAAGCATGTAGTAAGTAAAGAAGGAATCCAAGTTAATCCTAAGAAAGTGGAAGCAGTACCCAATTGGCCATGACCTACAACAATTTTGGAAGTTCAAAGTTTTTTAGATATGGCCGACTATTATCACAGAAGTACAGGACTTCTCTAAGATAGCATCACCATTGACCAAGTTGACCAGAAAATAAGTTAAGTTCAATTAGTAGGAGTCCTGTGAAGAGAGTTTCTAAAAGCTCAAGAAGTGTCTGAAGTTAGCTTCGGTTCTGGCTTTACCCAAAGGTGAAGAAGGGTTCATCATCTACTATGATGCCTCAAGAGTAGGACTTGGATGCGTCCTGATGCAAAATGGTAAAGTCATCACCTATGCATTATGACAACTCAAGAAGCATGAAGTGAATTACCCCACTCACGACTTAGAATTGGTCGCGGTAGTGTTCCTTTTTAAGATCTAGAGACACTACATGTATGGAATGAAGTGCGAGATTTATATAGATCATAAGTGTCTACAATACATCTTGAGCCAAAAAGACCTCAACCTGAGGCAGAAAAGATGGGTTGAACTACTAAAGGACTATGATTGCTAGATTCTCTACCATCTAGGAAAGGCAAACGTTGTAGCAGATGCTTTGAGCCAAAAGTCAATGGGAAGCCTAGCTCATGTGACCGTGTACAAGACATTGATCATGAATAAGTTAAAAGGATTATTTAGTAAAGGCTTAAGGCTAGAGATTGGAGAATCGCAAGCTTTAGTAGCTCATTTTCAAGTGAAGTCAAAGCAAGTGGAGGAGATAAAGGCTTCACAAGATATGGACCCACACTTGGTTAAGTTAATGGATGAGACTGAGAAAAGAAAAAACCCTAAATTCGAAGTAGTCGATGGGATTCTAAAGTGTAGAAAGAGAGTATGTGTGCCTGATGTGAATGGACTAAGGGAGAGGATACTGAAGGAAGCACATTAGACACCTTACTGTGCTCATCCTAGAACTACCAAGATGTATCATGATGTGAGAGCCAATTATTGGTGGCCTAGACTAAAGAAGGATGTGGCTAAGTTTGTGGCATCATGCCCAACTTGCCAACAAGTCAAGTACAAGCATCAATGACCTCTAGACTACTATAAGAGACTGAGCTACCAGAGTGGAAGTGGGAGCATATCATGATGGACTTTGTAATTGGGTTACCTATAACCTCCAAAGGTTATGACTCTGTATAAGTCATAGGGGATCGACTAACAAAGTTGGCTTATTTTCTAAAAGTCAAAACCATGTACTCTATAGCCCAGTATACGTAATTATACATAGATGAGATCGTGAAACTGCACAGAGTACCCGTTTCTATCATCTTAGACTGAGGCACTCAATTCACCTCGAGGTTCTTGCAAAGTTACAAGAAGCTTTAGGAACTCAATTAGACTATAATACTGCATTTCACCCTTAAATGGATAGACAGTCTCAAAGGATAATTTAGACACTTGAGGACATGTTAAAAATGTGTCTTAGATTTTGGTGGTAGCTGGGATAAGTACCTACCTTTGATTGAGTTCGCCTACAACAACAGCTAGCATTCGTCCATTGGCATGGCACCATACAAAGCATTGTATGGGAGGAAATGTTGGTGTCTAGTTTGTTAGGTTGAACCTAGATGTGAAGATGCCAAAATTGCTTAAGAAGACTATCGAGAAGTTACCATTGATACTAGATTGGCTGAAGATGGCCTTCAATCAACAAAAGAGCTATGCAAACCCTAAAAGAAAGGACGTCCATTTTATCATAGGAGATCACATCTTCTTAAAGGTTTCCCTAATGAAAGGTGTCATGAGATTTGGCAAGAGAGGAAAGCTATCACCTCACTTTGTTGGTCCTTTTGAAATCTTGGATAGCGTTGGGGAAGTGTCTTATAAACTTGTCATACCCCTAACTATGGCACATGTGCACCCAGTGTTTCACATCTCAATGTTGAGAAAGTATGTATCAGATCCAACCCATGTGTTATCACCTCTAGATATAGCAATAGATGAGCAACTATCCTATAAGGAGTTACCAATAGCCATGGTGGACGGACAAGTGAAAAGGTTAAGGAACAAAGAGATACCAATGATAAAGGTTCAATGGCGAAATCATGGAATGGATGAATGTACTTAAGAAGCCAAGGAAGAGATGCAATAAAAGCATTCTTAGCTTTTTGAGAGCATATGAGTAAATATCTAAATTTGAGGATGAATTTTTTTAAGGGGGGAGAATGTAACAACTGACATCCACCCTAGGAATATCGTGACAATCTACTTGAATTTAGAACTATTAAGGCGAAACGTGTGCTTTTATAAAAATTTATGTGTTATGTGATTCAATAGTATGTGGCATGTTAGATTAGTTCTATTATGCATAATATGAATTATTAATGTGAAATAAGTGATTTATGTGAAGTGCATAAGCATAAAATGATTTATTGCATACAAAGTGAATTTTCATGCAGAAAGTGATTTTTAAGTATAAAATAATTTTTATGAGTATTTTAAAATATTTTTTTAAGTAAATAATTTGGGGGGAATTTCAAGAACATAATAAGAAATATAATTTATTTTTAGTTACCTATAAATAGCCCATAAATAAAATTGAAAGGCCCAACTTACCAAAGCTCAACACACCAAAATACTCCTAACCTTACTCATTAATAGCAAACTTGTAATTTTGCCAAAACTCAAAAAAAATAAAACCTAGATTTTGGCCAACCCCATGGTGGTAATTTTCCATCAAATTTTTATAGAAAAATTCTCTCAAAAATATTCTCTCAACCGAAATTCATAAAGTGTCTTCAAACCTTGCGATTTTGTGATCGTTTTCGTAAGTTTTCGTTCCTTTCAATCTACTAATTGATTTTTATGAAAAAAACCATGAGAAATTCATTTAGGGATGTATATTTACTATTTTATTGATGTTTAATTCATCTTAGGTGAATTATTTGAAGGAGAAACTATTTTTTGACCATAAACACAACTCTTTTTTCACACATCCACCAAAGGTAAACCCTAAAACTCAAAGTTAGAATTTTCATGCAATTATATAATGGGGCTACCAATTTGCTTATTGATGTGTTTTAAAATATTTTTTGTTATGTTTAGATAAAAAAATATTGGTTTGAATCATGTTTTTGCATATTACTATAATGACCGAAAAGTACAGAAAGCACGAAAATCCATTATTTCCACCCTAAAAACTAAAATTGGAAATTTTCATGCATATGTTTTCAAAGGGGTAACAATTCCTATGTATATATATTATAAAATGATTTTTGTTATGTTTACATGAAAAATATTGATTTAAATCATATGTTTGCATATTACTGTAATGATTGGAAAGTGCGGAAAGCAAGAGAATCCATGGTTTCCATGGAATACATGCATTCGACCTATAGTGGGATTTTGATTCCAAAGTCTATAATTTTTATATGATATATTTTAATGATTGTTGTCATATGTATATGAACAATATATGACTAACTTGCATGTTGGTTGAAGGAGAAACTCTAGACAAAGCCTAGAGACAATTTGGTCTACTTAGGGTTTCCTAACCCTACTACTATGTTGTGATTAATATGTGCATATGATCAAGTGGCATATGAATTAGGCATTATGATGTATTAATTATGGATTAATAACCTTAAATTGACTATAAGGTTGATTGTACAATTTGGTCAAAAGGGATAAACATGATACTTTTAAGGTTACATGTTAAGTTGATATATATGGAAAATGTTAAGTGTACCAAGTTGAATGTTAAATTAAATTGATATTAAGATCATGATATATTGTGTATGACTTTAGAAAATTCATAGTATGAGTTATAATGTGATTTCATGTCAGCCTATGAAGGCAAAGTATACAAGACTTAAAGTTAATATGTTATGTGCAAGTAATGAGTGCACTTCTAAGTGCAACTCCAAGTATACGTGAATGTTATACATACATGGGGTAGTTATGGGATAGGATAGCATGATGTTAAGTAAATGCTAAGTACTTAATTATAATGTTATGTTATAGCTTGAAGAGTATTAAAAGTTCAAGAGCTACAGTAATTAGGAGCTAAGGAACCACAAGGTGAGAAAATATTATACTCATGTTACAGTGATACCATGATATGGGAACCTTTGAGATTTTTTTTGAATCCCAAGTTTCTTTCTATCATAAATTATAATTATATGAATTCTTTGTTAAGCTTAGGTTGCAAAAGGACATTTGGTCTGAAACTATTATTGTTTATTCATTGACAAGAAAAGTACATTTGTGATTATTGCTTTACCTTGCATTTCTTTCTGGAACCACACTGTTATTTATCTTTTATTGCCATTCAACCAATAACAAAGTTGGTATCTAAGCAAAGGAATTTCAGGCCTAAGTCTCACTTATTTATTCCAATCCCTGAACTCTTATATGCAAGAATTACAAGGTCAAGCCCAAATCTCGCTCGTGTATTCCAATCCTTGAATCTTATATGCAAAAATCCTTGTGCTAATGTAGGAAATCATCAGAACCTATGCACATAGTTGTAACCTAATGGATAGGGACATAGTATCCACCTCAACTAGAAGGGGCAGTTCTAGCCGTGGGGCTTAATCAGCTTCACGCTTCTTATATGATATGAGTTGGAATTTGGCTTGAGGCCACCTCTCCTCAATGTTTTAAAGTGAATTGAGCAAGAGTCTTCACTTGTTAGTGATAAGTGTGATTTTTGCAAAACCTTGCTAAATCGCAACTAATGAACCATGAACTATGAATCATCACCTATGAGTTATGTGTTATGAGCCCTTTTTAAGGGATATGTATTATCATATAAGTTATTGTTTACTCATTGAGATCATCTATCTCACCCCTTTTTCCTTATGTGGTTCCACGTGAGCATTTTAAGGAGGCAAGGTGTTAGCTCAAGCAATCTACTTCGCTTGAGAAATTTCCTTGTCCAAGTCTTTTATTGTACTATGATATAAAGAGTCACTTTTAGATGCTTTGAGAGTTTTATTTGGAATATCACTAATTTGATAATTTCTTTGGAGTTTTAAATGTTATTTTTTATGGATTGTATTTAAAGTATTTTAAACTATTCTTTTGCTAGTTAAAGTTTCTTTATTATTGGATATTTAAGTTATGCATGAGGTTTTGGTATAATCCTAGGTAGTATTTATATGTATATGAGTGGGTTTTACGCACATGGGTGACCTTATGTCTCCCCATATTCTAGGATCATTATATCTCCAAAATTGGGATGTGATAGATACTTATGATGTACTAGGAAAACTATTAAACAGTTCATAACTTGTGAGTCCAAAATAGCTTCTTTTTTGCAACATCCCATGTAACAAATTCAAATTCTATAGTGAAGTTTGCAACAACAATTTGCTTAGAATTTTTTTTAGCAAATTATTACATCATCATAGATAATAAAATCTCAATGATAGACTTTCTATTGTTTATGTAGTAATATTCTTCATTTAACAAAATTAAATCTTCAACACTTCTCAAGTATTTTAGAATAATTTTGATTACATTTTAAATGATTTAATCTTGGATTGGATTAGAAATTTTTACTCATTCTAATAACATTCTCAATATCTAGCCCATTATACAACTCTTGTATAATTTAGATTTCCTATAGTTGAATATAAGGAATTCATCCCATACTTTCCTTAGGTATCTAGGGAATCAACCCTTAAAAATTGGATATCAAAATCATAGGAAATAATATTTTTAGAATTAGCATGTTGAACTCTTCAATATCTTTTCTAAATATTGACTAAGATAGATTTAACATTTTAGTCAATCTATCTTTATAGTTATGAATTAACAAGAATGTAAAATACTTATCTTAATTATAAATGAAGAAAATAATGGTAAACCATTCTACAAATGAAAATATTTTTAATACTTTTACCAATGGATTTGTTTTCCATATTCAAAATTATAAAGTGAGGAAACTCCCACTATCCGTTTGTAATTAAGGACTCATCTTGTGATGATATAATTACTTAAGGTTTACATATTTTGGAATTTTTCTTTAGACTATAAGTCTATAGATTTATACCATGATTATTTTTTCCTTATAGAGAAAGAAAACTAGTATTGATATCTATATGCCAAACTCATAATCAATATGCATTGCTATATTGAATATAGCTATAATAGAATCATCTCATAATTTTCTTCATCATGAATTACAATTTTTGTTCATTCATATAAAGGAATTATATTTTTCTTAAGATTAGATATTTTATTATCTTATGACTTACTTCATCATGAATATATAACTGTTGTGTATTCATATAAAGGAAATCATATCTCATAGGAAAAATAGATATTCTACTAAACCTTTTAACAGCTTGTTCAGATAAAACACTTAGTTAGTTATAGGCTTTGCACATGGTTGATCAAATTTACTTTGATCATTTTGTTGAATATTATTAGATAACATTCACCCAATCATTCTATCTTTCTCAATATGTCACTTTCTTAAAAAAACACTTTATGAAGAGATAACATTTTTGTTAACAACTCTTTGTTTTACAAAATATAGAAGTACTATCCTAAACAATATTTAGCATATCTAACAAACCTTATCTTAAATAGAATTATCTTCTAATTGTCTAACTTCAGCTTGTCAAATAAACTAGATATCTAAAATTTTAAAACGAGTAAGAATTTTGATATCTATCCATATCATATCATATATGTGTTAGGATTAGATGGATTTTGGAGAAAATTATATTTAAGAATATTTTGCTATTATTTGTAAATCTCCAAAAGGAAATAAACAAAACTTTTATAGTTCATCATTTATTACATCATATGATATATGTTGTAATTTATTCTTTTAAGTATATCATTGAGTATGGTTTTTCCAATTTATATTTAGAGAATTCCTCAAAAATTGTAATCAAGTTCTCCCCACTTTGATAATATCAAAGGGTTATGATACTCTTTTCCTTTTGTATGAAATACCCTAAATATTTATTTATTTTTTCATCTTGAATTTCTTAAATGTTTAAAAGAATTCAAATGAACACTTCATTTTATTTACCTTGTTTGAATAGGTCAATTATATATATATAGGTAAATACAATAAATTAGGAAAAATTCCTAATCATTTCACGAATGGTATTGATGCATCCGTATGCATAAATTCCAAAAATTTTTTGATTTCTATCCTTTTATCCAATGAAAGGTGATCTAGTTGTTTTTGCATCGGATACTAAACTTCTAAGTTGAAACAAGTTCACACCCTATGGGTCATGACACATGTTATCCAACTTAGTGTCTTATCTTCAGCTATTTAGTGTCTTATCTTTAGCTAAAAGAACTAATCTAAGAACTTATAATGGTTTTAGATTAAAGTTATTTATGGCATTATCATAAAAGAACTTGTAGTTATTTTGTTATTATTAACATAATATTAATAATACATCAAACATATAATTCATACTCTTAAGTTTATTACCATAATAAGCCACGCAAACATTTTTCTCATAACAAAATTCATAATTTCTTGAAGTTACGGAATAATGTAACTTATTTATGAAATATATACATGATTTACAAAACATAATTTCTAAAATCATCATTAAGTACATACAAGATATACAAAATATGATTTCTAAAATCATCATGAAGTATCTTAAAAGCTTTTTGGAAACAACACTTTGCCCCTTAGATCTTTTAAAATTACTTCATCTAACTCCATTCTTCCATTGCATAATTTGATCATGCATAAGGCATAGAAGTACTTATATCATGAATCCTTGCAACAAATGAACTATATGAATTATTAGAATTTAGTAATAACAGATAGATTTACCTTCACAAGGTTTATCCTTCTCTTTGCCCTTTAGTATTCTTAATACTTGAAGCAATTATTTTTTCAATATTCACAACATTTAATAATAGAAACAATTTTCTTTGTCAACCATAGCATTATCTATGGACTCGCCCTTTGCAATTTTGCTTTCTAGGTTATATAATAAAAACTTTTTCTTTTATCTTAAAGTGCATTTTCCATCTTATAGAAATTTGGAATGAATTGTAAGATTTAAAGTATTTTAAAATTATTATTCATTAAAACATCTAGACTCTCTAGTTGTTTAACAAATTTAGTCATCTCATGAATCTAATTTCCAAATCTAGTTTAATTAACAATTAATAAAAAAAAATAAAATAGGTTTCTTGCAATTCAAATTCTTTTGCAAAGAATACTAGATAGAAATATAGAAGATTAAGAATTTAAAAATGAAACATTTTCTTCTTTGATTTCCTTTCTCTAATTTTTTACTTTAGTTGACTAATAAGAATAAGAATAAGAAGGAAATATATGGAGAAGACAAAAAAAAATAAAGTTATGAAGACCAAGATGAAACACTTTCTTCTTTTCTTCCTTTATAACTTCTTTCCCTTTCCTTTTCTTTTTCTTCTTTATAATTGCCTTCATATTCAAACAAAATAACTATCTCAACATCTAATATTGATTAAAGATTCTATGTTCATCAAACAACTCTTATAGATGAAACATAATTACTTGGAGTCTTGTCATACTCTTGTATTGTTTTTGCAACCCTTGAATTATAAAACAAATATATAGTATCAACCTTATCCAATATTTTGTTTTTCTATTGATGTTCCTTTGGAGTAGTCCTTTCTCTAAAAGACCAAGAACAAATCAAATTGATTACATACACTATGTATTCAAATGCAATGACCATTTTAAGGTTTTCAAAAACAGTCCACAGAATTAAGCCCTGTGAGCCTAAAAGAATCAAATATATTCACAAGTAGGTTTATCAATTTCATACTATCAAATGCAGAAAATAACAATATTAATAACTTATGTAATTATGTAGCTACCATAAAGATTTGCTCTTTAATCAAAATAGTAATCCTAATAATTTGGTGAATCCTATACTTCCAAATAGGAAATGCAAATCCTATTGGGCTGGATTTCTAGTAGGTGAGTGAATTCTTATTAAATCATAACAAAAGCCTCAGATGAACATTGTCATTATTGGGAGTTTGATATCTAATAAGTGAACAATACTTATTCATCACAACTCTTTGTGACACTCAATCAATCTGGTTCTTAGTGTTTCCAACCTTAGATACACATTATCATTATTGGCCTTTCACACTAGTCAAGTCAAACCCATTAGACTAATAAATATAGATATTTGAACATTCTATGTCTCAGATACTCATTGTCATTATTGACATATAATGTATCCTATGCTCATAACATCACATGCTTCACAATAACTTCAAAGAAAACATTAAAACTAAATATATCATCCCTATGTATCCATAATCGATAATATAAGTGTTTGAATTTTTTTGAACTATTATTTTAATGGATAATCATGACTCAATATTTTCTTTGGAAGATTTTCAGGCTTTAATAATTTAATCTGACTTTGCACATTATTCATTTTAAACATACATCATATGCATTCATATATATCACATATATGTTTCATAAAATGAAGAACTATGTAGGTATGATCATGAATTAACTATAGCCCCACTTCCTAGCCATAAGGAATAGGTTAGGGATTTAGGTTAATCAAATTACAAACATAAGATTACAAAACCATATTTTGAATATCACATATTTAAGGCTTTTATAGCTTAAAATCATATTTTAACTTATAGAAATTATTTGATTGAAAAATAAATCCAGAACAATTTTGGAAAAAATAAAAGTTGGGTACAAACAAAGTTGAGATAATGACCACGATACGAATTCACAGGCATAATCTTAATATCACAGGTGGGCCATTAATTTCTCAAGCGTGACATTAGTATAGTAGGCATAATTCTCATGACCAATGTAACAACATTTATTTTGATCCTAAAGTTCATAGGTGCAACATCAATATCACAGTCATGATACTTGATTCGCGGTAGCAACTTCTATGTCTGAGAGCACGGCATTTGTGCAACAACTTTTTTTTTTTCAATCAATTCAAAACCTCCAAAACAACACATACAATGGTTTTATATAGAAATTAAGTGACTCTAATACTAATTCAAGGAATGATGGCACCAATCATAATGGAAGCAAGGTTGTGAGGTGAAATTTCAAATAATTTCAAATTTCTCTTCACCCATTTTGGTCCAAAATTCATTTAAGCAAATTAACTAATTTGTGTGTAAAATACATATGCAAAGAAAGAAGAAGGAAGATTAATCATATTACCTCTTGAAGTTTCCTTCTTTCTTTAACAAAGAGCTCCTCGAGTGTGAAGCCTTTAAATCATCCAAACCTAGCTCACCTTTAAGTTTCCTTTTGGTTTTCTTAATGTTCTTGAATCCCTTTCTTGGTTTCCCAATCTTGATTCCAGATCTTTCTTCAAAAACCTATAGGAAGGTAAGGTTTTCTCTTTAATTGTTTTGGACTAAAACTAGTTTTTCAATTTGCAAGCAATTCGTTCTTTCACAAAGAACCAAGAAAAATAATTGAAGATTAAAAGAAAATTGAAGAAACTTTTTCTACTTCTCTTTTTCTCTCTCAACTTCACTTCTTAAAAATTGCTTCAAGATGAAAAATGATGCTCAACCTTGACAAAGAAGATGAACATAAACATTTTATATACATATTTCTTCCAATCTTAGCACTTAAATCTTTATAAAGACTCTTATGCCCTTTTATCACTTTATGCTTTAAGTAGCTTTAAGGAAAATGCCCATTTAACCCTTTAGGGTTAATGAATATTTTCTTAAAGCCTTAAATAGGAAAAGACTATTTTAATCTTAGTAGAAATTCTCTAACCCCTAAACCCCATTCAATGGGCTTAATGAATAGTGAATATTCTCTAACCCATTAAATTTGCCTCTTTTGCATATCACATATGGATTTAGGCCACATCTAATGTGTTTAGGATTTTCATTAAGGTTAAAATTAATTCTTTGATTTATTTAGTCCAAATAATATTCAATTTAATCTTTTTCATTTGCATCATATACAAATTAAGATTTAATTGAATAAAAAACTTTATGGATTTAAACTTTTAGACATGCTAAGGTCCTTGTAAATTTAATCACAAATTCAATCTTTTTACTAGAAATCATTTAATTAAACACTTTAATTAATTATTATGATAATCTTTTACACTTTAAAGGTGATCACTATTGCACATGTGACTTTTTGGATTCATGTCTAATTAGCAATGGGAATAAGAAAATATTTTTTTCTACCTAAGTCCCATAAGTCATGAGTGACAGCTAACATTCCACATCATGACTACCTAATTAGAAAGGAATGTTTAGAGTCAATTACTTAAACATCACATGGATCATATCATAAATTATCATACATTAGAATCCCTTTTTTAAAGATTCCAATCTCAGCAAGGATAATGGTTTATGTCAAATCCTAATATGCCTCGATTCTATGTCCTTATCTCAATTCTAATTCTTAATGAGATTACTAGAAACTCTAGTGAATCTTACTATTCATGCCAAAAACATTAGTTATCAAGAATAATTAGATAGCATAAGATCTTAACCTTGTTTACTCAAGGTAATGAACTTTCTTTTATACATAACAAATTTGAATTATCACATGTCATATATCCATAAATGAATAGCATGTCTATGTAAAAAGTAATAAATCCTAATCACCTATGAATAAGATATAGTATCCCTTAAGTCAAAAGTCTACATGCTCTATTATGACCTAGATGATAAATAATTCACTAGTATTAAAACCCTATATTATTATCATCTAATGTCATAGTTTGACTATTCATCCAATGAATATCTGCCTATTTGTATCAACATCAAATGTCAAGCAGCATAAGACTCACTGCCTCTATAATCATCCATATCATATACTAATTATAGAAAACAAACTAAGGTGATGGTCTTTCAAAATTAATGATGCCCAATCATTAATCCTATTACCATGAACATATTTAAATATTTGTACAAGAATGATCTATCACTCATATTCTCAACACTTAATAATAGGACTCTTACAAATACTTAAGGACTATATTCATCATTATGAAACTTTTTTCATATAATGAATATATTTATAATGCCATTAGGAATCATTATCTACTATTACATAGCTAATATATTGTAATACCCAAGTATTTCATAGCTCAGTCTAGTCACTAATAATGCTAAAAGACGAGATCTTTGAATGTTAGCATAGTATAGAAATGAAAGGGGATCGGTTAGGAACCTTGTGACACTATTCTAATTGTTTGCCTAGTATATGATTTTATTATGACTAATTGTGTTCTAATGAATTAAATAGACTTCATATGATAACTAATGATGTATGCAAAGAAGTTAGAGAACATAAATTTGAAAGTTATTGTGAAAGGAAATAATAGAATTTAAAAGGAAAACTTCTAATTATATTAATGGACTTGTTAATGGGCCTTGAAATAACAAAGGCCCAAGCCTAATATAAGGTGGTGGCCCATTGGGCCTAAGAGTTAGTGAACAACAAAATTTGTAAGCTAAAAACATTTGGCCCAAGATAATAAGAATGTATTATAGAGAAAGAGTTACAAAATTTGACCAACTAGCCATAAAAAATTGACCAAGTCAAAATCCTAAACTAAGTTGAACACTCATCTTCACTACACATGAGTCTAGGTTCATTTTGAGCACTCCAACACCACATGATGAACATCACCATTGTAGAGAGAATTCTAGCCATCAACTTGATCAAATCTTAGCTGGTCATTAAGATTAAATCTTAACCATTAGATTTAACTTGATCAAATCCTTACCATCCAACACAATATATATATATAAGCAAAATTATGTTATGAAACAACATTTAGCCTATCTCTACACCATAGTTTCATACTAAGAAAAGAGATTCTCTCTACACCAATTGCAATAAGAACTTTAACAAATCAAAGCTAACCAAGGTGAGGAATTATGTTCATCTTCACTTTTCTATGTTCTAAGGTTGATTTTAGTGATTTGGTTGCCTAAAAATCTCTGGTACACTATATAAAGAATTTGGCCAACTTAGTGTGAGTATACATAAGATGTATTTTGGATGATTTTAGATGAGATATAGAGATTTGGCTAGAGAATTAAAGGATTAATGGGAAGAATAGGAATAGAAAACATGAAATATACCTAAACATCACTAAAGGGAGAATTCAGCCACTAGGAAGGACTTGACAAGGAAGTGTTCTAAATTCTAATTGACTTCATCTATGGCTAAATTAGATGAAGAAAATTATTTAGAAGTGTTAAAATGAATTTTGGGAACTTGATTCAAGACTTGGAAATCTTAGTGGCATAAACTTAGTTAAAAGAGGAACTTCGTGTTCTAAAACTAGATTGTGATAATTGAGTGATCATATATATTTTATGTTATGTTAATTTCACATTTCTACAACTAATTTGAAGATTTGATGAGGAATTATGAGTTTTCCCCAAATTGAACCTAAGTGGAACAAATTAATGTTCATATGAATAAGAGTGAATTGACTCAAATTAATTAGTGGGAATTGATTGCGTAGGTGTTAATTTGATGAATCTATGGTTAATTTGAGGTTTGAAAGTGAAATTGATAGTTTTTCCCAAATCTAGGGTTTATGGAACAATTTGGAAATTTTGAGATTTAGACTTGAAATCATGAAATTGAATGAGGAATTTAACTTGGAAATGATTAGAAATAAGAATAAGTATGTGTATGACCCAATTGATACATCTCTGTTATAAGTTGACGTAATAAAACAAGTAAAAGATATAATTAGTTAACACCATTAGTTACTAATTGATATAATTGAAATGTTATAGGTGTAGAACTTTAAGGCAAGGGCAAAGAAATTGCTCAAGACCATGAAGGACGTTAAACTAATCAAAGAACAAACAAACAATAAGAGTAAAGGAGTTGAGGTGAGTACTTAATAATATGATGTAATTATGCCTTATTGCTTGCAATCATTACTTGTATTACCATCCCTTGACATGTACTTGAAATGACATTTGGCATATGGTTGCGTATTGATTGTTGAACCCTTTGGAAATCCATATCTTTCTTATATGATATTTAACCATGATAAGCCTCTTACCTTAGTCCTATATTGTGCTCACTGATGAGAATGATTAACATGTCAAACTATTTTCATTGAATTCCTATTGTAGACCTTGGATATGTCTTTCATTGATACCCATGAATAAGCAAAAATCCTCTCTAATGTGAGGAAAGACATCAGACCTTACACATTTGGTATAAGTCCATGGGTAGGGAGAGAGTACGTAACCTCTGTTAGGGGGGAATGCCTAACCACAAGATGTAATACCTAAGGTTTCCTTAACCAATTATAAACAATAATGATGATATTATAATGTCCATATATCGTACCATTCAAGGCCTTCCTAGTACACTAAGAACCATAAGAATATCATAAGAGGTGAATTCTAAATGAATAATGTGACAATGAGTAAGGAAGGTAATCGATTTCAATAAGCACTTTTATGATAAAATGGAAGTCAATCCGAGTTTGACTTAATGGGACTATGTTAATAATTCATTTGAAATGTGAATCTAAAGTGCTAGTGAATGGGCACTAGCATCTTCTAAATCATTAAGACATAATAATAGTGACATGAAAAGTTGATTTCAATTAAAGTTTCAATAGTACAATGAAAGTCAAACTTATTTTAACTAAGTGAGTCTATATGACTTACATACATGAACAATGCTAATGAAAGGCTAGAAAATGAGTACTATAGAGTGAACAAGATTTATCTAGTAATGTCTAGAGTGTGTAGTGATATTGGAAGGTAGAAATATGTATATTAAAGTGAAAGAAATGAAATGGAAAATGTATTAAGTACCAAGCTTGTAACGTACATATAAGGATTCGTTAATGGGCTTTTAGACTCAAAAGTCCAAACCCATTGAATGGTCAGCCCATAAGGCCCATGGTGGATGAACATACACTTAACTAGAGTTAAAAATAGCTAACCAATGTTAAGTTTGATATTGGAAAAGCTAGCCATAAATTTTGACTTGGGAGCCACCAATTTTTACTAAGTCAATTCCTTTTCCAACTTGAATTCTCCCTTTATCCACACCAAAGTCTACATTCATTTTTGCTACTTCCAAAATCATATGATGAACATTACAATTGTAGAGAAAATCCTAACCATCCAACTTGATCAAATCATAGCCATCCATCAAGATTAAATCTTAGACATTGGATTAAACTTGATCAAATCTTCACCATCCAAGCCGTCATATATATATGCAAATTTTATGTTGCAAACATCATTTTTCCTATCTCTACACCAAAGTTCCACAATAACAAAAAAAGCTCTCTCTCTACACTAATAACAAGAAGAAGCTTAGCAAACCAAAGCTAACCAAGGTGAGAAATCTTGTTCATCTTCTCTTTTCTATGTTCTAAGGTTGATTTTATTATCTTGGTTACATAAAGTCTTTTCTACATTAGATATAAATTTTGGCCAATACTAGGAAATGATCAAGGAAGTATTCTAAGTTCTAATTGAATATATCTATGGTTATTTTACATGAAAAACAATGATTTAAAAGTATTAAAATGACTTAAGGAAGTTTGATTCAAGACTTGAAAGTCTTAGTAGCATTAACTTAGTTGAGAAGGGAAATTAATATTATAATGCTAGATATTGACAATTGAATGATCATATAGGTTTATCTTATACTAATTTCATAATTCCATGATCAATTTGAAGACTGGATGAGGAAATAATGGTTTCTCCAAATGCTAGGTTTTATGGAAAAATTGGAGATTTTAAGAATTGAACTTGAATTCATGAAATTGAAGGGAGAATTAAGATTAATAATGGTGTAACATGACTTCTGTAATGTTAATTTTAAAATTGAATAGATAGCAATGATTTTCCCCAAATTTAATGAACAAGGTTCATTTAAGGAATTGGATGGTGGAAGAAGAATTGATCTTATTGAATATTGAAAAATTGTTTAAATTGATCCTAATTGAGTAATATGAAATTGAAATGTAAAATTGGAAGGAAAGGAATTATTTTTCCTTAAGTGAATACATTGGGATATTTGGAGAACAACTAAGGAAAGTGTTAAAATTAGTAACAAGTGTGAATATAGTGTGTCTTGACCTCAAAAGTAATAAGTTACACTACAATGAGCAAGATAGAAGTGTTAACAAGTTAAGTTAAATTAAACAAATGTCATGACAAGGAAGTGATTGACGTCTAATTGAAACACAAATATGTAGAATCTAAAGACAAAGGCAAGGACATTGTTCAATAGTGCGAGGAGTGTCACTTGCATCAAAGTTAAATGTAACTGGGAGCGAAAGAGTCCAAGGTGAGTACTTAATAATATGATATGATATATGCCACATTCTTTGAACCATTGTTGATCAAACCATTATTGTTGGAATGTCCCAACTTCTTGTTAAATATGAATAGCCTATTAAATCTTGTACTTGGATATGATATTTCTTAATGGCATATGGCCATTATGAGCCTTTTCATATTGAATTCGTAATATGACTTTTAACGAGAATGATTCTTATATTGGCATATCCTCCATTGAATTTCATGTTATAAATCTTTTATGAACCTTTATATTGATGCCTATTAATAAGCAGAAATACCCTTCCAATGTATGGTAATACATTGAACCTTGTGCACTTGGTATAAGCCTGTGAATAGGGAAAGAGTACCCAACGTCTATTAGTGGGGAATGCCTAACTGTATGACCTTATCAGTGTTGTGTAAATTGATGCATATGAGTGAGTAAGGCTTAGGCCATCACTCTTTAATTTATATGTGTGGGAAGCATTCCGCTTCTAAGAAAATATTATTTCTACTAACAATGTTGTTTCCATCTTAAATGAGAAATTTAACCATAATGACAACATTGATTGAAATCATTCCATTTCCATAAAGAGCCCTTCCTAAAAATGGTCCTCATTCTCACCATATATATTGTATTATTATGTACTCACTAACCTTTGTCTCATTCCCTATTTGTTTAAATTTTTCATGTAAGATTGATGAGTCAGTAAGGTAAATTCCAAGCCCTACTCATCCGCTTAGAAGTTGTTTTGCTAATTTCAAGAGTTGTAATTCTTGATTATAAAGACCATTGTTTTAGAGCTCTATGGTTATCGAAGGTTTAGCACTAATGTGATATGGGATTGATATGTACTAAGAATCATAATATAATTATATTTATGTTGGTGCAATTAATAAGGAACATTTGTAAATTAGATAAATGTCATAATGATATAATGAACATTTAGTTATATGTAAGACGAAAACATAGAAGTTGGCAATAAGGCAATTGGGTTCCAATCTTGGGGTGAGGTTCAATATGATGAATGGTAAGGATTACAAGTTATATGGGGTTCTATAGGTTTAGGTGACTTTATGTCTTCCTATGCCCTAGGACCGTCATGACTTAATAAGTGGGTCGTGACATAAGACCTGATCAATTTTGTATAATGTGAGGTATGTGAATGAGCAAGGTTTAGATCACCACTCTAATATTTATGTGTGGGAAGCTTCTATTTCCAAGACATTATTATTTCTGCTACAATGCATTCTAAAAGTCCAATATGACTAATTTTGATTAACATCACTCCATTGCTACCTTGAATCAATCCATGTGATGACCTTTATATTGCCTTTATGTTATATTATATTATTATGTACTCATTGAGCTTGTCTTATCCTATGGTTGTTTAAAATTTTCTAGGTTAGGGTGATTCATTAGCAAGGTAAATTCTGAGCTACCTTTCTTCGCTTGGGACTTACTAAAAGTGCTATGTTTTGTGCTGCTTATGTCATCCTAAGGATAATCAATCTAGAGCTGCATAGTATTTAAAGGCTTAGTGTTAAAGTATGTTGTGTTGGAGAGTAATGTAAACTAATGATAATCTTTGTTATGTATATGTACCTATGATAATAAGTAAGAATGTATGGAGAGTACTTGTTAACATTTATGAATGATGTTCTATTCATGGTCATGAGATGGCACTAAAGTAAAATTGTTATAAATGAATGGTTCAAGTTATAATAGGAAAGGATAAAGAATGAATGAGGTTTTGATCTTGGGGAAGATTGCAAAATGGAATATGTAAAATGATAATAGAATCAATGGTGTTCTATGGTTTAGGTGACCTTATGTCTCCCTGAACTCTAAGACTGTCATGACCTAGAAATTAGGCTGTGAGATATATGACTCCTAGAGCACATACTGCTATCAAATTCTAATTGCACTAGAGCCATTATGCTTAGTCTTAGAAACTCATCTTCTCAAGATGAAGTCTAACTATTACTAACTTTTGACTTTAGTCAACGGACTAACCAAATTAATGGTTAGCACTATTTTTTACAAGGCCAGAATGCCCTATTCCAACAATTCATTTGATAATATCATAATGCCTTTTGAAGCATTTTGGATTTCAGTATAAGACAAGTTCTTTGACCAAAGCTAAGGCTCCATTATTATCACAGCAGAGAGTACACGTGATATACTGAAGAAACTCTTAAATAGTTCATAACTACTTAATCCAAAATAGCTTCTTATTTGCAACATCCCATATAGAAAATTCAGCTTCTGTAGTTAAGTTTCAATAACAATTTGCTTAGAATTTTTCTAGCAAATTATTACTTCATCACATTTTGCAACAATCCCAATAATAGACTATCACTTTAATGAGATTCATGCTCCTCATATTGAACTATGCTATGAGATGGCATCTATCATAAACAATTCAAAGCTTTAGTACAAGCAATTCAACCAACAATTCACATCATTTGTAGTTTAGTTCATTTCACACATATACAATTAATCACATATCATTAGGCAAAATTATATTTCAAATAAGAGAACTCATTTGATTACTCTCAATATCAATCACAAAGCACAATCAGTATCACATGAGATTTTGCAAGTAATATATTTTCCATAACTAAAACTTTCCATTCTTATATATCAATTTTTTTTTTAAATTACAACCATGGTTCACAGTTACAAAGCATTCTATAGTATTATCAGTTAGCTCTAAGGTCAGGCTATTCCATTCATATTAGTACTTTTCCATATAAGGTTCCCAATTTACAATTAAAAATTTTCTATTAATAATATATATTCACACAATTCTAGTAGTACACTAGGTAAATAGTTCCTACAATACACACACACACACACATACATACATAAATATATACATATGTACATATATATATGTATATATATATATATATATATATATATATATATATACACATACACACACACACACACACATACACACGCGCACACACACACACATACACACACACATATATATACATATGTATACAACACTACCCTTATCTCGATCCTGCCTATTATAGTCAACTTTGTCGTGGCTCTTGGCAACCCGCCATCTACATGAGTGGTAGACCTTATAGCCAAAGGGGTAAACTAATGGAGGCATTGAACAAGATATCTTCACATTGCGAACTCTATGCATTGAACAAGATATCTTCGCATACTTGGAGAATCTTCAATGGAGGCAATTTATATTTGTATGTGAGAATAGTTATGAAGAATTAACCAAATAGTTCTTAGCAACCTTGGTTTTGCATAAGAAACTTTTTTCTCCTTTTGTTCACTATGGCATCAACTTTAGGTTTTTTGGACAAAAATATAGTTTGAAGTTAGAAGATGTAATGGAGATCTTTAGACTACAAAAGGAAAGAGCTTTCACCTTTAATGATTTGGACATGCAATATAGTGAATTTTAGAGGGAACTCTCCATTGAACATAAATTTGATTCCAAATCCTCCTTCACAAAACATTTCAAAACCATCACTTTTTTAGGTTCTCCATAGAATTGTCAGCTTCTCCATTAATGCAAAAGGGGATTGTAATGAAAAAGTCACCCAAAAAGATTTTCTCTTCATACATGAAGCTTCATCAAGAACAAGAGCATCCAAACTGCAAAATTCCTCAATGACCAATTTGTGCACTTAGCCAAAATCCTAAAGGGCACTATTCTTCTTTCTTCCCACATCTCTCACATTACAAAACATGTGGGAGCCCTCACCCACAAATAAATCCTTGCTTAAAACCTCCTTCAAACCTAACTCATCTATGATAAATTTAGAGTATTTGATTCACTCCAAATGTCTAAGGGAGAAAAATGAAAATTATGAGTACATTTTTAGTGAACTAGGAATCTAAGAACAATAAAAAAAATAAAAAAAGGGCCAAGTTTAGTAGTGCAAGGAGAACTTAGATAACCAATGGGAGAAGGAACTGAAAGAACATAAGGCATCCAAGCATCTCCTCAAGCTCTTACATCTTCCTCCAAAATAGACAAGTCGTTTAACAAAATTATGAAGGAACTTAACCTCTTGAGCCGCATCCATCATGATATCTATCATATTTAAGGAAAGATAGGGCTTCCTTAATGCCATTGGAGGATTGGGAGGAAAGTGAAAATGAAGAAGAGGAATAAGAGATGAAATCCTAACTTTAGGGGCCTGTAACAATCCACACCCACCCTAGGAGTTTCATGACATTTTACTTGAATTTAGAGCTATTATGATGAAAAGTGTGCTTTTATGAAAATTGTCACATCCCAATTTCAAAGATATGATGGTCTAGAATATGGGGAGACATAAGGTCACCCACACTCGTAGAACCCACTCATACATAAGCAAAAATTGCCTAAGATTATACCGAAACTCATACATTAACTTAATAAAATCTTTTATAAAGGAAAAACCTTAAGCTGTGGAAGCTAAAAATATACTTTAATATAATCCATAAGAAAATAATAATAAGACTTCAAATAAAGTCACCAACATGATATTCTAAAATTAAATTCCCATAATAACTCCTCGAGCATCTAAGGACTCATCATAGCATGGTATTATTATAACTTTGACAAGGGAAATTTCCCAGGCAGAGTAGGTAGCTTAAGCAATCACCTTGTCTCCTCATAATGCTCACCTGGAACCACACAAGGAAAAAGGGTGAGATAGATGATCTCAATGAGTAAACAATATAACCCATACAATAACATATATTCCTTTTATAAAGGAAACCCATAGCTTATAACACATAGTTTATGATTTACAAATCATGATTTCAAAGTTTTTAATTTAGCAAGGTTTTCACTTTAGCAGGTTTTCAGAAATCACAATTGTAACACTTACCACCCAGTAAGAGTAAATGACTATGCTAGCTCATTTACTCAAGGAAGAGGTGGCCTCATACCACATTCTAACTCCTAACCCAATAACTTATAAAGTCATGAAACTGATTAGGCTCCATGGCTAGAACCACCCCTTCTAGCTAAGGTGGATACATAACCCCTATCCATCGGGTTAAGACCATGTGCACAAGTTCTGATGATTACTCGCATCGGTATAAGGATTTCTGCATCTAAACATTATTGGTTTTGGACCAATTATCCTTTGGCAACCCAAGCTTAACAAAGAATTCACATAAAGTAGGAAAAGACTTAGGTTTTAAGAGTCTCAAAGATTCCTATAACAAAATCATTTGTACTTATAACATGAGTATAATATTTACTCACCTTATGGTTCCTTTACCCCTAGCACTCGTAGCCCCTGGACCTCTAATATTCCTCAAGTTCTAACATAATATTTAATTCAATCCATGGTATTTTATTTAATTATCATGCTATCCTATCCTATAACTATCCCATGCACATATAACATTCATAAACACTTAGAGTTGCAAATAAATGTGCACTCATCACTTGCACATAATATGTTGACTTTAAAAGTCTTGCACACTTAGCCTTTATAGGCTCACATGAAATCATATTATAACTCATACAAATAATTTTCTCAAGTCAAACACAATGTCATGATCTTAATATTAATTCACTTTAACAATCATCTTAGTACACTTAACACTTCCATACATGTCAAGTTATCAATAGCTTTTTAAGTGTTATGCTCATCTCTTAAGACCAATTCATTCAATCAATCTCTTCATTAATTCAGGATCATTAATTCATTATTAATTCCACATAAATCCTATTTCCATATTACCTGATCACATTCATATTTTAATCACAACATAAGGTTAAGATACCTCAAGTATACCAAACTGCCTCTAACCTTGTCTAGATTCATTCATTCAACCAACATGCAATTTAACCATTTATCATTCATACATACATGTCAATAATTATTAAAATAAAATACATAAAAATTATAGACATTGGGATAAAAATTCCAACAATGGCCGAATGCACTATCAAAGAGAAAACCTGAATTTTTCTTACTTCTTGCACTTTCCGTCTATTACAGTAATATGCAGAAACATGGTTTGAACCAAGATTTTTCATGTAATCAAAACAAAAATCATTTTATAACATGAATCCCTATGAATTGGTAGCCACAAATTTCTATATGCATGAAATCTTCCAACTTTAGGTTTTAGGATGAAAAACCATAAGTTTTTTTGTTTCTAGTACTTTCTGGTCATTATAGTAATATGTAAACACATGATTTAAACCATTATTTTTCATTCAAACTTAAAAAAAATCAGTTTAGAATAAAAATTAGTTTAGAATTCAATTGTATACAAATTGGAAACCATACTTGCATGTACACATGAAATTTTCTAACTTTTAAGTTCTAGGATGAAAACCATGAATTTTCTTATTTTCTGAAACTTTTCGGTCATTACAGTAATATGTAGAAATGTGATTTAATTCAATATTTTTCATCTAAACACATCAAAAATCCATTTAGAACACAAGCATATAAAAATTGCCCCTCTTGTAATGTTTATGCATGAAAATTTCAATTTTGAGTTGTACAATTCACCTTTGGAGAAATCGCATAGAGAGGTTTGTGTTTTCAGTAGAAAAATTAATTTCTCTCTCAAGAATTCACCTAGGCTAAATTTAATCAATACAAATCAGTAAATTTTTAGTTCAAAATAATTTTCTCATGATTATTTTCATAAAAATCAAATAGTAAATTGAAAGGGAAGGAAAAACTTATGAAACAGTCGTGAAATCGCAAGGTTTGAAGGTATTTTGTGAATTTCGGTTGAGAGATTATTTTTGAGAGAATTTTTCTGTAAAAATACTGAAGAATAATAGAATGATGCCTGTCTAACAAGGGCTGGTGAAAATTTTGCTTATATGGGTGAAATTTCTAGGTTTATTCTTAATGAGCTAGGTGATGAGTGTTTTGGAGTAGTGAGCTTTTGGGAAATTGGGCCTTTTATTTAATTTATGGGCTGATTGTAGTAATTAAAAATAAAATATTTTTTTATTATTTTCATTAAAATTCCTCCTAAAATATTTATTTAAAAATGTTCATAAAAATTATTTTATACTTAAAAATCGCTTTGTGCATGAAAATTCAATTTATATGAAATAAGTATTTTTATGCTTATGCATTTCATATAAATTACTTACTTCACCATAATAATTCATATTATGCATATTAGAGCTAATCCAGCATGCCACATCCTCATCAATCACATAACCCATAAATTTCATAAAAGCACTTACTTAGACGTAATAGGTCTAAATTCAAGTAATTGGTCTTGAAACTCTTAGTGTGGGTGTGGGTTGTTACAAAAATTCATGTATTATGTGATTGATAAGTATATGGCATGTTAGATTAGTTCTAATATGCATAATGTGAATTATTATTGTGAAATAAGTGGTTTATATGAAGTGCATAAGTATAAAATAATTTATTGCACATAAAGTGAATTTTCATGCACAAAACAATTTTTAAGCATAAAATAATTTTTATAAGTATTGAATATTTCTAGGAGGATTTTAATGAAAATAACAAGAAAAATATTTTTTTCAATTACCTATAAACAGCCCATAAATAAAATTAAAAGGCCCAACTCACCAAAGCCTAACTCACCAAAGCACTTCTAACCTAATTCATTAATGGCAAACTTGTAATTTTTGCCCAAAACCCTAAAAATAAAACCTAAATTTTGGCCAACCTAATTTTGGCAGACACCATGCTATTTTCCATTAAATTTTTATAGAAAAATTCTATCAAAAAATTTCTCTCAACTAAAATTCACAAAGTACCTTCAAACCTTGCGATTTTGT
The DNA here is from genome assembly GCA_947687605.1 of Reutealis trisperma. Classification (NCBI taxonomy): domain Eukaryota; kingdom Viridiplantae; phylum Streptophyta; class Magnoliopsida; order Malpighiales; family Euphorbiaceae; genus Reutealis; species Reutealis trisperma. The sequence continues at coordinate 30,788 of CANTUT010000841.1, read as the reverse complement.
GATCGTTTTTGTACGTTCTTCTCTTCTTTCAAGCTACTATTGGATTTTTATGAAACTAACCATTAGAAATTCATTTAGGGCTATATATTTATTATTTTTCTTGATGTTTAATTTAGACTAGGTCTTTTAATTGAAAGAGAAATTAATTTTCAACCATAAACACAACTCTTTCTTCACACATCCACTAAAGGTGAATCCTAAATCCTAAACCTAAAAGTTGGAATTTTCATGCAATTGCATAAGGGGGGTGCCAATTTGTGCATGGATGTATTCTAAACTAATTTTTGTTATGTTTAGATGAAAAATATTGGTTTAAATCATGTTTTAGCATGTTACTATAATGACCGGAAAGTGCGAAAAAATAAGAAAATCCATGATTTGCAACCTAAAACCTAAAATTGAAATTTTCATGTATATATTCTAAAGAAGGGTGCTGACTCTTACATTAATGTGTGCTAAACTGAATTTTTTTTTTTTATGTTTTTACATGAAAAATATTAGTTTAGCTCGTGTGTTTACATATTACTGTATTGATCGAAAAGGGTGAAAAGCAAGAAAATCAATGATTTTTCCATAAAGAGGGGTTCGGCCTATAAGGGGATTTTGATCCCAATACCTATATTTTTTATATAATATATTTTAGTGATTATTGTCATATATATATGAATGATATATGATTTGATTGCATGTTGGTTGAAGGAGTAACTCTAAACAAAGCCTAGAGACAATTCAGCCTACCTAGGGTTTCCTAACACTACTACTATGTTGTGATTAATATGTGTATATGATTAAGTGGCATGTGAATTAGGCCTTATGATGTGTTAATTATGAATTAATGACCTTAAATTGACTATGAGGTTGATTGTACAATTTGGTCAAAAGAGATAAGCATGATGCTTTTAGGGTTACTTTTTAAGTTGATATATATGGAAAATGTTAAGTGTACCAAGTTGAATGTTAAATTGAATTGATATTAATATCATGTTATATTGTGTTTGACTCTAGAAAGTCATAGCATGAATTATAATGTGATTTCATGTTACCCTATGAAGGCAAAGTGTGGAAGACTTAAAAGTCAGTATGTTATGTACAAGTGATGAGTGCACTTCTAAGTGCAACTCCAAGTATATGTGAATGTTATATTTGCATGGGGTAGTTATGGGATAGGATAGCATGATATTAAGAAAATGCTAAGTATTGAATTATAATGTTATACTAGAGCTTGAGGATAGAAGTTCAAGGGCTACAGCAATTAGGAGCTAAAGAACCACAAGGTGAGTAAACATTATGTTCATATTACAAGTTATCATGATATGTAAACCTTACAAATTCTTGAAACCCAAGTTCTTTTCTATTTTCAATTATGACTATATAATTTCTTTGTTAAGCTTGGGTTGCCAAAGGATAATTGGTCCAAAACTATTTTTAATTATTTAATGATAATAAAGAACCTTTGTGATTGTTGCCTTACCTTATTTTCTTTTTGGAACCATACTATTATTTGTCTTTTGTTCAATAAGCTAAACATCTATTGTTATTATGTTACATGTGATTGCATTCTCTAAATGCTATTATTATAACTGATTGCCATTAGCTCTAGCTAGGGTGTCAATGAATCATTTTATGCAGAAATCCTCGTGCCGATATGGGTAATCATCAAAAGTTGTGCACATGGTCTTAAACTAATGGATAGGGATATAGTATCCAACTCAGCTAGAAGGGGCAGGCCCTAGATCAATTTCATGCTTCTTATATGATAGGAGTTGGAATTTAGTTTGAGGCCACCTCTTCTTAATGTATTCAAGTGAACTAAGCAAGGGTCTTCACTCAATAGTGATAAGTGTGATTTCTGAAAAACCTTACTAAATCACAACTAGTGAACCATGAACTATAAATCATGAATTATGAATTATGACCTATGAGTTGTGTTATAATCCCTTTTTAAGGGATATGTGTTATTGTATAAGCTATTGTTTACTCATTGAGATCATCTATCTCACCACTTTTCCTTGTGTGGTTTCAGGTGAGCATTATGAGGAGGCAAGGTGATCGATCAAGCAACCTACTTTGCTTGGGGAATTTCTTTGTCAAGTTTATTATTGTACTATAGCATGATGAATTTCTATATGCTATGGGAATTCCTGTTTTGGGAGTTTCATTTTTGAATACTATTCATTTGAAAGTTTATTTAGAGTCTTTAAATGCTCATTTCCTATGGATTATATTTCAAGTATTTTTAACTATTCTTCTGCAACTTAAGATTTTCATAAATGGTCTAATTAAGTTAATGCATAAGGTTTGGTATGATCATAGGCAATGTTTATATGTACATGAATGGATTGTATAGGCATGGGTGACCTTATGTCTCCCTATGTTCTAGGACTATCATATCTCCAAAATTAGGATGTGACAAAGTTGGTATAAGAGCTGTAGTTTTAAGTCTAGTTTAGATTTGTCTCTTTATTGGGTTAATTAAGTATAATCTTGAAGCATAAGAATTTCCCCGTCATGTCAGTCTATCACTAGTATAGTTCCACAAAATCTTGATAAGCTATAGTACTCTTTGCTATTGTTTATGTGTCTTATGATTCTTTTACCAAATGACCAAAAAAAGTACCCCTATTGGAGGATCGCAACCTAGAGCACTACGTGTAATATGCAAGAGGACATGGAGAGATATGTTTGAGAAAGTTGTGCTTGTGATTCATGTAAGGAAGAGAAGATGCCTGAAGAAGAGGACCTCGAGGAGTATTTACACTATGATTGGATTTATGGTAAGATTCAGAAACTGGAGAGTGACTGCTCAGATTTGTTAAAGGAAAATTGATGTCTTAGGTCCTTGGTTCATGCTTTGAGGAAGGATGTAGAGTAGCTTAAGACCAGATATGTTAAGCAAATGGATGACCATGCACTTAGAGATTTTTGTCACTTGCCATCTAGGACTTTGTCTTTGATGGGTCACACACCAGATAAAGATTTCCTTTACTATAAATGTCATGGCTTCAGTCACATTTTTTTCAATTGCCTTCTTATCGATTATTCACCTGAGCGACCCTAGAAACTACCTAACATTTGCTCTAATGAGGGACACAACTAAGACTCAAGCTAGAAGTTGGTAACTGATAGTCTAGTGGTAATGGATTTAAAGGATATGAATGATATTATGTGATTACTTAGTTAATTGGTTTGGATTTGATTTCGGTTTGGATTTGATTTCCTTCGTTACTTATGAAATGATTGACCTTTGTTTGATAGAGGAATCCTTTATGCTATAAGGTATATGTTACATGATTATGATATATGATATATGATATATGCTAGGACATGAGATATGTGATATTTGACATGTGCTTTATGATGTGATATGATGATTATTTATGTTAAATGCATGGTAAGTATGATAGTATGATGGGGTTATATGGGTTAAAAGGGAGTTAGCACTAAATTTCCCTTACCGTTATAGCAAAATGCCTCCAAAGAAGAAGGTCTACATAGCAGCCCAACCTATTAGGGCTAGTGAAGATGCAATATCAAACACTACTTCAAATGCTACCTCTGTACCAATGAGATCAAGAGAAAGGTCTAACTCAAGAGTGTCGACCATAAGCTCTAGTGAGCAAGCCTTCTCATAAGAGATATAAGCTATGCATGAGAAAATGAGGGACTTGCACAAATAATTGGATGAGATGCGAGCTCAAAGGCAGGAAGTGCTACCAACACAAGAAGGGAATGGAGTTCTGCCTCCTATGGTAATAGCACTAGCACTGAGGGAAAGAAAGTGACAACCAAATGAGGGGATGATTGTCTCAAAATTCAAGAAGCTACAGCCACCTACCTTCTGCGATAAGGAGGGAGATGACCCTCATGAATTTCTGGATGAGATAGATAAACTAGTCTATCAGCTATCATGCTCTGATGCCCAGGTGATTGAGTTGGTAGGGCTCTAACTCAAAGAGGCATGGTATTGGTATGAAAGAAATGTTAAAGAATGACTATATTAAGCAGACCCACCTACTTGGGCAGAGTTTAAGCAAGAGGTGATGGATCAATTCTTGCCTAAAGGTGAAAGGTAAGATAGGGCATTATAGTTTGAATAGGTGAAGCAGAAACTGGGAATGTCGGTGTCAGAGTGTGCTAAAGAGTTTAACCTACTTAGCACGTTCATTGTCAACATCATTCCTACTGAAGCCAGTCACATCAACTGCTTTTTAAGAGGACTAGTTACACCTCTATTCAACTCCTTGGCAGCAACTGAGTTCTCAACTTTGGCCAAACTGATAGACAAGGCCAAGATAGTGGAAAGGAGGCTTAAGGCTTAGAGAGCTGAACAAGATGAGCGGGAGCAGAAGGGTAAGCATAAGAGCAAGCATCATAGAGTCCAACATCGAGGAGGAGGAGGAGGTCCAATGAAGCAATCATCACTAGCAAGTGCAATGCCTAAAAAGAGTAAGGGTCAATTGAAGCAGTTCCCTACTTGTGGCTAATATGGCAAGAAGCATTCTGGGGTTTTCTGGAAGGTCTCTAGTGCACGTTTAAGGTGTGGATAGATGGGTCACTTTATTAGGGACTGCCCTTAAATAAGGAACTCGGGAAATGTGGCCTCGACACCTCCACCATCTAGACCATTCCAACCACAAGGGCAAGAAATCAAGAATAAGGGGCCAGCTACTGGAAACACATCAGTAGCAAACAACAAGGGCAAAGGTCGTGTCTTCACTCTAAATCAACAAGAGGCCTATGCTTCACACACTGCCATCACAGGTATCATTCCCATCCAAACTTCTAGTGCAAGATGCTTAATTGATTTGGGTGCTACACATTTGTTTGTGTCTCCATGTTTTGCTAAGAGTCTTGGTATAAATAAGGAATTAATGATTGAACCCTTAGTAGTGTCAACTCCTTTGGGAGAGGTAATGGAAGTGAAATATGTGTTTAAGGACTATGAGGTAGAAATGGACAAAAACTTCCTGTGGAATTGTTAGAACTGGATGTGCTGGAATTTGATGTAATCCTAGGAATGGATTGGCTATATGAGCATGGAGCTCGTGTTGACTATAGAGAAGAGTTAGTAGAGTTTAGAACTAAGGATGGGGAGAAATTTGTATACCAAGGGGATAGGAATGAGAACCCTTCAAATTTGATATCAGCATTGGGAACTAGAAGGATGTTAAGGAAAGGGTGCCAAGTGTACCTAGCTCATGTAGTTGATATCAACAAGGAGGCCATTGTTCACAGCAAAAGCACACCAGTGGTAGACAAATTCATGGACATCTTTCCAAAGGATCTACCTGGAATACCACTGGACCATGATATCGAGTTCAACATTGAACTGCTACCGGGTACATAGCCTATATCGATACCGCCATATCGTATGGCACCAGCAGAGTTGAAAGAATTAAAGATGCAACTGCATGATCTACTCAGCAAGGGTTTTATCTGACTGAGTAGCTCGCCATAGGGCACGCCAGTGCTATTCGTGAAAAAGAAGGATGGTTTATTCTATATGTGCATCAATTATCGCCAACTTAACAAAGTCACCATGAAGAATAAGTATCCTTTGCCAAGGATAGATGATCTTTTTGATCAACTGCAAGGAGCTAGTTACTTCTCCAAGATAGACTTCAGGTCTGGCTATCATCTACTGAAGATCTGTGGTGAAGACATCTGCAAGACTGCTTTTCGTACAAGATACTGTCAAATCCCAAATTTGGAAACATGATGGTCCTAGAATATAAGGAGACATAAGGTCACCCACGCCCATAGAACCCACTTATGAGCGTACAATCATTGCTTAGGATCATACCAAACCTCGTGCATTAACTTAATAAAACCTTTTTGTAAAGGAAAAACCTTAAATTTGCATAAGTTTAAAAATATACTTTAATACAGTTCATAACAAAATAATAATCGGACTCCAAGTAAATTCTCCATCATAATATTCTAAAATAAAGTTCCCATAATAACTCATGGAGTGTCTAAGGACTCATCATAGTATGGTATTATTATAACTTTAATAAGGAATTCCCCAAGTGAAGTAGAATGCTTGAGCCATCACTTTGCCTCCTTATATTGCTCACCTAGAACCACACAAGGAAAAAAGGGTGAGATAGATGATCTCAATAAGTAAACAATGTAGTATATACAATAACATATATTCCTTTTAAAAAGGAAAACCATAGCTTATAACACATAGTTCATGATTTATAATTCATGAATTAAAGTTTGCAATTTAGCAAGGTTATCATTTTAACAAGTTTGCAGAAATCACACTTATAACACTTATCACTTATAAAGAGTAAATGACTATGTTAGCTCATTCACTCTAGGGAGAGGTGGCCTCATACCAATTTCTAACTCCCAACCCATAACTTATAAATTCATGAAACTGATCAGGCCCCATGGCTAGAACCGCTTCTTTTAGCAGAGGTGGATACACTATCCCTATCCATCGAGTTAAGACCATGTGCACAAGTTTCAATGATTACTTGTATCGGCATGAGGATTTCTGCATAAAAGGTTAGAGATACCATAGCTAGAGCTAATGGTAATCATATATGACAATAGCACTTTAGGCAACAATAATATGTATCACAATAGCAATAGCAATAGCAGTTTAACTTTTTGAAAAGAAGATACAACAATAGTGTAGTTCCAAAAAGAAAGTAGGTAAGGTAACAATTATAAAGGGTCTTTCATATCAATGAATAAACATTAATGGCTTTAGACCAATTGTCTATTGGCAACCTAAGCTTAACAAAGAAATCACATAATTATTATTGAAAGTAGGAAAAGACTTCGGTTTTAACAGTCTCAAAGATTCCCATAACAAATTCACTGGCACTTATAATATGAATATAATGTTTACTCACCTTGTGGTTCCTTTACTCCTAGCACTCACAGCCTTTGAACCTCTAATACTTCTCAAGCTCTAACATAATAATTAATTCACTACTTGGTATTTATTTAACATCATGCTATCCTATTCCATACTACTCTATGCACATATAACATTCACATACATTTGGAGTTGCACTTAGAAGTGCACTCATCACTTGCACATAACACATTAACTTATAAAGTCTTGCACACTTAGCCTTTGTAGGCCCATATGAGAACACATTATAATTCATACCAAGACTTTCCTAAAGTCAAGCATAATATCATAAAGTCACATCCCAACTTCAAAGATATGACTGACGGTCCTAGAACAAGGGGAGACATAAAGTCATCCACGTCCGTAGAACCCACTTACACATATACAAATCATGCCAGGATCATACCAAACCTTATACAATGACTCATTAAAACATTATATAAAAATCTTTAATTGTAGAAGACAGTAATTAGACACTTCACATGTAATCCATAACAAAATAATATTCATAATTCACTCGAAAACCTTAATAAATAACATCTCAAAATAAACATCAAAAATAAATATTCCCCGAGCATTTAATGACATCACTTCATAGCATGGTATTATTAATGACTTTGACAAGGAATCCCCAAGCGAAGTAGGATGCTTGAGCCATCATATTGCCTCCTCACATTTGCTCACCTGGAACCACACAAGGAAAAAGGGGTGAGATAGATAATCTCAATGAGTAAACAATATAGCACATATGTTAACATACATTCCTTTGAAAAGGAAACTCATAGCTTATACATATAGTTCATGATATACAATTCATGAATAAAGTTGTAATTTAGCAAGGGTTCAATTTAACAAGTTTGTAGAAACCACACCTATAACACATAGAGAGTGGAGGCTACTACTCTACCACTCGAACACATAGAGAAGAGGTGGCCTTAAACTAAATTCTAACTCCTATCACATAAAAGGAGTGAAGTTGATCAGGCCTATGGCTAGAACCTCCCCTTTCTAACTAAGGTGGATACACTATGCCTATCCATCAGGTTAAGACTATATGCACAGGTTCCAATGATTACCCACATCGGCATGAGGATTCTGTATAAAGGGTTAAAGGTACCATAACTAGAGCTAATGGTAATCACATATAAAAATAACATTGAAGAAATGCAATCACATATGGCACAATAACAATAGATGTTTAGCTTATCAAATAAAAGATAAAAAAAAATAGTGTAGTTCTAAAAGAATATAAGTTAGGATAATAATCACAAAGAATTATCGTTGGATAAACAAAAATAGTTTTTGGATCAATTGTCCTTCGGCAACCCAAGCTTTACAAAGAAATCACTTAATCATATTTGAGGATAGTAAGAACTTGGGTTTCAAAGATCTCAAAGGCTCATATAACATGATATCACATATTTGTAACATATCATAAGGTTACTCACACTTGAAGCAAGATTTCAGTGTTTCCTCACACTTGTAGAATGAATACAATGTTTACTCACCTTGTAGTTCCTTTGCTCCTAATTCATGTAGCCTTTAGACTTTTAAGACTCTTCATGCTCTATTATAATATTTAATTTAATACTTAGTATTTATTTAATCATGATGCTATCCTATCTCATAGCTACCCCATGCATATATAACATTCACATACACTTAGAGTTACACATATAAGTGCACTCATCACTTGCACATAACATGTTGACTTAAAAGTCTCGTACACTTAGCCTTTATAGACCCACATGAAAACACATTACAATCATGTCAATACCTTTCTAAGGTCAACATTTAATATCAATTCACTTTAATAATCATCTTAGCACACTTAACACTTCCACATATGTCAACTTAACAAATAACCTTTTAAGTATCATGCTTATCTCATATGACCAATTCTTTCAATCAGTCTCTTCATAAATTCAAGATCATTAATTCAATATTAACTCATCATACAACCTGATTCAATATTAACTTATTTTACAACCTACTTTCACATTATCTAATCACATTCATATGTTAATCACAACATAAGGTTAAGATGCCTTAAGTATACCACATTGCCTCTAGGCTTGTCTAAGGTCATCCCTTTAACTAACATGCAATTCAATCATTTATCATCCATTCAAACATGTCAATAGTCATTAAAACACATCACATAAAAATTATAGACATTGGGATAAAAATCCATTGGTAGGCTGAATGCTCCTTTAAAGGGAAAACTGATTTTTTCTTACTTTTTGCATTTTCCGTCTATTACAGTAATATGTAAAAATATGGTTTGAATCAAGATTTTTCATGTAAACACAAAAAAAAACCATTTTATAACATTAATCTACGTGAATTGGCAATAATAGGTATTTCTTATACATAAAAATTCAAATTTTGGGTTTTAGGATGTAAAACCATGAGTTTTTTTATTTTTGGTATTTTCCAGTCATTACTGTAATATGTAAATATGTGGTTTAAACCATTATTTTTCATTCAATCATAGAAAATATCAGTTTAGAACATCCTCATGTATGATTTAGCAGCCATTGATCATAATTATGCATGAAAATTCTAAGTTTCAAGGTTTAGGATGAAAGTCATGAGTTTTCGCACTTTCCGCGCTTTCCGTTCATGATAGTGATATGCAAACACATGATTTAAATCATTATTTTTCATCCAAACAAAATAAATATTAGTTTAAAATATTAAACATCATAAATTGGCAACATTGAGTTGTCAAATCATAGAATTTTCTAACTTCTAAGTTATTGCACAAAAACCTTAAATTTCCTTATTTTCTAAAACTTTTCAATCATTATAGTAATATGCAAAAATATGTTTTAATCCAATATTTTTTATCAAAACACATTAAAAATCAGTTTAGAATTCAATGATGCAGAAATTTCCCCCACTTGATATGGTTTATGCATGAAATTTTAATTTTGAGTCACAGGATTTACCTTTGGAGAAATCACGTAGAAAGCTTTGTGTTTTCAGTAGAGAATTACATTTCTCTTTCAAAAACTCATCCAAACTGAATTAAATTTATAAAAATTAGTAAACAAATAGTTCAAAATAATTTTCTTGTAATTTATTTCATAGAAAGCAATGAAGGAATTGAAAGAGAAGAAAAACTTACAATTACGGTCAAGAAATCACAAAATTAAAAGGTGTTTTCTTAATTTCGGTAGAGAGAATTGTTTTGAGAGAATCTTTCTATCAAAGTATAGAAAAATAGAGTGGTGGCTGCTGGAACACTAGGGCTGGCCAAAATTTTGGTATTTAAAGGTAGGGTTTTGAGCAATTTCCACTAATACCCTTAATAAGTTAGGTTATGAGGGTTTTTGGATAGTGGACTTTTAGGTATTTGGGATTTTTATTTAATTTCGGGCTGATTATAGATAATTAAAATAATTATATTTTTTTATTATTTTCTGTAAAATTTTTCCCAAAACATTTATTTTAAAAATATTTTAAAATACTCATAAAATTATTTTATGCTTAAAAATTGCCTTTATGCATGAAATTCATTTTATTTAAATAAATTATTTTATACTAATGCACTTCATGTAAATCATTTATTTCACAATAATAACTCATATTATGCATATTAAAATTCATTTAATATGCCATATACCCATCAATCACATAGCACATAAATTTCCATAAAGCACACACTTAGCTTTAATTAATTCTAAGTCAAGCAAATTATCATGAAAATTTCTAGGGTAGGTGTGGGTTGTTATACATAATCTTAATATCAATTCACTTTAACATTCAACTTAGTACAGTTAACAATCCCATACATGTCCACTTACAAGTAACCTTTCAAGTATCATGCTTATCTCTTATGACCAATTCATACAATCAATCCCTTCATCAATTCAAGATCATTAATTCATTATCAACTCATCATAAAACATATTTCTATATTACCTAATCACATTCACATATTAATGACAACACAGGGTTAAGATACCCTAAGTATATAAAATTGCCTCTAGGCTTGTCTAGGGTCATTCTTTCAATTAACATGCCATTTAATCATTTATCATTCATGTATACATGCCAATAATCATTAAAACATATCATAAAAAAAATTATAGACATTGGAATTGAATTCCAATTATAGGCTGAATTACACATTCAAGTAAAAACATGAACCTTCTTCCTTTTTGCACATTCCATTCATTACAGTAATATGCAAACGCATGATTTAAACCAAGATTTTTCATGTAATGAAAACAAAAATTATTTTAGAACATGAACATGTAGGAATCAACACCCATATAGATTCATATGCATGAAAATTTTCCAACTTTAGGTGTTAGGGTGAAAACCATAAACCTTTCTTGTTTTTGGTACTTTCCAGTCATTACAGTAATATGTAAACACGTGATGTGAACCATTATTTTTCATTCAACCATCACAAAAATCAGTTTAGGATACAAAATCATGCAAATTGGTAGCCCCTAGGGTTCATACATATGAAAATTTTCAACTTTTACGTTCTAGGATAAAAACCATGAATTTTCTTATTTTTTGAAACTTTTCAGTCATTATAGTAATATGCAGAAATATGATTTAATTCGATATTTTTCATTTAAGCACATCAAAAATCCATTTAGAACACAAACATGGAAAAATCAACAGCCCCCCTTGAGTTTATGCATGAAAATTTTAATTTTGAGTTTTAGAATTCACCTTTGGAGGATTCGCGTAAAGAAGTTTGTGTTTTAGGTAGAAAAATCATTTTCTCTTCCAAAAACTCACCTAGGCTAAATTTAATCAATAAAAATTAGTAAATATTCAGTTCAAAATAATTTTCTCATGATTGGTATAGAAATCCAATAACAAATTGAAATGAGAGAAAAACTTAAGAATGCAGTCAAGAAATCGCAAAGTTTGAAGGTATTTTGTGAATTTCAGTGGAGAGATTATTTTTGAGAGAATTTTTCTACTAAAATAATGAAACAACAAAATGGTGACTACTATGTACAAGGGTTGGCAGAATTTCATATTATATATTTAGGGTTTTGGACAATGTCTAATATTACCCTTAATGAGCTAAGTTAGGAATATTTTGGTATAGTGGGCTTTTAGGTATTTGGACTTTTTATTTAATTTTGAAGCTGATTATAGGTAATTAAAAATAAAATATTTTTTTATCATTTTCGTTAGAATTTCCCCCAAAATATTTATTTAAAAAATTTTAAAATGCTCATAAAAATTATTTTATGCTTAAAATTGCCTTTTTGCATGAAAATTCATTTTATGTAAAATAAATTATTTTATGCTAATGCACTTCATATTGATCATTTATTTCATACCTATAATTCATATTAGATGTATTAAAATTAATTTAACATGCCACATACTCATAATTCACATCACACATCAGTTTTCATTAAATCACATATTTTGACACAATAGCTCTAAATTTAAGCAATTTGTCACAAAAATTCCTAGGGTAGGTGTGGGTTATTATAGATATGGTCATTATGAGTTTACAGTCCTACCATTCAGTTTAACAAATGCTTGGGCTGCTTTCATGGACTTGATGAACAGAGTGTTCTGGGCCATTTCTTGACAAATTCATGATCGTTTTCATCGATGACATCCTGATTTAATCTAAGAGTAAAGAAGAGCATGAAGTGCATCTGAGGATTGTGTTGCAAACGCTACGTTATCATAAGCTATATGTAAAGTTATCCAAGTGTGAATTTTGGATGGAGTCTGTTAATTTTCTTAGGCATGAGTAAGTAAAGAAGGAATCTAAGTTGACCCTAAGAAAGTTAAAGCAGTAGCCAATTAGCCACGACCCACAATAGTTTCTAAAGTTTAGAGTTTCTTGGGTATGACCGACTATTATCTTAGATTTGTACTAGACTTTTCTAAGATAGTAGCACCATTGACTAAGTTGACCAGAAAATAAGTTAAGTTTAATTGGGAGGAGTCTTATGAAGAGAGTTTCCAAAAGCTCAAGAAGTGCCTAATATCAGCCTCGGTTTTGGCTTTACCCAAAGGTGAAGAAGGGTTCGCAGTCTATTGTGATGCCTCAAGAATAGGACTTGGATGCATCCTGATGCAAAATGTTAAAGTTATCGCCTATGCGTCATGACAACTCAAGAAGCACGAAGTGAACTACCCTACTCATGATTTGGAATTGGCCGCAGTAGTGTTTGCTCTAAAGATCTAGAGACATTATATGTATGGAACAAAGTGCGAGATCTATAAAGATCATAAGAGTCTTTAGTACATCTTGAGCCAAAGAGACCTCAACCTAAGGTAGAGGAGATGGGTGGAACTGCTTAAGGACTATGACTGCTAGATTCTCTACCATCCCAAAAAGGCGAACATGGTAGCGAATGCCTTGAGTGAAAAATCAATGGGAAGCTTAGCCCATATGACCGTGTAAAAGAGGCTGAACGTGAAGGAGTTAAAAGGATTGTTTAGTTAGGGCTTGAGGCTAGAGATTGGAGAATCATGAGCTTTAGTGGCTCATTTTCAAATAAAGTTAAAATTAGTGGAGGAGACAAAGACTTCATAAGATAAGGACCCACACTTGGTTAAGTTAAAGGATGAGACTAAGAAAGGAAAGAACCTTAAATTTGAAGCAGTCAATAGGATTCTAAAGTGTGGAAAGAGAGTATGTATACCTAATCTGAATGGAATAAAGGAGAAGATATTGAAGGAGGCACATCAAACACCTTACTATGCTCATCCAGGAACTACCAAGATGTATCACAATGTAAGAACTAATTATTGGTGGCCTAGACTAAAGAAGGATGTGGCTAAGTTTGTGGCATCATGCCTAACTTGCCAACTAGTCAAGTATGAGCATCAACGACCCTCTAGACTATTGTAAGAGATTAAGCTACCTGAGTGGAAGTGGAAGCATATCACGATGGACTTTATAGTTAGGTTACCTAAGACTTCTAAAGGATATGACTCTGTATGGGTTATAATGGACCGATTAATAAAGTCTTCCCATTTTCTAGAAGTTAAGACCACATACTTTGTAGCCCAATATGTGCAATTATACATAGATGAGATTGTGAAACTGTACGTGTCATATCCTAATTTCAGAGATATGACGGTCCTATAATATGGGGAGACATAAGGTCACCCACGCCCATAGAACCCACTCATACATATACAAATATTGCCTAGGATCATACCAAAACCTCATGCATTAACTTAATTATCCAATAATAATCAAAACTTTAACCAGCGGAAGAATAGTATTAAAATACTTTAAATATAATCCATATGAAAAGAACATTTAAGACTCTAAATAAATTAAATAAATATTATTTTCCAAATATAAACTCCCAAAATAAGGACTCCTAGAGCATCTAGAGACTTATCATCTTATAACACGGTAACAAAATTTGACAAGGAAATTTCCCAAGCGGAGTAGGTTGAGTGATCAACTTGCCTCCTCATAATACACACCATAAACCATATAAGGAAAAGGGGTGAGATAGATGATCTCAATGAGCAAACAATAAGACTTGAACAATAACACATATCCCTTTATAAGTGTTCATAGATCATGGTTCTTAGTTTGCAAATTAACAAGGTTCATTGATATCAAACTTATAATTTGTAACATATAGAGTGAAGGCTACTGCCTTGTCTACTCGTAGCATAAATATAGAGTCAAGGCTGCTACCTTGTCCATTCATAACATAATATAAAGTGAAGGTTGCTGCCTTATCCACTCGTAACATAAATATAGAATAAAGGTTGCTGCCTTGTCCACTCATAACATAAATATAGAATGAAGGCTGCTGCCTTGCTCACTCACATCATAATGGAGAGGTAACAATAGCATTGAAGAATGCAATCACATGTAATACAATAACAATAGATGTTTAACTTATTGAGCAAAAGATAAACAACAGTGTGGTTCCAGAAAAAAAGTATGGTAAGGTAATAATCATAAAGGTTCTTTCTTATCATGGAATAAATAATAATAGTTTCGGACCAATTGGCCTTTGGCAACCCAAGCTCAACAAAGGATTCATATAATTATAATTTAGGATAGAAAGGCACTTGGGTTTCAAGAATCTCAAAGGTTCACATATCGTGATAACTCATACTTGTAACATGAATATAATGTTTACTCACCTTGTGATTCCTTTGCTCCTAGTACTCGCAGCCCTTGAAACTCTAAAAATCCTCAAGCTTTAACATAATATTTAATTCAATATTTAGTATTTATTTAATTATCATGTTATCCTATCCTATAACTACCCCATACATATATAACATTCAATACACTTAGAGTTGCATATAGAAATGCATTCACCACTTGCACATAACACATTAGCTTGTAAAGTCTTACACACTTAGCCTTTGTAGGCACATATGAGAAAACATTATAATTCATACTATGACTTTTCCAAAGTCAAACAAAATATGTCATGATCTCAAAATTAATATACTTAACACTTCCATATATATCAACTTAACAATAGCCCTTCAAGTGTCATGCCTATCTCTTATGATCAATGCATACAATCAATCCCTTTACCAATTCAAGATCATTAATTCATTATTAACTCATCATAAAACCTATTACCATATTACTTAATCATATTCATATATTAATCACAACATAGGGTTGAGATACTTTAAGTATACCAAATTGCCTCTAGGCTTGTCTAGGGTCATTCCTTCAATCAATATGTCATTTAATCATCTATCATTCATATATACATGTCAATAATCATTAAAATACATTAAATAAAAATTATATACATTGGAATTAAATTCCAAATGTAGGCCGAATCGCCCATTCAAGAACAAACATAAATTTTCTTCCTTTTTGCACTTTCCATTCATTACAGTAATATGTAAATGCATGATTTAAACCAAGATTTTTCATGTAATCAAAACAAAAATCATTTTAGAACATGAATCCCTATGAATCAGTAGCCATAAATGTCCATATGCATGAAATTTTCCAACTTTAGGTTTTAGGGTGAAAACCATGAATCTTTCTTTTGTTTTGGTACTTTCTAGTCATTACAGTAATATATAAACAAGTGATTTAAATCATTATTTTCCATTCAAACATAACAAAAACCAATTTAGAATTTTAATAAGCACAAATTGGCAGCCATACCAATATAAAATCATGAATTTTTTCCAACTTTTAAGTTCTAGGACGAAAACCATGAATTTCCTTGTTTTCCAAAACTTTTTGGTCATTACAGTAATATGTAGAAATATGATTTAATTCAATATTTTTTTATCTAAACACATCAAAAATCCATGTAGAACACAAACATGCAAAAATTGACAGCCCCCCTTGAGTTTATGCATGAAAATTTCAATTTTGAGTTTTAGGATTCACCTTTGGAGGATTCGCGTAGAAAGGTTTGTGTTTTCAGTAGAAAAATCATTCTCTTCCAAAAACTCACCTAGGACAAATTTAATC
This sequence comes from Reutealis trisperma, assembly GCA_947687605.1. Lineage (NCBI taxonomy): Eukaryota > Viridiplantae > Streptophyta > Magnoliopsida > Malpighiales > Euphorbiaceae > Reutealis > Reutealis trisperma. The sequence continues at coordinate 14,469 of CANTUT010000841.1, read as the reverse complement.
AATAAAAATTAGTAAATATTCAATTCAAAATAATTTTCTCATGATTGGTTTCATAGAAATCCAATCATAAATTGAAAGGAGAGAAAAACTTACGAATACGGTCAAGAAATTACAAAGTTTGAAGGTATTTTGTGAATTTCAGTGGAGAGATTATTTTTTAGAGAATTTTTTTTGCCAAAATAATGAAATAATAGAATAGTGTTATAAATATAATGGAGAATAACGTAAACAAAGAATATAGAGAAGAGAATAGTTTTTCTAGATGTTCCATTTAGTAGTATTAAGCCCTTCATATAGAGTACAGAAGAGAAAGAAATAAAAAACTTTTCTAGTAAGGAAAATACAATCAATACTAATATAGGAAACTAGAATATTCATGTATATGGAAAAACATCAATCAAATCCTATAATATATCATAACACTCCCCCTTGATGTCTTTTATAAAGATTATGCCTCGTCAAAACCTTACTAAGAAAAAACCCTGTGGGAAAAAAATCTTAGTCAAGAAAAAAGAGTACATTATTCTTGTAGAACTTGCATCATAATACTACCTTATTAAAAACCTTGCCTAGAAAATCCAATGGGACAAAACCTAGGCTAAGGAAAAAAGAGTACAGTACACAAAAATCTCCCCCTTAGAAGAACATGATTTTTAACAAAGATCTCTTAGTCGATGCATGTAAATTTTGTTTATCAACTTCTCAAATGAGATTATAAGGAGTGCCTTTGTAAATAAATCTGCCAAGTTGTCCTTTGATTGAATTTGATGAACATCATAACTTTCTAAATTGTGTATCCAAATACATTTAAGTAATATCCACATATAATAATTTATTTATAACTTTCTTGCTTTGGATATTACTTGTGCCATGAATATGCCTCGTTAAAAATCTTATTAGAAAACCTAGTAGGAAAAAACATAGCTAAGAAAAAGAGTACATTTCGTATACTATTTTGTCATTACATAGATTGCTTCATTAAAACCTTTGTCTTAGAAAACCCTGTGGGACAAAAACTTGACTAAGGAAATAGAGTACAATCATATACTAATTCGGTCTCCCCTGATGATGATAGATTTTAACACAATGTATACTAATTAATGAAACAATGCTATTTAAATATCACATTAGGTAAAGACTTAGTACATAAATCTATTAGGTTGTCACTCAAGTGAATTTGGTGGATATCTCTTCTGGAGCTTATGTATATACAAGAATTTGGGTGAAGTTTATGTCTACTTTGTTACCCTTGATATAACCACCTTTAATTTGTACAATGCAAATTGCATTATTCTCAAAATATAATGAGAGTATCTTTTAGTGAGGTACTTCAGGACCATAAAATTTTTTGTAAAATTACAGTGCCACCATAAGTGAATACATAGCCAGTCTAAGATCTACCATTATGGAAACTAAGTAAATAACCAATATTCGCTTATAGACCAATTTCAAATATGAATCATAATATTAAAAGTATATTGAAGTTAACTTTTTACACCACTTTAATATCTCTTAGTAGGTACAGAGCTATACCTAGCTAGGAATTTTTCTTACAAATGCAATTTCTGGGCTGATGCAATTTGAAATATACATGAGTACCCCTATAGCATTTATATATGGTACTTCAAGACCAAATAGCTCATTGTTATCTTTTTTAGGTCTAAAAGCATATCTCTTCACTTCAGGTGAGAGGCCCACCGCTGGTACATTTAAAGGAAAAGATTTATCCATACAAAGTTGATTAAATACCTTTTCCACATAAGTAGACTAGTGTATTATGACTCATTGATAATCGGTCTACAAGCCGATACAAAATCTCATAAAATTTTTCATTTCGAACTCACTTTTCAAATAGATACATACTTCTTTGAGTTCTTTAGGAGTCACACTAATATTTAAATCATCAACATATACTATAACAATAACATCTACCATTTTATGGTCTTTTATGAATACAAATGGACATAGTGTATTATTCACATATCTTTCTTTCAATAAGAATTTACTCAAACAATTACACCAAATGTCCATATTGCTTTAATCCATACAAGGACTTTTGCAATTTGATGAAATACATGTCACTTGTTTAATGTGTATTCATTTCTGATATCTCTAGTCCTTCTGGGACTCTCATATAAATATCATTTTCATAAGGCATATATCAAGCCTTTCTTTAACTGCCATACTAATCAAATAACAGAACATGATCATTTCCATAAGAAGAAAATTAGTTTCTCATAGTTAATGATAGAACGAGTCGAAAATTAGTTTCTCATAGTTAATGATAGAACGAGTCTAGCTCTACTTTAATTGCCTCTTTCCATGATGATCAATCATGTTTATACTAATATTCAGTTATATTTATAGATTTTGGATCCAGATTTTCTCTTAGAACATCAAGAGCTATTATTAAGGTAAATTCATCGTCGACGATAATTAAATTTCTATCAACGCTTTCTCTTATACCATAAAAATAATTGAGATCTCATAGTTTTTATTTTTATAATCATCAACTCCAGAAGTCATATATGGAGGATCTAATTATTCCGTTGTCTCAGTCTGTGTCTCATAATTGGCTATAGCTCTTTAACTAAAATCTTCCTCTGCAGGAGGTTTCTCTTCAAGAGATTTTATGAGTGGCACTGCTTTTTTTTTTCGTGGATTTTTGTCTTTAGTTCCAATTTACTATAATTTTTGTCTTTAGTTCCAATTTACTATCCATGCTTCTGGCGTGTAGTGAGATTGATTGATTTTCTATTTGCAATTTGAACCATAACCCTTACTAGGGTATTAGCAGCTGTAATATTAGATTTTGCCACTCTTTTAGCATCTATAAATGTATTTGGCAGTTAAGTTGCAATTTGTTGGAACTGTGTTATTTTGTGAACTTCTGGTTCACTCTAACTTGTACGTGGATCAAAATTATTTAAAGAGTTTTCCTTCCAATAAATTTCTCGACATTCTTTAGCACTGTAGGTACTTTTCTCCCCCTAATATTGAGAAATGTGCCTCATCAAAATAAATTCTTAGTCTCTTTTGTGGACCCATTGTCGCACATTGAGATAGTGATATTAATATATTCATGGGACAACTAAAAATTTACGGCTTATGTCCTTGTACAAGTTTTAAAGCAGAGTATGTATGATATACATAATGGCATTCATGCCAAACCTTCAAGGTTTAATTATTGAACTATAAGTTTAATGCTTGAATTGTAGGTTCAATGCAATATATTGTGCATGTGTACGAGGGATAAAACAATAATGCACAACTTGTAAAATCCTTGCAAATTACTCTTTCAAGGAATTTGCATAAAATCATCAATATTGAATTGAGTTGTGTCCTCTATATGGGTGGTTCCTTTTTTAGAATCTCATGATCTACCAAATGATTTATAGCATTCACTTTAGGGAATGCAGTTGTACTAGTGGGCATTGTTTAATGATTTCTCGTTAGCAATTATTCTTTAAGAATTTTCATGATCTACCAAATGATTTATAGTATTCACTTCAGGGAATGCAGTTGTACTAGTGGGCATTATTTGATGATTTCTCATTAGCAATTATTCTTTGCAACCACTAGAAGAAAAATAATATTTATAAATTTCACTTTTTATACTGCTGCTGTAGGAGCATGTTAGATGTATGAAGATTAGTATATATCTTCTTTAACATATCATATTCCACAATTTGATTACCGCACAATTTTAGCTGTGAAGTTATTCTAACCATAATCGAATTGTTTTATGAAACAAATTTAAAATCTTTTAAACACATATTTAACCAGTCATATTGAGTGTTATGGTAGGACCACAACTTTCAAGTGATCATATCTATCTTTAAAGCTCTTATAAATAATATAAAAATCTTCAATAATGAGATTTTCAGCTTTTAAATCCCATTTACATATAGTATAAATATGATCAAAATCTTTGTATTGGAAATAAAATAATAATATTATTGGTTTTTTTAAAAATCTAGAACTCAATTGATTTTTGAGAAAAATGAAGAAATTTGAACTAATTTCATGTAAAAACTCCAATAATTTATAAATTAATCCAACCATTTACAATAAATTCATGTTTATAATGGAGTAATAAATTTTCAATTATTTCAAATTTCATACTGAAACTAAACACATAAACAATATGAATTTTATACTCAAAAGTCAAAATAAGACAATTACTATAAAATATATTTGCATCAAGCCAAGTTGAGGACAAATTAGCCATTAATTATAAGGCATAACAATCTTTATACTAGAATTCTAGTTAAAAATAAAAAAAAATAATATGCAATGGCACAAGAAAATTATATTTGCTAATCAGAGAAACTAATATATATATATATATATATATATATATATATATATATATATATATACAACATATTTATCATGGCATATTTATAATTCCACTAAGGAATTTAGGACATAAATATTATGAGTATAAGTGAAAATCTCTCTTGAGTAAACTTGAGCTAATTATCAATTTCACGGTATTTTGGAACTCAAAATGTATTAATTGGTTAATTAGTAAATTACATAGGTTTAGGTCTTCAGAATATAGAGTATATACTATAACCATTCTATACTCCTAGTATAAGTAGAGTTTACTATATAATATATAAATTAAATTCTTCATAAGCAACCATCTCAATTATGCCCAACAAAAATGCAAAAGAAAAACACAAATTTTCTATTTATATGTCATATATAGAATACTATTCATTTATCAAAATAAAATCATCAAGAGTATATATATAATAGATTAACCAATTTAATATTTCAAATATCCATTGCAATTTGTAACCCATTGAATTTTGTTAAAGGAAGATAAAATATAGTAAACAAGAAGTTCACCCTACAAAAATTAATTAGAATACCAAACTTGTCAAATAATTCTTGGACAAATGAAAATATCTTTAGCAGTGTTAGATTTACGATATCCGAAGGAGTAACACCAATTAATCCAGATCTTGTTGGGCTTAATTTCATATTCAACAAAGTCAAAATTAATGGACAATATGCCACATTAGTTTGCTACTCTCAATTTCACATCAACAAAGTATACTACCACGATAATACAACATGAGCAAAGCATAAGGACTAATTAGTTAATATAATATCACCAAAATCATATATAAAGACTAATAAGTCTAGCAATGGTCTATTTGAAATCATCGCTAGAACCCGAGTAGCTCAAAATAGATTTTCAAAATGTTATAAATAAAATTAGTCTTCCAAAAACATATAAACAATTTCTTTAGTTTTCTAGAAATCTAGAATATCAGTCATTTAAGAAATTAGGATACTAGTTTCTTAATAATTTAGAATACTTAGTTCTTTAATAACGTAACATACAAATTCTTTATGAATTTATATTTATTTATTTTGATTAGTTATTCAGGAACTATATAGAATATTAGTTCTTCAGGAACTATATAGAATATTAGTTCTTCACGAACTATATAGAATATTAGTTCTTCAGGAACTGTAGGGATTATTAGTTATTCAGGAACTGTAATTATTATTAGTTCTTTAGGAACTTTAATTATTATTAGTTTTTCAGGAACTGTAGAAATTATTAGATATTTAGGAATTATAAATAATACTAGTTCTTCAGGAACTAGAATTTGAAATATAATGTTAGTTCTTCAGGAACTAAAATTTTAAAATATAATACTAGTTCTTCAAGAATTAGAATTTAATTAATTAATCATCAAATAATATATAAGATCTTTATAAATCTCAAAAAAAAATTGAGGAACAATAAAAAAAAAAAGTTATGATTATATTGAGCATATAATATATGTGAGAACATATAATAGTAATAAAACGTTATTTGAGAACATATAATAGTAATAAATCATTGATAAAAATTACATATAATAGTAATAAATCGTTGATAAAACATGATATGTTTTAACTTATATATGGAGTTACATTAGTTTTAAAAAAAATATGTATTTGATAAAGAAACAAGCACACAAATATTAATAATAATAGTAATTAATTAACAAAAATTATTTACCATAAATTTTGAATCTTAGTTTTTCGAATTTTTTGCCTTAGCAGGGTTGCAATAAACCACAAGCTATCCAAAATTATGAACAGTATTATAAAATAAATCGTGCTGATAACGTGTTATAAATATAATGGAGAAGAACAAAAACAAAGAATATAGAGAAGAGAATAGTTTTTCTAGATGTTCCATTCAGTAGTATTAGGCCCTTCATATAGAGTACAAAAGAGAAAAAAATAGGAAGCTTTTCTAATAAGGAAAATACAATTAATACTAATATGGAAATCATAATATTCTGTATATGGAAAGACATCAATCAAATCTTATAATATATCATAATAAATAGTGACTTCTGGATACAAGGGATGGCCAAAATTCCCCTTATATATTTAGGGTTTTAGACAATTTCCAAGATTACCCTTAATGAGCTAGGCTAGGAGTGTTTTGGTATAATAGGCTTTTGGGTATTTGGGCTTTTTATTTAATTTTGGGGATGATTATAAGTAATTAAAAATAAAATATTTTTCTTATTATTTTTATTAAAATTCTTCCCAAAATATTTATTTAAAAATATTTTAAAGATGCTCATAAAAATTATTTTATACTTAAAAATCGCTTTGCGCATGAAAATTTAATTTATGTGAAATAAATATTTTCATACTAATGCACTTCATATAAATAATTTATTTCACAATAATAACTTGTATTAGGGGTATTTAAATTAATTTAACATGTCATATACTCATAAATCACATCACACATGAGTTTTCATAAAATTATATATTTTGTCACAATAGCTCTAAATTCAAGCAAATTGGTCATGAAAACTCCTAAGGTAGATGTGGGTTGTTACATTCTCCCCCCTTAAAAAAAAATTCATCCTCGAATTTTCAAATCTAACCGTACAACACACTATACTTAACTTCTCCGCCATGCTTCTGTTGCGCCACTCAAACACAATATCTAACTACAATTAACATATCAAATATAGTAAGGCACATACTCACAATCTAACAAAAATCACATAGATAAACCTTCACCTTAAGCTACACCTATGTTAATCTCTTGTTCAAACAAATCTTAAACTGATCCTTAATAACTTTTGTATCCCTTAACCTTAAACAAAAGTAATAGAACCTTTAGTTTCACCTTCAATCAAATACAATCCCAAGCATTTCTTTTCCTTATATCTCTATTATCATTAACATCTATACTAATACCTTAATCATCACTTCCATTCATTATTTATCTCATTAGTCATATTAGAATCCCACAGATAATTCCAAATTAATAACTTCAATTGATATTTAATAATTCTCTTTCCATATTAATAATTATTACTTAATCTATTATAACCTCAATAAATATTTTTATGTTTAATACCTTGCTAACATTATAATTTCTACACTCTCATCATTTATCAATAAAAACATATTTAAACTTAACAAACATTCCTATATATATCATATCCCAAATGAACTTGCATTCTATTAATTTACAATCCCAAATAAACTTCTCATAACTATTTCAGACTTACTCTCTTTTTGTATAATATATACATCATTACCATGACTTAATTACCTAATGCCTCATAATTTTTTTATACCTTTAGCTTGTAATATCATCTTACTTTAGGTTTTCCACTTGCATCCCACTATAGTTCATGTTCTTAATCATTTAACTTATCCATATTAAAATAATGAACCTCTTAATACTATTGCTATTTAATGAAATCTCTATGCAACTCTTATATCTTTCCAAATCTATGCCATTCTAGGTTATCTCATTAAAAATTCTTTTTGTACTAAAGATCACTACCAAGATTTCCAGTAACCATAATTGAACATTATTGTATCTAACACCTTAAAACATTTCTCATCCAGAGGACTCAAATTTCTTTTAGGTATATTCAAAACTATTTAATTTTCAAAATTGTGTAGCATCATACTTATCCTTTTATCATTATTACAAGTCTAAGAATACTTATCCTTTTATGTCTCCCCCTCTTAAAAGAAATTCATCCTTGAATTTAAATACTAACTCATACGTTCTCAAAAAAGTAAGGATGCTGCTGTCACATCCCTTCCTTGCCTTCCCAAGTACACTCATACATTCTTTGATTTCGCTAGTGGACCTTAATCATAAATATCTCCTTGATACACAAATTTCTCCCCATCCTTAGTTCAAAATTCTACTTGCTTTTCTGTACATTCAATACAAGCTCCATACTCATATAACCAATCCATTCCTAAGATCACATCGGATTCTAGGACATCAAGTTCTAACAACTCCACTGGAAGTTTTCGTCCATCAATTTCTATCTCACAGTCCTTAAACATATACTTTTACTTCCATCATTACTCCAAAAGTAATCAACACTACTAAGGGTTCATTAATTAATTTCTTACCTCTACTGAGACTCTTAGCAAAATATGGAGACATAAACAAATGCGTAGCACCAAAATTAATCAAGCATCTTGTACTAAAAATTCAAATGGAAATAATACCTTTTTCTTTTAAATCACACTAGATAAAAATTTCTTCCTTTGACTATACTCGATATCTACATTATTGATAGAGAAATCCCTAGCTTTCTTATTGTTCTAGATTATAAGGTAACATCTCTGCCACAAATTCCTTAATGTACTTCACTTACTTCCTACTGCATTGTCACATCCTAACTTTCGAGATATGACGGTCCTGGAACACAGGGAGACATAAGGTCACCCACACCCGTAGAACCCATTTACACATATACAAATCATGCCTGGGATCATACCAAACCTTATACAATAACTCATTTAAAACATTATATGAAAACCTTTAGTTGCAGAAGATAGTAATTAGACACTTCACATATAATCCATAAGGAAATAATATTCATAATCCACTTGAAACCATAATAAATAACATCTCATAATAAACATCAAAAAAATTAAATATTCTCGAAACATCTAAATGATAACACTTCATAGTATGGTATTAATAATGACTTTGACAAGGAATCCCTAAGTGAAGTAGAATGCTTGAGCCATCACCTTGCCTCCTCACATTTGCTCACTTGGAACCACACAAGGAAAATGGGTGAGATAGATGATCTCAATGAGTAAACAATATAGCACATACGTTAACATATATTCCTTTGAAAAGGAAACTCATAGCTTATACACATAGTTCATGATATACACTTCATGAATCAAGTTGCAATTTAGCAAGGGTTCAATTTAACAAGTTTCCAGAAATCACACTTATAACACATAGAGAGTGAAGGCTACTGCTTTATCACTCAAACACATAGAGGAGAGGTCGCCTTAAACCAAATTCCAACTCCTATCACATAAAAGGCATGAAGTTGATTAGGCCCCATGGCTAGAACTGCCCCTTTCTAGCTGAGGTGGATACACTACCCCTATCCATCGGGTTAAGACCATGTGTACAGATTCCAAT
>CANTUT010000840.1:22500-25000 GCA_947687605.1 Reutealis trisperma | reverse complement strand
ACGATCCTATTTGGTCAAATACCTAGCGACAAACTCCTATCTTCCTTTCATTACAGTATTTCTGAACAAGTTCCTGGATAACAAGCCTAAGGGCTTTCTTATTGATGATAGTGACGATATTGATGATAGTGACGATATTGATGCTAGTGACGATATTGATGATAGTGACGATATCGACCATGACTTTGATACGGAGCTGGAGTTTCTAACTAGGATGAATGCGCTAACTATGGATATGATGCCGGAAATAGACCGATTTTATATCACCCTTCAATTCGAATTAGCAAAAGCAATGTCTCCTTGCATAATATGGATTCCAAACATTCATGATCTGGATGTGAATGAGTCGAATTACTTATCCCTCGGTCTATTAGTGAACTATCTCTCCAGGGATTGTGAAAGATGTTCCACTAGAAATATTCTTGTTATTGCTTCGACTCATATTCCCCAAAAAGTGGATCCCGCTCTAATAGCTCCGAATAAATTAAATACATGCATTAAGATACGAAGGCTTCTTATTCCACAACAACGAAAGCACTTTTTTACTCTTTCATATACTAGGGGATTTCACTTGGAAAAGAAAATGTTCCATACTAATGGATTCGGGTCCATAACCATGGGTTCCAATGTACGAGATCTTGTAGCACTTACCAATGAGGCCCTATCGATTAGTATTACACAGAAGAAATCAATTATAGACACTAATATAATTAGATCTGCTCTTCATAGACAAACTTGGGATTTGCGATCCCAGGTAAGATCGGTTCAGGATCATGGGATCCTTTTCTATCAGATAGGAAGGGCTGTTGCACAAAATGTATTTCTAAGTAATTGCCCCATAGATCCTATATCTATCTATATGAAGAAGAAATCATGTAACGAAGGGGATTCTTATTTGTACAAATGGTACTTCGAACTTGGAACGAGCATGAAGAAATTAACGATACTTCTTTATCTTTTGAGTTGTTCTGCCGGATCGGTTGCTCAAGACCTTTGGTCTCTACCCGGACCCGATGAAAAAAATGGGATCACTTATTATGGACTTGTTGAGAATGATTCTGATCTAGTTCATGGCCTATTAGAAGTAGAAGGCGCTCTGGTGGGATCCTCACGTACAGAAAAAGATTGCAGTCAGTTTGATAATGATCGAGTGACATTGCTTCTTCGGCCCGAACCAAAGAGTCCCTTAGATATGATGCAAAATGGATCTTGTTCTATCCTTGATCAGAGATTTCTCTATGAAAAATACGAATCGGAGTTTGAAGAAGGGGAAGGAGAAGAAGTCCTTGACCCGCAACAGATAGAGGAGGATTTATTCAATCACATAGTTTGGGCTCCTAGAATATGGCGCCCTTGGGGTTTTCTATTTGATTGTATCGAAAGGCCCAATGAATTGGGATTTCCCTATTGGGCCAGGTCATTTCGGGGCAAGCGGATCATTTATGATGAAGAGGATGAGCTTCAAGAGAATGATTCGGAGTTCTTGCAGAGTGGAACCATGCAGTACCAGATACGAGATAGATCTTCCAAAGAACAAGGCTTTTTTCGAATAAGCCAATTCATTTGGGACCCTGCAGATCCACTCTTTTTCCTATTCAAAGATCAGCCCTTTGTCTCTGTGTTTTCACATCGAGAATTCTTTGCAGATGAAGAGATGTCAAAGGGGCTTCTTACTTCCCAAACAGATCCTCCTACATCTATATATAAACGCTGGTTTATCAAGAATACGCAAGAAAAGCACTTCGAATTGTTGATTCATCGCCAGAGATGGCTTAGAACCAATAGTTCATTATCTAATGGATTTTTCCGTTCTAATACTCTATCCGAGAGTTATCAGTATTTATCAAATCGGTTCCTATCTAATGGAACGCTATTGGATCAAATGACAAAGGCATTGTTGAGAAAAAGATGGCTTTTCCCGGATGAAATGAAAATTGGATTCATGTAATAGGAGAAAGGTTTCCCATTCCTTAGCCTGAAAGATATGTGGCCATGAAATAGGGATTAAGTGGAACAGAATTGACTGGGTGGTAGAGTCGTGGAAACACCTGTTTCTTCCATATTTTGGACATGGAACAATATGTTACTGCTGAAACATGGAAGAATTGAAATCTTAGATCAAAACACTATGTATGGATGGTATGAACTGCCTAAACAAGAATTCTTGAACAGCGAGCAACCAGAACTATTCTATTACTCACTACATCAAAAAAATTTCCATTAATGAAAGATGTAAATCCATTGGAAAATAAAGAATACGTATGTCGGATGAAATGGCGGTTGTTGCTATCTGCTCCAATAACGAATCATTGGTTTAACTGAATAACTAAATGAATAACTAAATAAAATAGATAGACCCTTCTCTTCGTCTCAGGTCGATGGATCTTCTCAATTGGAGGATCCCCTATATGGATAATACACATTCCAGTTGACCGGGCCTAATTCTAATTGTTTTGTTCCGAAGCAAAGATATCCACGGGGCGGTTCGTCCTATTCAGAT
>CANTUT010000840.1:0-5000 GCA_947687605.1 Reutealis trisperma | reverse complement strand
GCCGGAAAATCAAGATCGAGTTTCAATTTTAAGGGACTTCCTTTTTTTCCAGATCACAAAGAAGAAAAAGTGGATATGGATTTAGAAAATCGAATAAAAATTTTCAAATTTTTATTTGATATAGTTATCGCGAATCCAAAAAATAAAACAATTAGAAATAATTCTATTGGAATAAAAGAAATAAGTAAACAAATTCCTCGATGGTCATATAAATTAATTGATGATTTGGAACAGCAAGAGGGAGAAAATGAAGAAAACCTGGCCGAAGATCATGAAATTCGTTCACGAAAAGCCAAACGTGTAGTGATTTTTACTGATAATCAACAAAATACTGATACTTATAATAATACCAAAGATACAACAAATTCGGATGAAATAGACGAAGTGACTTTGATACGTTATTCACAACAATCAGACTTTCGTCGAGACATAATAAAAGGATCCATGCGAGCACAAAGACGCAAAACCCCTATTTTGGAACTGTTTCAAGCAAATGTGCATTCTCCCCTTTTTTTGGACAGAATAGACAAATCTCTTTTTTTTTCTTTTGGTATTTCAGAATTGATGAAAACAAGATTTATAAATTGGATGTGTAAAAACACGGAATTCGCAATTTCGGATTATACTTATACAGAAAAAAAAACAAAAGAAAGTAAGAAAAAAGAAGAGGACAAACGAGAAGACAACAAAAGAGAGGAAAAAACTCGGATAGAAATAGCCGAAGCCTGGGATAGCATTCTTTTTGCTCAAGTAATAAGAGGTTGTGTTTTAGTAACCCAATCGATTCTTAGAAAATATATTATATTACCCTCATTAATAATAACCAAAAATACCACTCGTATACTATTTTTTCAAATTCCCGAATGGTCCGAGGATTTAAAAGATTGGAGTAGAGAAATGCATGTTAAATGCACCTATAACGGAGTTCAATTATCAGAAAAAGAATTTCCGAAAAACTGGTTAACAGACGGGATTCAAATAAAGATCCTATTTCCTTTTCGTCTAAAACCTTGGCACAGATCTAAGTTAAAATTCCCTCACAAAGATCCAATGAAAAAGAAAACACAAAAAAATGATTTTTGTTTTTTAACAGTTTGGGGAATGGAAGCGGAACTGCCTTTTGGTTCTCCCCGAAAACGGCTTTCCCTCTTTGAACCTATTTTTAAAAAACTCGAAAAAAAAATTAGAAAAATGAAAAAAAAAAGTTTTCGAGTTATAACAATTTTAGAAGAAAGAAGAAAATTTTTTCTAAAATTATCAAAAGAAAAAAAAAACCGGGTCATCAAAAACATTTTTTTTCGAAAAGAAATAATAAACAAACTTTCCAACTCAAAAAGAAATCCAATTTTATTATCTGGATTTAGAAAAGTATATGAATTGGTGGATGAAACTAAAAAAGATTCGACAATCAATAAAAATAACGGGACGATTCAGAAATTGTCTACCCCAATTCGATCTACGGCTTGGATAAATTATTCATTGACAGAAAAAAAAATGAAAGATCTTTCTTCTAGAAGAAAGATAATCATAAATCAAATAGAAAAAATTACAAAAGAAAAGGAAACTCAAATTAGAACCTCAGAAATAAATATTAGTCCTAACAAAATAAGTTATAATGGTAAAAGTTTAAAATCATCAAAAAATCTTTCACAGATATTAAAAAGATGGAATGCTCGATTATCGCATAAATTCCATTTTTTTATAAAATTTTTGATTAAAAAGATATACATAGATATCTTTTTAGGTATCATTAATATTCCGAGGATTAATGTACAGTTTTTTCTTGAATCAACAAAAAAAAAAATTTCTGAATACATTTACAATAATGAAAAAAATCACAAAAAAATTGATAAAACAAATCAAAATACAATTCACTTTATTTCGATTATAAAACAGTCACTTAATAATAGTAATATTTCTGTTATTAATAAAAATTCACAGTGTGATATATCCTCCTTGTCACAAGCATATGTACTTTACAAATTATCACAAATCAAAATTATTAACTTATATAAGTTAAGATCTATCCTTCAATATCATGGCCTTTTTCTTAAGAATGAAATAAAGGATTATTTTAAAGACCAAGGATTTTTTAATTCCGAATTAAAAGATAAAAAATTTAGAAATTTTGTAATGGATCAATGGAAAAGCTGGTTAAGGAGTCATTATCAATATAAATACGATTTAGCTCAAATTAGATGGTCTAGATTAATACCGAAAAAATGGCGAAATAGAATCGATCAACACCATATGGTTCGAAATAAAAAATGGAATTTATATGAAAAAGACCAATTAATTCATTACGAAAAAGAAAATGATTTTGAGGCAGACTCATTGCCGAATCAAAAAGATAATTTCAAAAAACACTATAGATATAATCTTTTATCATATAAATCTATTAATTATGAAAAAAAGAAGGACTCATATATTTACGGATCCCTAGTACAAGTAAATAATAAACAAGAGATTTCTTATAATTACAACACAAATAAAAGAAAATTATTTGAAATATTAGAAAGTATTCCTATCAATAATTATCTAGCGGAAGATGATATTATCGATATGGAGAAAAGCCCGGATAGAAAATATTTTGATTGGAGAATTCTCAATTTTTGTCTTAGAAAGAAGGTCGATATTGATTCCTGGATCGATATCGGAAGCAAAGATAAAAAAAATACTAAGATTAGGACTAATAAGTATCAAATAATTGATAAAATTGATAAGAAAAATCTCTTTTTTCTTACAATTCACCAAGATCAAGAAGTCAATTCATCCAATCCAAAAAAAAACCTTTTTGATTGGATGGGAATGAATGAAGAAATACAAAATCGTCTCATATCAAATTTTGAACTTTGGTTCTTTCAAAAATTTGTGATACTTTATAACACATATAAGATAAAACCATGGGTGATACCCATCCAATTTCTTCTTTTCAATTTTCATCGAAATGAAAATATTAGTAAAATAAGAAAATCAAGGGGAAGAAAAATGGCAATCCTTTTCTATCTATATCCTCGAATGAAAAAAAATTCATTGAATTAGAGAATCGAAATCACGAAGAAAAAGAATCCGAAGACCAGATGGACTTTGGATCAGTTTTCGCAAATCAAGAAAAAGATATTGAAGAAGATTATATGGGATTAGATATGAAAAAACATAGAAATAAAAAACAAAACAAAAGTCATACGGAAGTAGAGCTTGATTTCTTCCTAAAACGATATTTATGTTTTCAATTAAGATGGAACGGTTCTTTAAATCAAAAAATAATCAATAATATCAAAGTATATTGTCTTCTGCTTAGACTGACAAATCCACGAGAAATTCTTATATCTTCTATTCAAAGGCAAGAAATAAGTCTGAGTATTATGATGGTTCAGAAAGATTTAACTCTTACAGAATTGATAAAAAAGGGGATATTAATTATCGAACCTCTTCGTCTGTCAGTAAAAAATGATAGCCAATTTTTTTTGTATCAAAAGGTAGGTATCTTATTAGTTCATAAGAACAAACAACAAATTAATCAAAAATACAGAGAAAAAATCTATGTTGATAAAAAGAAATTTATCGAATCTATTGAAAGACATCAAAGTCTAATTGGAGATAGAGACAAAAAAGATTATGATTTACTTGTTCCTGAAAATATTTTATCCCCTAAGCGTCGTAGAGAATTAAGAATTCTAACTTCTTTCAATTTTAAAAATCAAAATGATATTTATATAAATACAGAAATTTTCAATGGTAATAACAGTGGTTCCATTTTGGATAAAAGCAAACATTTTGATAGAGATAAAAATAAACTAATTAAATTCAAATTTTTTCTTTGGCCCAATTTTCGACTAGAAGATTTAGCTTGTATGAATCGTTATTGGTTCGATACTAACAATGCCAGTCGTTTCAGTATGGTAAGAATATATATATATCCAAGGTTGAAATTTTAGTTTTAGTTAAGGGTGCATTTTTCATATATCCCATAGGATATCTGATCTAGTATATGAAAACAAAGAGATGGACACGTCATTCTTTTACACTCCATATTCCATTCTGGTACATGGAATTCAATCATGTATCAATTAGATCTAGAAATGAATTTTTTTTTTCTCTTTTGTAAGTCGAAACAATAGACCATCCTTTTTATATCTATAACATAACCTTATATCTATAACATAACCGAATAAAAAAAATTGGATTGATTAATGATAAATTTTATTTGACAAATTTTTGAATTACTAGCAAAGAAAGATTTTTGTGTATACCAAATTAAAATGAACTGATATTATTATTTCCATTTTCTATTATTACTGATCAATAAAAAATATCTTAAACTAAAAAAAAAAGGGGTACTTATTTTATGGTAAAAAATTCATTCATTTCCGTTATTTCACAAGAAAAAAAAGACGAAAATAAGGGATCTGTTGAATTTCAAATAGTAAGTTTCACTAATAAGATACGAAGACTTACTTCACATTTGGAATTGCATAGAAAAGACTATTTATCCCAGAGAGGTTTGCGAAAAATTCTAGGAAAACGTCAACGATTGCTGTCTTATTTAGCAAAGAAAAATAGAATACATTATAAAGAATTAATTAGCCGGTTGGATATTCGGGAGTCAAAAACTCGTTAATTTGACGAATTTTTTTGAATTATTTGATTTATTAGATCTTGAGATGAACTTTTTTTGTTTTCCGTAATTCATGGAAGAATAAATCGAGGAAATCCCTATGAATGTACCAGCTACACGAAAAGACCTTATGATAGTCAATATGGGTCCCCATCACCCATCAATGCACGGTGTTCTTCGACTCATCGTTACTCTAGACGGCGAAGATGTTGTTGACTGTGAACCAATATTAGGTTATTTACACAGAGGAATGGAAAAAATTGCGGAAAATCGAACAATTATACAATATTTGCCCTATGTAACACGTTGGGATTATTTGGCTACTATGTTCACCGAAGCAATAACAGTGAATGGTCCAGAACTGTTAGGAAATATTCAAGTA
>CANTUT010000839.1:142500-270000 GCA_947687605.1 Reutealis trisperma | reverse complement strand
ATCAAATGGCTATAAAGAAGAAAGAAGAACAGAAATGGAAGGCTTAGAGAAGAGAGAGAGAGAGAGAGAGAGAGAGAGAGAGAGGGAGAGCAGCGGTGGTTGTCGATGGTGGACCTCCAGCCCTTGTAGATTGGCGTCTGGTGATTGTCGATGAAGCGGTAGCATCATAGATCATCCATGGGTAGTGGCGTACTCGTGGTGAAGGCATTGCCAGAGATCAAATCTTCAAGTTGAGATTTCGGCCGATTCCAGTTGCGGAATCTGATGATTCTGGTTTCATTCGACTTTTGGTACTGAGAGCATCAAGTTGGTACTTGCCATGCCTCCAATTGGCCACTGAAGGAGATTGGAATCTAACCTACTAAAACTTTGAGGGTGGATTTCGATGGCATAGCAGCGAGTAAGAAGAAATGAACACCATCACCAGATTCCTGGCGACAAAACGAGCTGGATGGCACTTTGATGACTTTCATGACTATCGACAGCGGCGACACATGGCCGGCCATTGATGCTCTAGCAGTGGTGCATGGAGCAGATCCAGCAGCTCCATTTCATTGTTTTGGTGTGATTCTCAAACATTCATTTAATCGAATTTTATAAGGGTAAATCTGAAACTCTTGAATTTTGATTGCTTTGAGTTATAGTTTGATTTCAAGTTATATTTATTTGATTTAATTATTATTTGATCATTTTATGATATGGATTGGATTGTGGAGTTGATTGTGATTTGGGAAAACCCAGAAGGGGTTATGGTTGTTGCAGTTGAGTGTTGAGATTGTATAAAAGTGTTTGTTTTCTATGTTGCTTTTGGGTGACATCCTAGTTATAAGGGAAGATCTATCGAAATTTTAGCAGAGTCTTGGTAGTAGTTTTAGTGTGGCTTTATAGTGAGTCGTTCTTATTCTGATAATCTGTCTATTATTTAGAGTTGATATTTCGAGTATCCTTCAAGTTGTTAGTTGTTGCACTCCATGAGGAGAGCTAATTGGAATTCTTCAATTTTGTAAGTTATATAGCTTGATATAATATTCCATTCTTTTATTTAATTAAAGTTACACTTGCATACATGCATCAATTGCATATATACATATATATATATGCATATATACATTGATGTGCTATGATTGGTGTATGACGACTGCTGGCTTGCTCATCACCCATGCATTGCTACCAATCGGGTCAGTAATGCTGGGACGGCTACAACTCTTATAATGGATTAAGAGAATGTATTAAACTCAGAGAGCCAGGATGGGAGGATCAACTCTCCATATTGAGGATTAGTGTAGTACTGTGGCTAGGTTCCATCCTTGTATGATTTTGTGATTTTTTTGTCTGTTTGGCATAGTGCATTAACATTATGATTGTTGAGGGGTATATTGTATTAGGATCTATATAGCTCATTGAGTTGAATGCTCATTTTTTTTCAAATTATTTTTTAGGTGGTGGAATGAGCTTGTGAAGGAAATTGAATTGAGTTAAATTGTCTTTTGTCTTTTGGCAGTATTCTATATTTAATTATTGAATTAAGTAAATAATAGTTGTATATCTATATTATTATTTTAGAACTCCACAATGTTACTTATGAAATATGTATTTTATTTTATTATTAGTTATTAAATATGTATTCTAAGTTGTGAATGGTTTGTTAAGCAGAATCCAATAATATGTTAATTGATATTTTTTAGATGATTGAGTTAATAGCCCAGTGTGGCATTGATTTAAAATGTTTGTGAATTGGATCTGTTTAACATGTGGGCCTGTGGTACTATCTTGTGTTAGTATTATCGTTTAGTTTGATGTATGACTTACTACAGCAATGATAGTTATGTACATCAACCGTGTCCTCATGCTAGTCATGTGCCCTTGGGTTTGGATCGTGACAATCAGTAATCCATCAGTAAATTTTACCAACCATTTATACAGTATGGTTGTTATTTACTGACAGAAAGCACCATATGGATTAAAAATTCTATTAGTAAATGAATTAATGGCGGCAAATGTCCTGTCTTATTTTTAGGTTGGTCAGTAATTTGTTAATAAATTTTATCAACAATTGACATAATATGGTTGTGTTGACCTAAGTTATTTCAAAACTTAGTCAATCTCTATTTTGATCTTTTCAATCAAATTGAAAGCCATCTAATATTTGTTCAAGTGTTTGTTTTGCAGAATATATCATATTTATTGATTAAAATTGAAAGGAAATCAAAATCTCCTAAAGTATAAAAGTTGACTTCTAAGTCAGACCCAAGAGAAAAAATTTGTGATCGCGACCGCGACCATGATTTCCCTACTAAGACAATTAGAAGGCAAATTGTTTATTTTTCAGCTTCGGGACTCAGAGAGAATCGTGACTTCAGTCACGATTGTTACCAAGGGCGTGATCCCTGATTCATTACCATTAATTCAAAGTTGCGACCGCGAAATTCATACAGCATTCCGAGCTTCCAATGGATAGTTGAAAAACCAACGAGAAGATGCCACATGTGATACAGCTGTTGTGAATTATGAAGATCGCGATCACAAAATACCAGTAGCGACCATGAAAATGGAGTCGCGACCATGAAAAAGGCTTAGCGATTGCGACCCAGCTTTGATAGTGCATGTAATGCAAGATATTGTGGCTGTTGTGAGGATCCTTCTTGGTATCTCTTTGTAATGGAAATTTGGAGGGAAGAAGCTCTAAATATCCCCTCTAAAGACACTCATAATAGATCCAACTTTTATTTAAGCCAAACTCTTGTAATTTTAATTCTCAAAGCCTTACCTCTTAATTGTTATCATTTGGTTATTTTAAGAGCATTAATAGCTCAAAGGGTTGAGTGTTAGCCTTGAAAACACATATTGTTAGGTTGAGAGTGAGCCATTAGAAAACTCTTGTATAGGTTTAAGTGTGAGCCTAAGGGAAACACTTGTAAGGGTTATGTGTGAGTCATTGAAAACACATTGTAAGTTTAGAGTGAGCTTGAAACTCCTTGTAAGCATCATCTAGTAGTAGAATACCCAATTGAGATTGGGAAATAGATGTAGGGTTCGTTAATACCCGAACCACTATAAAATTGATTGTGTTCATTCTCCTTCCCTATCTCTTTCTATCTATTTTTTAATTTCCCACCATTGTAACCCCCTTTCTTGGTGCATAAGGGCAAACAAGTGGTATCTGAGCTTTGGTCTCATTCTTCAAGCTTAATTGTGTGAGAAAAGATCAAAATGGCCAATGAAGGGATGTATCACCTCAAGCCACACTTCGATGGTACCGATTATGCGCATTAAAAATATAAAATGGAGGTATATCTTGATAGTGATGTCATTGATGTATGGGATTGCATAATCAAAGAATGGAAACCTCCATCAAGAAAAGTTGATGATGTTGAAGAATTGGTTCCTAGAGAAGAATGGGTGGATGCACAAAGAAAAGCTAATAGGAAAAATAAAAGAGCCATGGCAATTCTTCTTAGTTCACTCTTAAGAGAAGAATGTGGTAGAGTTCAACATTGTTCAAGTGCATTTAGCAATTGGAAATCTTTAGAAAACTACCATGAAAGAATTGAGCGAGTCAAGGAGAAAAAGATTCAGTTGTACACAACTGAATAGGAGCTTTTCAAGATGAAACCCAATGAAAGTGTCATCGACATGACAAATAGGCTTCTAGACCTTATCACCAACATGAAGAAATTGGGCAAAGTATACACCTTGAATGATATAAACAACAAGATTCTCAAAACTCTCCCAAAGAAAGATTATAGAGCTAGAATTGCTGGCATAGAAGAAGCTAATGAGGATCTTGGAAAGGTTCCTACTGATGTCCTCATTGGAAAACTCCTTAACAAAGAAATGTCTCTATTGATAGAGAAGGAAGAGAATCAAGAGAAGGAGAAAAAGAAATCTTTAGCTCTCAAATCCTCCTTCAAAAGCAAAAAGGAATGTGGGAGCTCAAGTGAATAGAAGGAAAGTGAAGATAATGATGATGAAGAACTTGATATGCTCTCAAAAAGGGTCAAAGACATCATCAAGAGAAAAAAGAAAGAAAAGAGGCCCTTTAGGAGATCATCATCAAATTACAACTCAAACTCAAGCAAAGAAAAGAAGAATGACATTACTTGTTATGAATGTGGCAAGCAAGGTCATATAAAAACAGAATGTCCCAACATTAAGAAGAAAAAGAAATGGTACGAGGAGAACAAGAAGGGCTTCAAAACAACATGGGATGATGACTCCTCAAGTGATGAAGAGGAAGAGAATGTTGCAAACTTATGTTTCATGGCCTTAGAGGACTCATCAAATGAGGTAAGCTCTAACTCTCAATCTTGTGATGATATTGATGATGATATGCATGATGAGCATGAGGTAATTAAAGCTATGAATTTGAAATGCAAAAAGTATAAATCAAAAATGAAATTTTTTAAGGAAAAGCATTCTAAGTTGGAGGAGAATTTTAAAGAATTAGAAAAACTTGTTTTAAGTTTGAAAACCTCCAATGTTAGGTTAAAAATCTCATTAGAGGAAATCACTTCAAAAAATTCCTCTTTTAATTCTTTATATAAAGAAAACAATGCTTTGAAAATTGAGGTTGAAGAATTAAGAAACTCAATCTCAAAATTTCACAAAGGAAAAGAAGCCTTGGATACTCTTATTTTATCACAAAGGCCACCCCTTGTGACATATGGTCTTGGCTTTGATAGCTCATCTCCATCCACATCCTCACCCACTATGTTCATAAAGGCTACAACTCTTCAAACCTCTAGCATTGAGGTAATTCACAAGGAAGTGAAAACACACACTAAACCTCCAAGTCCCAAAATGACTCAAAAGGTTACATTAGACTCAAGAGTTAAGCCTCAAAGAGTTAACCATGCATTCATGTATCAAAAGAGGCATGCTCAAAGACATCCACAATCACAATATAATACTTGTCCTTCTATGCATTCATGTCCTAATGTTGTGAAAAGATTAAAATTTTTTGACAAAATGGCTAAGAAAACCTTCAAGTCAAAACTCAAATGCCATTATTGTATGAAAAATGGTCATGTAAATGTATTTTGTCATATAAGGAAGGCTCAACTCAAGCTTGAGGACCCTTCCAAGGCTAACCCCTAAGGACCAAGTATATTTGGGTACCTAAAACAAGATGATTAATCTTTTCTTATAGATGCTCAAATCCACTACTAAGGAGAACAAATGGCATGTAGATAGTGGATGTTCAAGACACATGACTGGAAATGCAAGCCTCTTCATAAATTTGAAAGAAAAGAGCGGTGGAAACATCACATTTGGTAACAATGCCAAAGGTAAGATAGTTGGCATTGGCACCATTGGTAAGAATAATCTTTCTCTCATTGAAAATGTTCTTTTGGTTGATGATTTAAAATTTAACTTGCTTAGTGTAAGTCAATTATGTGATAAAGGTAATAAAATCACCTTTGACTCTAAAGCATGCATTGTCACCACTTTAGTTAATGACAATATAGTGTTTAAGGGTGAAAGGGAGGGCAATACCTACATGATTGACTTCGAAAATTTGGCTGACCAAGATGTCAAGTGTTTCATATCTATTAGCAATGAATCTTGGCTTTGGCATAGAAGGTTTGGACATGCAAGCATGGTGCTTCTTCATAGTCTTTGCAAGGATGAGCTTGTTGAAGGACTTTCAAAGATCAAATTCTCAAAGGATAAGACATATGGACCTTGTCAAATGGGAAAGCAATACAAGTCATCCTACAAATCAAAAAATATTGTAAGTACCTCTAGAACCCTTCAACTTATTCATATGGATTTGTTTAGACTTAGTAGAGTTGTTAGTTTAGGTGGAAAAATGTATGCCTATGTGCTTGTTGATGACTACTCTAGATTCACTTGGGTTAGTTTCTTAACTCATAAGAGTGATGCCTTTGATGCATTCAAAAGTTTTGCAAAAAGAGTTCAAAATGAGAAAGGCAATTTCATTTCCACAATTAGAAGTGATCATGGAAAAGAACTTGAAAATGAATTTTTTGAAAATTTTTGCATTGAACATGGAATTTCACATAATTTTTCCTCTCCTAAGACACCTCAACAAAATAGTGCTGTAGAAAGGAAAAATAGAACCTTGATTGAAATGGCTAGAACCATGCTTAATGAATATAGTTTACTAACTTATTTTTAGGCGGAAGCCGTTAACACTTCATGTTACATTTCAAATAGAGTTTTTAAAAGACCCATTTTGAATAAAACCTCTTATGAGTTATGGAATGGAAGAAAGCCCAAGATTTCATATCTAAGAGTTTTTTTTGTTGCAAGTGCTTGATAATTGAACATATGTCTACATCCTAATCCCTACATTATCATGATTTAAGATTGAAATTAAGTTTGATTTGTGCGTTGAAGATTATTTTTCAGATCTTTTTCTATAGTGGGACTGGCCAGGAAGAAATGGAAGGAGTGCACAAGGAAGTAGTGCAAAAACGGAGGTTTTTCATGGAAAAAGAGCTAAGCCACCCAGCTCACGCCCGTAATTACGGCCGTAACATTTGGGCGTGAGTCAAGAGAGAAATTGGGAGATTGGTGGTGAGGTGTCACGCCCAATATTACGGGCGTGACCACGGGCGTAAGACACGAGAGGCTTCTGTTTCAAAGTTAGGCAAAGAAATGCAGGCTTTGTACGTTAATGATCGATCTCACGCCCAAGATTATGGGCGTGAGTGGGGGCGTAACATGGAAAAATTTCAGCAGTATAAAAGCTCTGTTTCAGCTAAAAAAGGGGGATTGAACTTTAGAGACGGAGGGCCGACTTCTCTGAGTAAAACCCAGAGTTTGCAACTAGGATTGAAGGTGAAGAACATAGATCCACAAGTTTTGAACCAAGAATCGAAGATTAAAGTGGAGAGTATCAAATCATTCGTCATGAGTTGTTTGATTTATTTTCTGTTTTTCTTTTCTTTTTGTATTCTTTCTTTGAACATGAGCTAAACTTATCTTCTACCTAGATATAGATGAACCCTAGCATGTTTGTATGGATTGATTGGTTTTGATTTCAATTAAATCATTTACCTTTATGAATTTTGATTGTTTAATTCCAAGTGATAATTGCATGCTTATTAGTTGGTTGTCATTTTTCAGATTCATGTCTTGAGAAAGCTTGATTTGAATAGAATAATCATAGGGGTTGAGGATTGCTTGGGGTTCTAGAGATAGACTTACAAAATCCTTTGGTTTGATTCCTTGGTCTTAATGCATGAGCTATTTGATTATGCTTGAGAAGAGATTCCTTGCATTTTAACTAGTGATTAGAGGTTAAGTCATTCGAGAGAAGTTTTAATCTAAATGTGTGGAATACCAAATTAACTTGATAAATTGATTCAATTGTTCACCTGTCTTGAAATACAATTGATTGCTAGGGGGATTCAATATCTGGGTAGGTCTTCATCATCAGTTTTATTTGCAATTTATTGGTTGTTCCTTAGTTTAATCTTTTAATCCACTTAGTCATTTTAATTTCAGCAATAAACCAAACCATTAATCTGCTAAACAATAATTAAAGTTTGAGCTAGTAATTATCCTTGTCCCCTGTGGAACGATACTTTCACTCACTACTTTATTACTTGAGTGACCCGTGCACTTGCGGTTATATTGCAAAAATCACGGTCAGTGCTACATATTAAATACCAAAGATAACCTTAGGAAATTTGCTTCTAAAACTGATGAAGGCATTTTCTTAGGATATTCCACCACTAGTAAAGCTTATAGAGTCTTTAACAAAAGGACTATGGTAATTGAAGAGTCTATGAATGTTGTATTTGATGAATCTAGTAAACTTGATCTTGGAAAAGGTAGTGTTCTTGATGATCTTGTAGGTGAATTTGAAAAGCTTGGATTAGATCAAGATAAGACTCCAAAGCAAGTTGAAGACCAAGTGGAAAACTAACAAGATCATGAGGATCAATCAAATCCATAAGAGGAAGATGTTTAAGAACTTAAAGAGTGGAGATACCCCAAGAATCATCCTAAGGAGCAAATCATAGGTGATCCATCTAAGGGTGTAAGTACTAGATCTCATTATAAAGGCTTAGATAATAATTTTGCTTTTGTTTCTCAAATTGAGCCAAGGACCATTGATGAGGCTCTTAATGATGAGAGTTAGGTGATTGATATTGAAGAGGAACTTAACCAATTTGAGAGAAATAAAGTTTGGGAACTTGTTCTTAGACCCAAAGATCATCCCATTATTGGATGTAAATGGGTTTATAGAAATAAGTTAGATGAGCATGGTTTCATCATTAGGAATAAGGCTAGATTGGTTGCCAAAGGGTACAACCAAGAGGAAGGCATTGATTATGATGAAACTTATACTCTGGTAGCAAGATTAAAGGCTATTAGAATTTTACTTGCTTATGCATGTCATATGGATTTTAAACTTTTTCAAATGGATGTTAAAAGTGCTTTTTTAAATGGATTTATTAAGGAGGAAGTTTATGTTGAGCAACCCCCTGGTTTTGAACATCATGAACTTCCCAATCATGTATTTATATTAACCAAGGCCTTGTATGGTTTGAAACAAGCTCCTAGAGCTTGGTATGAAAGGTTAAGTACATTTCTTTTGAAAAATGATTTTGTTAAGGGCAAAGTTGACACAACACTTTTTGTAAAACGACACAAAAATGACACTTTAATTGTTCAAATTTATGTTAATGATATTGTATTTGGCACTACTAATGAACATCTTTGTGAAGTTTTGCCAAGTATATGACTAGGGAATTTGAGATGGGTATGATGGGCGAGCTCAAGTTCTTCCTAGGACTACAAATCAAGCAATGCAAAGATGGCATCTTCATCAACCAATCCAAATATACAAAAGAGCTTCTCAAGAAGTTTGACATGGATGGTTGCAAAAGTAGCAAGGCTCCAATAAGCACATCAGCTAAGCTTGACAAAGATGAAAAGGGTAAGCCTATAGATGAGAAGAAATATCGAGGTATGATTAGTTCTCTTCTCTACCTTATGGCATCTAGACTCAATATAATATATAGTGTTTGTTTGTGTACACATTTTCAATCTTGTCCTAAAGAATCTCATTTGTATGCAGTTAAAAGAATTTTGAAGTATTTACATGGCACATTGCATTTAGGGCTTTGGTATCCGAGAAATTCATCTTTTACAATAATTGGTTTTTTGGATGCGGATTATGCCACTAGCTTGCTTGATAGAAAAAGCACTTCTGAAACTTGTCATTTTCTTGGTGAATGTTTATTTTCATGGTTTAGCAAGAAATAAGTTTCAGTAGCTTTATCCACCGCCAAAGCGAAATATGTGGTGGTGGGTTGTTGTTGCACTCAAGTTCTTTGGATGAAACAGCAACTCAAGGACTATGGTCAAGTGATTGATCACATTCCCATCAAATGTGATAACACAAGTGCCAT
Source organism: Reutealis trisperma (assembly GCA_947687605.1). Classification (NCBI taxonomy): domain Eukaryota; kingdom Viridiplantae; phylum Streptophyta; class Magnoliopsida; order Malpighiales; family Euphorbiaceae; genus Reutealis; species Reutealis trisperma. The sequence goes on along the minus strand of CANTUT010000839.1, from coordinate 260,608 downwards.
AAATCTTTCTAAAAATCCCATCCAACATTCTAGGAGTAAGCATGTAGACATTAGGCATCATTTCTTGAGAGATCATATGCAAAATGGTGATGTTGTGTTAGAATTTATTGATATGACTAACCAACTTGCTGATATTTTCACAAGACCCCTAAATGAAGAAAGATTAAATTTCATAAAAAGGGAAATTAGCATGCTTGATGGGAGCTCATTGCCTTAGATTTTCAAATTTACATAAAGTTTTTCATTTGCATCAAAATTTTATGCATGTTATGACATTTATCTTTCACTTTTTACTTCATTAAATTCTTGAATTGAGGTGACCCTTAAGTCATTTAAATTTAATTTTTTTTCCTTTTGCAATTTGGTTGCATGTTGGTTGCTTGATGGTTGATTTTTGGTATATTTAACCTCAATTACTTGACCTACTGTATTTTGGTATATTTCTGGTTGATTTTTGGTATATTTGATCCAAATTGCTTCTATAATTTATTTTATCATAGTTTGTTGAATATATAATTATATTCATTTTAATCTTGAACTATAATGCCAATTTCATTGCATTCAAATTCCTTCAAAAAAATTTCAAGAATTTTTGTCTTTTTAAAATTCGCGATTGTGACATAAAATTAGTGTCACAAAATTTAAAATTTATAGCCGTTATCTTTCAGTTCCAAAATCTTGCTTGCGATAAGAAAATTGCAACTGCGATTTTTGATTTTTTCAAAATTTGCGGTTACGACTAGGTAGTCGCAGTCATGAAATAGAGTTTTAGCAGCATTTAAAACTAGTCATTTTTCAACTGGCAAAAATCAATTTAATGCAAAAACTAGCCTTTTGACCATTTTCAGCCCATTTTTGCCTATAAATAGCCTCCTATTTTAAGTTTAACTATTCTCAGACATCTCCAAACTCTTTTCTAAGCTAAAACCTTACTCACTCCAAATCTCCTCTCATTTTACTTTCAATTTTCTTCTCATTCTCCATCTACTTCTCAATTAATGGCTTTAAGAAGACCCTCTAGAAAAGGGAAAGAAGTTCAAACCTCCCAACAATCCTCTCCTCTTGAACTCATGAGGGGAATTACACAAGAAGAAAAATAGAATTTCCTAAGAATCCAAGACAAAACCATCTTACCCTCCAAAATACCTTCCCTAGTGTGTCTCAAAACCTTAGGAATAAAGGATAGCATCATTGGCTACCTTAAAAATTTATAGTGGGGGCAATTTGTTTTTGTAGATGAAGATGGGTATGATGAGCTAACTAGAGAATTCCTTACCGCCCTAGTTATCCACAAAAAACTTCATCCTACCCGTGGCTATTATGCCATCAATTTTTGATTTTTGGGTCACCTCTATGAGCTTTCTCTTAGTGATCTTACTAACATTTTTGGTCTCCAAATTTAGGGTGCCTACACCATCAATGATTTCTCCCTTCACCTCAACTCCTTTTGGACCAAAATTTCCATTGAATCCAAATTCGATCCAAAATCCTCCCTAGCCAAACATATCAAAACACTTTCTCTTTAGCCTCTTCATCAGATTGTCACCCTCACCATAAATGCGAGAGGGGATGGAAATGAAAAGGTTTCGTAAAAAGATCTCTTCTTCCTCTATGGTCTTGTCAAGGGAAAACCAATCCAAACCACTAGGTTTCTAATAGACCAATTTCTTCACCTTTCTTCAATAAAAAAAGGTACCATTCTACTCTTTTCCAACATCTCTATAATAACCAAACATGTTGGGGCTCTTACTCCACCCAACATAGCCATTCTCCAAAGGCCAATAAAAAAAATCCCTTATTGACCTTCAATATATGATCAATGCCAAGGCATTGAGAGAAAAATAAGGGAAATATGATTATATTTTTAGAGATGTTGGGATCCAAAAGAGGACTAGGAAAAGATCAGGAGTGGTGGTAGGTGAACCTAGTCAACCACAAGAGGAAGAACCCCAAATAGCACCTATTGCCCCTCCATCTCAACCTTAAGATGAGACTAATCAACTTCTTTAAAAAGTCTTGAGGAGACTCTTTTTTTTAGACCATATTTAGTAAGACATATTTGATATGCAAGGTCACATGGGTCATCCTCAATGCAACCTCCAAGATTGGCAATTTAGTGAAGAAGAAGAAGAGGAGACACAAGAAGAGGCCCCTCATCAAGAAGAAGAGGAACCCAAAGATGGAGGAGATTCTTAGATTTTCTTTTTAAAATTTCTTCTTTCTTTTGTTTATTTTTGCTTTGTTTCAAATTTTATTCCTTATGTTTTTTCATGCATTGTAGTGTGGCATTATCAATTTCAAATTAATACAATTATCTATTTTCTTTATTTTTATCTTGTTTATTCTTTGTTTTGTTCCCTTTGCAATATATTTGTTTCTATATTTCTTTTTGATATTGCCAATGGGGGAGAAACATAGAACTTAAATAAACTCAAATAAACATCACTTGATTATAACTTTGAGAATATGTTCTCCGTTTTATATTTTTTTGTCATTTGTTGTATAAATTGAGGGGGAGAACTCTTGATGAATTGAATGTTATTTTACATTTAACTTCTATTTTATATTTAAGTTTAATTTGATTGTCAAAATAAAAAAAGGGGAGATTGTTGACCTAAGTTATTTCAAAACTTAGTCAATCTCTATTTTGATCTTGTCAATCAAATTGAAAGCTATGTAATATTTGTTCAATTGTTTGTTTTGCAGAATATATCATATTTATTGATTGAAATTGAAAGGAAATCAAAATCTCCCAAAGTATATAAGTTGACTTCTAAGTCGCGCCCAAGATAGAAAATTCACGACTGCGATTATAATTTTGCGACCAAGACAATTAGAAGGCAAATTGTTCATTTTTTAGCTTTAAGACTCAGAGAGAATTTTGACCTCAGTTGCGACCATGACCAAGGGCACAATCCCTGATTCGCGACCACTAATTTGAAGTCATGACCGCAAAATTCATACAGCATTCTGAGCTTCCAATGGATAGTTAAAAAACCAATAAAAAGATGCCACGTGTGATATAGCCATTGTGAATTATGAAGATCATGACCGTGAAATAGTCGTAGTGACCATGAAAATGGAGTTGCGACCACGAAAAAGGCTTAGCGATTGCGACCCAGCTCTGACAGTGCATTTAATACAAGATATTATGGCTGTTGTGAGGATCCTTCTTGGTATCTCTTTATAATAGGAATTTGGAGGGAATAAGCTATAGATACCCCCTCCAAAGACCCTCATAATGGATCCAACAACTTTCATTTAAGCGAAACTCTTGCAATTTAAATTCTTAAAGCCTTACCTCTTAATTGTTATCATTTGGTTGTTGTAAGAGCATTAATAGCTCAAAGGGTTGAGTATTAGCCTTGAAAACACATATTGTTGGGTTGAGAGTGAGCCATTAGAAAACTCCTATATAGGTTTAAGTGTCAGCCTAGGGGAAACACTTATAAGGGTTGTGTATGAGTCATTGAAACACATTGTAAGTTTAGAGTGAGCTTGAAACTCCTTGTAAGCATCATCTAGTAGTAGAATATCCAACTAAAATTAGGGAGTGGATGTAAGGTTCGTTAATACTTGAACCACTATAAAATTGGTTGTGTTCATTCTCCTTCCCTATCTCTTTCTATCTATTTTTTAATTTCCCACCAATTCAACCCTCCTTCTTGGTGCATAAGGGCAAACAGCTTGCATTTTTCTGACAGATTACCGATAGTTACTTCGTTGTCACGTGGCTTTCCTTCAGTAATTTGTTAATAAATTCATTAATCACTGCAACAAATTCACACCTAACTTATGGCTTTTATTTTCATCAGTAAGTGGCCAGTAAACCGTCAATAATGAGTTATTTTGCTATCTATTTTTCCTTAAATAATTTCTGTCAGTAATGGGTCAGTAATTATGAAATCCAGTTAGTATTCTATCAATATTCTATTCAATTATTAATAGGTATAGTTTTGGCAGTATTTGTGAACCCTTAATTTTGCACTCTCCAAATTGCATTTGAAACCTTAGAGGTGCTTAGATGTGGTAAATAGACCTCCAGAAAGCTAAAATAGAAAATTTGAGAAATGGAGTTTTAGGGACAAAAACCTATTCTTTTGACCTCTAAACTATCCTCATATCATTTGAAATTGAATAATGAGCATAATGCAACTAGAATCATGAAAAACAAACGAGAAACGGGTGAAAACGGGCCAAAATTGCAAAATTAGATGAAGTTAAGCCAGACAGTCATAGAAGGCCCTGCGGTTGCCACCAAAGTCTCTGCAACTACCATTGAAAAGTCTGCAACTGCCTCAGGCTCCTATTTTTTTATGATTTTTCTTCATTTTATGCAGCTATCCCACATCGGAAGTGTATGAAACTTTTCCCCAATCTTTCTCCTATATATAAGTGTCATCCCACTCTATTTTCTTCACCTCTTGACCTCTTGGTTTGCTTGATTAGCCTTTGCATCAAGCGAATTATCTTCATAAGTTTAGTTCAAATGGAATGAACTTTTAGCTTAAAATTTTATATTTAGGTGGTCGTTTCAAAATAGCTTTCCTCAAATCAGACCGAGGAAGCCCCAATAACTTTGTCTGAGTTGCCGTTCAAATGTTGTCATTTTGTCGATCTGAGAAGGTAGAATTGCAATTCGACCATCTGCTTTATCTGCCCTACATCCCCAATCCTCATCCTCATGAGGTATTTATTTTCTTTTATTATTTTCTTGTTTTGTTTTGCTTTGTTTTAATTTTTTTTCTTTTGCTTTATATTGTTTTGCTATTTTTCTTTAGGATTGCTTAGTTTTTCTCTTCGTTTATTATTTCCTTGCTTTGCATGTTTTATCATTTTCTTTTATTATTTTGAGGCATGTTGATTAGAATCTAATTGAATTAACTTGGTAAATGATTTGATGTAACAACCCACACCCACCCTAGGAGTTTACATAACCAATTTGCTTGAATTTAGAGTTGTAACAAAATATGTGATTTTATGAAAACTCATGTGTGCTATGATTTATGAGTATGTGGCATGTTAAATTAATTTTAATGTGCCTAGTATAAGTTATTATTGTGAAATAAATGATTTATATGATGTGCATTAGTATAAAATAATTTATTGTACATAAAATGAATTTTCATGCAAAAAGGCAATTTTTAAGTATAAAATAATTTTATGAGCATTTTTAAAATATTTTTAAATAAATGTTTTGGGGGAAATTTTAATGAAAATAATAAGAAAAATATTTTTATTTTAATTATCCATGATCAGCCCCTAATTTAAATAAAAAGCCCAAACACCTAAAAGCCCACTACACTAAAACACTCTTAATCTAGCTCATTAAGGGTATTAGTGGAAATTACCCAAAACCCTACATTTAAATATCTAAAATTTGGTAGCACTCTCATTCTAGTAGCCATCACTCTATTTTTCTGTATTTTGGCAAAAAAATTCTCTCAAAATATTTCTTTCTACCGAAATTCATAAAATCTTTTCAAAACTTGCAATTTTGCGACCGTTTTGTAAGTTTTTCTTTTCCTTTCAATTTGCTATTTGATTTCTATGAAAATAATCTTAGAAAAATTATTTTGAACTAAATATATACTGATTTTTACTGATAAAATTTGGGTTAGGTGATTTCTTGAGAGGAAAATCAATTTTCTACCAAAAGCACCAATCTCTCTATGCGATTTCTCCAAGGGTGATTCCTACGACTTAAAATTTAAATTTTCATGCATAAACATTACCGGGGAGCGATTTTTACATGTTGCTATTCTAAACTGATTTTTGATATCTTTAGATGAAAAATATTGAATTAAATCATATTTCTGCATATTACTGTAATGATCGAAAAGTTTCAAAAAATAAAGGAATTCAAGGTTTTTGTGCTAGAACTTAGAAGTTGAAAAATTCTATAATTTCATGTGCATATGGCTGCCAATTTGTGTATGGAGGAATTATAATATGATATTTGTTTTGTTTGAATGAAAAATAATGATTTAAATCATGTGTTTGTATATCGCTGTAATGAACGGAAAGCGTGGAAAGCTTGAAAACTCATAATTTTCTTCCTAAACCTTAAATTCGGAATTTTCATGTATGAAAAGCATCTATGGCTGATGATTTGTATATATTGAGGTTCTAAACTGATATTTGTTGTGATTGAATGAAAAATAATGGTTTAAACCACATGTTTACATATTGCTGAAATGACCGGAAAGTACTGGAAACAAGAAAACTCATGATTTTTCATCCTAGAACCTAAAGTTGGAAATTTTCATGCATATGAATGTATATATGGGCCGATTCCTACATTTTTATATTCTAAAATGATTTTTGTTTTGATTACACGAAAAATCTTGATTCAAACCATGTTTCTACATATTACTATAATAGACAAAAAGTGTGAAAAGTAAGAAAATTCAATTTTTCCTTTAATAGAGCATTCAACCTACATTGGGATTCTTATCCCAATGTCCATAATTTTCATGTAATGTATTTTAATAATTATTGGTATGTATGAATGAGTAATAAATAGTTAAATTGCATGTTGATTAAAGGGATGACCTTAGACAAGCCTCAGAGGTAATGTGGTATACCCCAAGGTCTCTTAACCTTGTGTTGTGATTAATATGTACATGTGATTGGATGATATGGAAGCGGGTTATATGATGACTTGATAATGGATTAATGATCTTGAATTTATGAAGTGGTTGATTGAATGAATTGGTCATAAGAGATAAGAATGACACTTAAAAGGGTACTTGTTAAGTTAACATATATGGAAGTGATACATGTATTAAGATGATTTTTAAGTAAATTAATATAAAGATAATGATATTGTGTTGACCTTAGAAAGGTATTGATATGAATTATAATGTATTTTTATATAGGCCTATAAAGGCTAAGTGTGCAAGATTTTTAAAGTCAATATGATATGTGCAAGTGAATGAGGTGCATTTATATATGCAACTCTAAGTATATGTGAATGTTATACATACATAGGGTAGTTATGGGATAGGATAGAATCATGATTAAATAAATACTAAGTATTAAATTAAATATTATGATAGAACTTGAGGAGTCTTAGAAGTCCAAGGGCTACATGAATTAGAAGAGAAAGAACTACAAGGTGGGTAAATATTGTATTCATGCTACTAGTATGAGTAAACATTATGCTATTATTACAAGTTCAAGCCATCGTGATTATGTTATGGGAACCTTCGAGATTCTTGAAACCCAAGTTCACTTCCATTTCAAATTTGACTATGTGATTTCTTTGTTAAGCTTGGGTCGCCAAAGGACAATTGGTCCAAAGCCATTTGTGATTATCCAATGATAAATATTTTTTTTGTGATTATTATCTTAACTTATATTCTTTTTGGAACTACACTATCATTGTATCTTTTGTTCAATAGTTAAACTACTATTGCTATTGGGATACTTATTATTATTGTCTTATGTGATATTGTTATTTGGGATTACCATTAGCTCTAGTTATGGTACCTTTGACTCTTTATGTAGAAATCCTCATGTCGATGCGGGTAATCATCAGAATCTGTGCACATGGTCTTAACCTGATGGATAGGGGTTATGTATCCATCTTAACTAGAAGGGACGGTTCTAGCTGTGGAGCCTGATCATTTTCATGACTTTATAAGTATTGGGTTGGGAGTTAGAATTTGGTATAAGGCCACCTTTCCTTCGAGTGAATGAGCTAGCATAGTCATTTACTCTTATTGGGTAATAAGTGTTATAAGTATGATTTCTGCAAACCTGCTAAAGTAAAAATCTTGTTAAATTGAAAACTGTGAAACCATGATTTGTAAATCATGAACTATGTGTTATATGCAATAGGCTTTCCTTAAAAATTGGATATATAATATAGTTTATGCTATGTTGTATACTCATTGAGATCATCCATCTCACCCTTTTTTTCTTGTGTGGTTCCAAGTGAGCAATATGAGGAGGAAAAGTGATGGCTTAAGCATTCTACTTCACTTGGGAATTCCTTGTCAAAGTCTTTAATAATACCATGCTACGTTATGTCCTTAGACGCTCTAGGAATTATTATGGATCTTTATTTTAGAAAATTATGTTAGAGAATTTACTTGGAGTCTTATTATTATTTTATTATGAGCTATATTAAAGTATATTTTTATCTTCCGCAACTTAAGATTTTTCCTTTATAAAAAGTTTTTAAGGTAATGTATGAGGTTTTGGTATGATTCTAGGTAGTATTTGTATATGTATAAGTGGGTTCTATGGGCATAGGTGACCTGATGTCTCCCCATGTTCTTGGACCGTCACATCTCTGAAGTTGAGATTTGACATTTAAATTGATGCATATACTTGTTAATGAAATCCTAGCCTAATTAACAACTTGGTAATCAATCAACCCACATTTTAATCAATGAACTGAAACATGATAGAAGGTCAAGACTAAACAAACCCCTTTTGCAAGAAGGGCAAACAACGTGAATTTTGATTCCCATTTAAAGGGATACATAGGCTTATTTGTTTAAAGCATCAAATCCAATTTAAATAAGAAATAATCCTTCTCTTTTATATTCTTGTATGAATTAGTTCTTTTCTTTATGATATTTGCTTTTAGTTTGTTTTCTTTATTATGATGTTGGTTTTGTTTCTCTTTTTCTTTATTTATTGCCTTAGAATTATTTTGGAGAATGTGTGACTTTCCTAAAACCCGTAATGGTTAGAGGAAGTATCCCCTATTTTGGTTTTGAATTGTAAGTTTAATTCCGTTACTTTATTGCTTTACTTTATTGTTTTGAATGAATGTTTATTTATTTGTTTGATTCTTGCATTATATAATTGTTCATGCATAATGTACACTATTCATGAAATTTACTTTAAGTCATCTTATATTAAATTTGCCAAAAAAATCTTCTTTTTAAAATAAACCAAAAATCTAGTCCTTGAATCCTCTTTATAATCAAGGACTAGTGCACTTTTCCATTGGATAAATAAATTGGAGTCAACTAAATGGGAATTTACCTTATATTTTCTCAAATAAAAATAAAATTGAGGTGGTGACTCAAAGTCAATTTTCAAAATCAACCAATATGAACCTGAGGCTTCCATCGTGAGTTCAAACCCAAATGAGCATTTTGATACCGCTCAGTGGATCGGACCGGTGCTCAGGTGAGGCCTTATAGCTGGCGACTCCGTTGGGGAACAATTTCTTTTTAATAAAAGAAATAAGAGGACTACCAATTGGTTTAAATCAAAATTTGGTACTTTTAAAACATAAATGGCTTTCATGCATTATTTGCATAGGCTCCTTGCTTTTCAACCTAGATTTCTTCGAAAAATAATGGATAGAAAGTAACATCGAATGGGTAACCCTCCTTGAGTCTATTTGTAGATAGTGAAATCATCCACCTTGCAATGAATCCTTTGATCCTTTCAAAGGTATAACAGATATGCACATGCTATTGGACCCACGCGAGGCTCCTTGACTCATATATGATTAGGTATATCGCTACTCTAGTATGACAGGTACTTAAATAGAGCCACCTTTACCCTTTCATGAAATGAACTTAGATCCTAATCTTAGGTTGTATGTACCATAATCTTTGCACTCTTATAAAATATTTTTCCTATGCATACCATGCATCCATATTGTATAACAAAACATGAATTCATCTCTAGTATAGGTTATACTTTGAATTGAAGAAGGGTCATATACTCACTTTTCACTTTTATCCAAACACTTTCACTTTTAAACCTTAAACACTCTCACCTCTATTCCAATCACCTTTGCCCCTACAAACCTTAAGGCATAACTTTAAACCTTACCCCATTACCTTAGTCTTTAACTTAAATACTAATACCCTAGCCCTAAACCTAAAACCTCAATTCTTTGGCCTTGGCCTCAAACACCTCTAATTTTAAACACTATTACCTTAACCTTACTCAAAATGTCTTTACCCTAAACTTTAACCTAAAAATACTTCTACGCTCCTTTTTACCCATATCCTTCGAACCTAGCCATAAGACACCGTCATCTATAAGCCTAACATCCTTGGCCCATTACCTTCAAAACCAATCCATTACCCCTAGATCGATAAATGCCTATAGCCTATACCTAAATCATCAAGACACTACCTAAAACCTAATACCTTTAGCCCAACACACTATCCTAAGCCCAATACCTTTAGCCCAACACACTATCTTAAGCCTAATACCTTTGGCCCAACACACTAGCCTAAGTCTAGTACCTTTGGTTTAACCCGATACCTTAAGCCTCAGACCCTCACCTATGTAACCTTAGGAAATCCTCAAAAGCCCAAATGCAGTTAGCTCACAACATCAAAGGGAGTCTTTTTCCTTAAAGTTTGCATGCACATATTCTTGCTTCTTCCCCAAAGCACTTAACTTAATTCTTTGATTTGGTTCGTAAGGTACCAATGGCCAACTAGGTTAACATGGATGCCCTAACCACACTTATGACTAGTCTTCTTAAGAAGCATAAAGAGCATTTTCAAACTGTCCTATTTGCTTAACAGATCTAATTTGAAGAAAACATGAAGGAACAAAGGTAAGCCATCATTGAGGAAGTTTAAGCCCTGATTAACCAAGCATACCTCAATAAAAGTAATCTCAACCACAATCTGAACTAGACCTATCTTAGGAAACCTACCAATACTCAAGCCCTAAACACCATTACCCATTTTAGCTCTTCCTCTCTCCTAGATCCTTTTCAAGGTGGGGAAGTTTTCTTTTAGGATACCAAATTGCTTATGGATAAACTTAAAGCTATGGAGAAAACCATCAAATCCCTAAAGCACCACAATGACTTAATTGATATGGATAGCTTGATCTTGTTCCTTGAAGCCAAGCTTCCTCCTAAATTCAGAATGCCTGAGTTAGATAGATTTGATGGAACCACATGCCCTAAAACTCATATAAAGATGTATATGGGAGTGTGAAGCCTCACTCGAGCACTAGCCCAGTCCACTAGAGGGAACCAGAATGCTCATTTAGGTTTAGATTCACGATGGAACTCTCGGATTTGGATTTCATTAATTTTGAAAATGATTTTGGGAGTCACCACCCTAATGATTTTGAAAATGATTTTGGGAGTCACCACCCTAATTTATTTTTAGATGAAAAAATTAAGGAAAAACCCAATTGTGACTCCAATTCATTAAGTTTCAATTAATTACCCAAGGATAAATCACTAGTCTCGAATCAGATTGAGTCCGGGGACTAGGTTTTTTGTTTTAAATAATCTAAATTTGACTCTTAAGCTTAATTTGACTTTAGAAAAATTGATTTCATGAATGACAAATATTAGATGACAATTAATTAAATTTATGGACATGACATGAATGCAATGAGAAAATTAAAATGAAATATCCACAAATTACATTAAAAAAAGGGAAAGGAAATTGATTGGGAATTGGATTTGAGGTTTGAATTTATATTCCAAATGTGCCTATGTACCCCATTGAATGAGTATCAAAATCCATATAGTTCGTTCCATGATTAAGTGGAGGGGTTTAAGAGTTGATCAAATTGATTTTGGTTTGGGTATGTTGAGAGTGAGGAAAAAGGCTGATAAATTTGCTTTTGATTGGCAGAGGGTTTTACTATATCAAAGTTCTATTTTATCGAGATCAGAAGATTGAATTGATTAGGAGATTAATTAATTAATTAAAATGATTAATTAACTAATTAATGTGATGAAATGGATGGATTGATGGATTAATTAATTAATTTGGATGAAGGGTGGATTAAGAAAAAGGATTAATTTGAATTTTGAAAAAAGAATGATTTTTGAAAAAGGGTGATTAATTAATTAATTAATTGAGTGATTTAGTTAATTAAAAAGATTAATTAACTTAGTTAGGGTGAGGTAATTAATTAATTAAAAAGATTAATTAATTAATTAGGGAGTGATTGGAGGGAGAAGAAGAAAGGAATTTAAGGATAACAATCTACTCAAATTCAAGAGGGTGAAGAGAAATGAGGAAATGGAGGGCCTATTTATAAGCAAATGGGGTGAGAGCAGTTTAGGTAATGAAAATGTGAAAAGACAATGAGGGATAGGGCTAGAAAGGGATGAAAATTTAGCTGAAGGGAGTAAAAGGGTCATTTTCTGTGCAGAAAAGGGGTCTACACACATCAGACAGGTGCGCGGCGCACTAGCCTAGTGCGGCAGGCCTCAAGCTAGACTCGCAGCACTGTAAGGCTGCCGCGTGGCAACTGATGTGGCAACTTTTTTTTTTTAGAGATTAGTTGGTATCGACTTAAGAAAATTTGGATTTCTAGTAGCAATGTAATTGAAGGCTAAAAAAAAAATATCTTTCAGGGGTGCTGCGCCTAAACCTCCGCCCATTAACTGATAACGACTCCGTGTAGCTTATTAAACTTAGCAAGTATTAAGGTTGCAATTGGATAATGAGGGTGTAAAATTAAGGGTTCATAGTTGCCCCCTTATCAAAATTGGCTTTGAACAAAAGGTGATTTTGATGATAGTGAATATTGGGAAGAGGTGCCATGTCAGGTCCTGGGCTTGTGTGTTCTTGTCAGGTTCTTTGGGAGGAGGCCCTTTAGGATAAATGAGGTTTTATCAATTGCTATTTATCTAGCCTTGACGTTAGATGCAAAAATGGTCTTGGTAAATTTCAATTAAGGCTATCTGTTCGGCCTTAATGTTGGAGATAAAGAAGGTTTGGTGCATTTCAATCAAGGTTATATGTTCAGCCTTAATGCTAGAGATAAAGAAGGTTTGGTAAATTTCAATCAAGGCTATCTGTTTGGCCTTAATGTTAGAGATAAAGATGATCTGGGGTAAATCTCAATCAAGACTATTTGTCCGGCTTTAATATTAGGGGTAAAGAAGGTTTGGGTAAATTTCAATCAAGGCTATTTGTCCGACCTTAATGTTGAATGTAAAGAAGATTTGGGTAAATCTCAAGCAAGGCTATCTATTTTGGCCTTAATGCTAGAGGTAAAGATGATTTGGATAAAAAAGGTGGAAAGTGGAACCATATAGATGTATAGGTGATCATTTCTAGACATTTATGGGTGAAATTGATAGATTTTGATAAAAAAGATGAAAAAAAGAACCATATGGATATCCAAGTGATTGTTTCTGGACATTTATGGGTAAAAGAGAATTTTGGACAAGATATTTTAGTGAAAGGAGAGCCTCGACCTATGGCAATTTGGCTTAAGAGATTCTGACAAGATTTTAATAAGGGAGAGTCTCAGTTTATGACGAGTCAGCTCGACATATTCTGAAAATGTCTTTGATAAAAGGAAAGCCTTGCCCTATGGCGAGTTGGCTCAAGAGATTTTACAAAGATTTTGATAGGAGGAGAGCCTTGGCTTATGGAGAGTTGGCTCAAAAGATTCTGACATGATTTTAGTTGAGCCAAAGAAACTTAGGCTTCTGAATGTGAGTGATTAGGCCTTTCTAAGAAACTTTGCTGGGAGTAAATGGACTCTGAAAGTCACACTTTATTGATTAGATCTAGAAAGGTATCATTTAGCTTCAAGTGGATTGAGATTTTTTAGAAGGCTTGATTTAGGTTTTGGGATCCAGTGACCCGTATTATCTATTTTGTTGCTACTAAAGAGGAGTCATGTCCCACATTTAGGAAGTTCAATGCTATGGCTTAGCTACAAATTAAAGGCAACTCTAGTGGTCCCAGAGTTCAGAGTTTGGCATTTTCTATATTTTTTAATAGTTTTGGACTTGCCTCAAGATAGTGCAGGTCAGATGGTGGTTAGTGATAGTCAAGTGAATTTTGACCATTGTGACTGAGACAGTCCATGATCCTGGTGACCAAAGAGATATGAGGGGGGCAGATGTGAACCCTCAAATTTGCATCTCATGATCCGGCTGCAGCTTAACACCTACTAAGAATAGGGCGCTACGCATACAGCGGTCCTGCTAGCCGGTTAGCGGGCAGGGGTCAAGGGGGCAGCGCCCCGTCAAAAAAATAAATTGCTTGAATCTTTCCTTCTCCAGTTGACCGTCTTTCAATTACAAACCTACAGGATCAAACCAAGTTCAAATCAGAATTGAAATGGGTCTGAAATAGACAGAAATAGGTCAAACCGCACGAAGTGGCACATTGTCGTCTGAGAGGCATGCTTGCCATACCGCCCAGAAGGAGGCACACAATTGGTGCCGCCGGTAGGGCGGCACTCCTGTCTTGCCGCCACAGGTGGCACCGAATTGGTGCCAGCGGACAGGCGGCACGCCTGCTGTGCCGCCCGGACGGCCGGCGCATTTGCCGTGTCGCCCATGCCGCCGGCACCATGACGGCGCCGCCGTCCATACCACCGAAACCTCCTCTAGTAGCTTTATAAATAGAAGCCTCCTCCAGCCTCATTTGGCATGACTTCCAATGCATTCTAAAGCAATTCAAGAGATTTCAAAGTAGTTGAGACATATTTCAAAGCATAAATTCGTTCGTATACTAACACACTTGTTGCTTCTAGATCCAGATTCCAAGTTTCCTTTGAATTCAAGGTGGAGTAGAGATCCAGAGCAAAACTCATTCCATTCGTTCCAAAGCCAAGAAAAGCAAAGGTATAATCCCTTTTCTATCTTTAAAATTCTGAATTCAGATCTAGAATTCCCTTTAGGTCTAAAACTGAAAAGATCTAAAACTTATTAATTTAAGAATCAAAATTAAGTTAATAAGCAAACCAACACATTTTTAAAACCCCTCCTTCGTAAGAAGGGAGAACTATGTGGGGTTTGATTCCTATTCAATAGGATACGCAGGCTGCCATTTTGAAGGGCATCAACTCCAAAATCTTTTTATCAATATTGTTTTCTTTTTTTTTTTGCTTTGATTTTATTTAATCTTTTATTTGTGATTTTATTTTTAGTTTATTTTAGGGAATGTGTGCTTTTCCTAGTACCCATAAGGGTTAGAGAAAAGATCCTCTTTATTTCATTTGTTTGGATATTGTAATAATTAAGTAGGATTTATCTTGTCTATTTATTTATTATTATCATTCCATTACATCATATATATATATATATATATATATATATATATATATATATATGTATATATATATATATATGTATATATATATATATATATATGTATATATATATATATATATATATATATATATATATATATATATATATATATATATATATATATATATATATATATATATATATATATATATATATCTGTTTCATTCATCATTAGATTCCTGTTCATGCATACACAAAAAATCATTTTTAAGAGTTATTTTGCATTTTTAGCCAAACTAAAGAAAATAACATTTTCTTAATTGTATAATTACCAAAACTTGATCCCTGAGCCCTCCTTGGTCACTCGCGGATTGGTGCACTTTTCCATTGGGATAAATCAAATTATTTTTGGAGTCAATCATGTTGGGTTTTCTTTAATTTTCCCAATTAAAATAAATAAATTAAAGTGGTGACTCACTTTTCAACTTTCAAATCACACAAATCAATTTTTTGAACTCACATTAAGTTCCAATCGTGGAGTTTCTCCCGAAAAACATTTCGATCCCTCGGTGGATCGAACCGGTGTTCGGGCGAGGCCTCATAGTTGGCGACTCCACTGGGACTTAAAATCTTTTTCAAATAAAAGATAAAGTAGATTACTTTTGGTAAAATACTGAGTTTGGCTTTAAATACAAAATAACTCTGTCATGCATCACTACATTGGACTCTTTGTCCACAAAAGCCTAGCTTCTAGGAAAATAAAGGATAGAAAGTAACATCGAGTGGGCAACCTTCCTTAGGTCTGCTTGCCAATAGTGAAATCATCTAGGCCACAACGTATCCTCTAATCCTTTTAGAAGTGTAACGAGTATGCACGTACCATTGGACCCACGCGAGGCTCATTATCTCATATGTGGTTAGGTATATCGCATCTCTAGTATGATGGGTTCCCTTAAACCACCCTAACCCTTTCATGTAATGACTCATAGAACCTTCCTTTAGGATTTTATGTACCATAATGCTAAACTTGGTATATCATCATCAAGAAACCTTTTCATTCATGCAAACATGCATACATAGCTTGAACCTTATGAAGAGTCAAAAACCTATCCAAACACCTTCACACCCAAAACCCATGGTTCACCTAAACCCATGGTCAAAACCCTAAAACCCATGGTTCACCTAAACCCATGGTCAAAACCCCAAAGTCCATGGTCCATCTAAACCCATGGTTAGCACCCAAAGCTTATGACCCATTGTTCACCTAAACCCATGGTCAAAACCCAAAGCCCATGGTCCACCTAAACCCATGATCAAAACCCAAAGCCCATGGTCCACCTAAACCCATGGTCAAAGTCCAAAACTCATGGTTCACCTAAACCCATGATCCAGTCCTATCCAAACCCATGTCAAACTCATGGTAAAAATAAACCCATCTATGGTACCCTCATCCTTTTCCATAATTCTTATCCAAGCTAACCACTGACATAGCTTTATCTTTCATAATTCTTACCAAAGCTAAATACTAACCTAGCTTTCATCTTTCACAATTCTTACCCAAGCTAAACACTGATCTAGCTTTCATCTTTCATAGTCCTTACCCAAACTAAACACTAATATAGCATTATCCTCAACCATCTTTACCAAAGCTAAATACTGACTTAGCATCACTCTTATCCTTACCCGAACTAAATGCTGACTAGGTTTCATCTCTTAGCCTATGATCTAGTCAAACCCATTACCTAACTATCACTAAACCCATGGTCCACCCAACTCCATGGTACATCCATACCCAATCGCAAAACCCGTGGTCACTCTATCCTTAAGCCTATGATAAACCAATCACAATCCCAATCACCTAAAGCTAAATTTGGATTTAGCCACTCAAAGCTAAAATATGACCTAGCCACCCCAAGCTAAATTCTGACCTAGCCACTTAAAGCTAAAATCTAATCTAGCCACCCAAAGCTAAAATCTGACTTAGCTCCCTTAGCTAAATACATACCTAGCTAACACCATACACCTTTACCCTCATCTTTACCCATACACCGTCAACCTAACCACAAGACGCTATCATCCATTATCATTAAACCTAAGGTCCTTTGGTTTGTTACACCTCCCCATAACCCTTTTTTCCAAAGCTTGATACTAATCCAGTTCCTTTTCCTTTGCAAAGGTTGACAAAATGTCTATTGCCGGAGATGAAGTCACTGCTACCAGAGCTGATGAAATCTTTGACAAGCTTTTTGCTAAACTTTCTGAACACCAGGAAACTATGATGAAGAGGCAAGAAGCCCTTTTCCAAGACATGCTCAAAGCCTAAAGGAGGGCTATCATAGAGGATGTTCGTACCATGCTGGAACAGGCCTCCCTAGCTCAAAACCCAACTGGCCCGAAACCATTCAAAGCTGACCCAAAACTCGCCTTTTATCTTATTTATGGATCCACTTCCAGAGTTAAATCCAAAGACAAAGAACCTGCAAACACCAACATCATTCCACCACTACATATTTCATCACCTGAATTCCTTAGAAAAGCTCACTCTATCAACCCATGATAGTTCAACCACCAAATTTCACCCCTACTCTCACTTCTCGACCTGCGGGTTCTTTCCAAAGGAAGGAAGTCAACCCTGAAATCAAAGCCTTCATGGAAAAAATGATGAAGAATCTGAAGAAGAAAGAAAACCTAGTTGATACAGGTTCCCTGAGCTTATTTCCTAATGCAAGAGTTCCACCAAAGTTCAAAATGCCGAATTTGGACAAATTTAATGGTACCACTTGCCCCAAGATCCATTTAAAGATCTATGTGGGGGCAATGTATCCCTTTGGTATCAACAATGAGCTCCTTGCTCAACTCTTTCAGTAAACTCTTATTGATCCTACCCTAAAATGGTTCATTAACTTAGATGATACCCAAAAATAGACTTGGGAGGACATTTGCAAGGCATTTGTCGAACAGTACCACTACAATAGTGAAGTGGAAATTACAAGAAGGGACTTAGAAGCCACAAAGCAACTTCCAAATGAGTCCTTCTCCATGTTCCTTACTAGGTGGAGGGCTAAAGCTGCTCAAATGGTAAACAGGCCAACCGAGCAAGAACAAGTGGATATCATTGTCAAGAATCTACTTCTTGCCTACAGAGTCCACTTGTTAACTCAATACCTACCCACCTTTAGAGCTTTGGTTGCAACTGCATCAAAAGTTGAGGATTGCATCTAAAGTACATCATTTCAAGCTGAATTCCACACCATCAACCTGAACAGTGATGAGGAATCTAGTTCTAACTCAACCCTACGTTATCTCAGCCCTAGAAGGCATGTCATGGAGTAAGTTCAAGTTTAGCTAATCTGACCTGTCTAAAATTGAATTCCAAGTCTAAACCTGAGTCCAAGTCTTAGTCCAAATCTGAGTCGGAGTCTGTCATCTTATTTTTCTTTATTCACGTAGACCATAACGATTTCTTTTGTCATCTTGCAATAAAGTTTCCTTTGTAGTAATGCACATACATTTTCTTTTTGCCTTCCTTGTTTAGTCCAGCATAGATGAGCCATAAAAAAAAAAAAAAAAAAAAAAAAAAAAAAGAGAAAAAAATGAAAAAAAAGAGAAAAAGAAAAAGAGGAAAAAAGAGAGAAATGAACAAACAGTCAAATCCACCACTATTAGCACATGTTAGAATTTGAGGTGCCACCAACAATTGCACCTAATCAAAGAAGGTCAAGTAAGGGACCTCTCATCAAACAATTGAAGTAGAAAGAGCAAATCAAATGGAATTACCTATTCCACATTAGGTAATCAAACAATGCACCTCAACAAGGTCAACAAGTTCAGAAATGACCTTTGTCAAATCTTGAATTCAAAGGCCAGGGCCCCTCAAAGCAGCAGCCTAAATCATAGTGGAATGTTTTCTCCTAAATGCAAGCTTGCTAAGCTGAAAACCCAAAAAGGGCAGCTTGGGCAAAAGTTAGAGCTGAAAGAGAGAGAGAGCGAGAGAGAGAGAGAGAGAGAGAGAGATCATCCAATTCATCTTTCCTCATGTCCAAAGTTGTCAATCTGTCATCCTTCCTAACCAGAGATTTATTCTCTAAAGGATATACAATCTTCTATGCTCTTATCTTGTAATGGGGGCATGTCTTCCTAAGAATGTCATCATCTGCCAATCTGTCCCGTCGCTTAGCTCAAAGAGCTAAGGCACAATCCCTCATACATTTTTCCAGTCTATCACATCCTTATCTCTCATTTGGAAGTATGATCCCCAATTTATCTTCTTCCACTAGCCCTTTAGCCATTCCTAAAGGCTCTTTGTGTCAACTAATGCAATTTACAATTAAGTGTCACTCTAAGAGTCTCTTCAATCTCAAACAACAAGAAAATCTTGACTTGCTCTTTTCCATGATTCATGCTACAAAAAGCAAAATCATACAACCTCCATGATTATTTTCAGAAGTTTCAACCTACCTTCAAACTAAGAAGCCTTCATTAAGAAGCACATGGCCCAAAAGCCTTCACCATGAAGCCTAAATCTAAAAGCCTTCATCAAGAAGCCCAAATCCAAAAGCCTTCGCCATGAAGCTTAGATCCAAAAGCCTTCATGAAGAAGCCCAAATCTAAAAGCCTTCATGAAGAAGCCCAAATCAAAAAGCCTTCGCCATGAAGCTTAGATCCAAAAGCCTTCACCATGAAGCCCACTCCCAAAAAGCCTTCACTATGAAGCCCACTCCTAAAAAGCCTTCACCATGAAGCCCACTCCCAAAAAGCCTTCGCCATGAAGCCCACTTTCAAAAAGCCTTCGCCATGAAGTCTAAATCCAAAAGCCTTCATCATAAAGCCTAAACCAATAAGCCTTTACCATGAAGCCCACTCCCAAAAGGCCTTCATTTATGAAGCCCATGATCTCCCTTAAGGCAAAATCAGACTAAGCCTTTTAAATGGATTTCCTAAACCAAACCTACCCTCCTTAGCCAAGACCTTTCCCCACAAGGACTAATCCTTAACCATAACTTTCAATGGGCAAACCGAGTCGAGCCATCCATGTCGACATTCCCACATCCCTCGTCTTTCAGAGACATAACCTTCTATAAATCTAACACTAAAGTTGAACAGATAGCTTTAATCCAAATCCTTCTAACACCAATGCTGAACAGATAGCTTTGATCCCAGCTTTTCTAACATCAAAGCCAAACAGTTAGTTTTGATTATAATCTTCCCAGCACCAAAGCTGAATAGATAGCTTTGATCCCAATCTTTCTAATACCAAAGCCAAACAGATAGCTTTGATCCCAACTTTCCCAACCAACAAAGCCAAACAGATAGCTTTGACTATAATCCTCCCAACCACCAAAGCCAAACAGATAGCTTTGATCCCAATCTTCCCAAACATCAAACAGATAACTTTGATCATAATCTCCCCAATAGTAAGGCTGAACAGATGGCCTTGCTAAACCAATTTGAATTTCGTAGGTGGACCAAATCTCCAAATCTTTCAAAGTCTAGGTAGAATAGATAGCCTGGATTAAAATTCACCAGAGCATCTTTATCTCCAAAGAATTGAAGATCACCATTCTTACATCCAATGCCAAAGTCAAACCAATAGCCATTGACAAAACCTCATTTATCCTATGGGGCCTCTCCCAATAGGTTCATATCTTTAGACCATGTTTGTCCTTCATAAGGTTCAGTTTGCATAAAACATGAATGTCCTCATGCATGATAAGCACAAGCAGATATCACAAGCCTAGAGTCTGACATGGTATAACCCAGAATATGACATGGTACAGCCTAGAATCTGATATGGCAAAAGAACATATAAGCCAAAAATTTGATGTTGCAAGAGCACAAGCCCAAAGACTCATATGGCATCTCTTCCCAGGGTTCACTGTCATCAGAATCGCCTTTTGCTTAAAGCCAATTCTGATGAGGGGGCAGCTATGAACCCTCAAATTTGTACCTCATGATCCGACTGCAGCTTAACACTTACTAAGAATAGGGCGCTACGCATACGGCGGTCCCGCTAGCCAGTTAGCAGGTAGGGGTCAAGGGGGCAGCGCCCGGTCATAAAAATAAATTACCTAAATCTTTTCTTCTCTAGTCGACTATCTTTCAGTTATAAACCCACAGGATCAAACCGAGTTCAAATTGAAATTGAAACGGATCCGAAACAGACAAAAACAGGTCAAACTGCAAGAAGTGGCGCATTATCATCTTGGAGGCATGCTTGTCATGCCGCCCAGAAGGAGGCACACACTTGGTGCCACTGGCAGGGTGGCAGTCTTGCCGTACTGCCATAGGCGACATCGAATTGGTGCCGACGGACAGGCGGCACGCCTGCCATACCGCTCGGACGGCCGGCGCATCTATCGTGTTGCCTATGCTGCCGGCACTGCGACAGCGCCACTGTCCATACCGGTAGAACCTCCTCTGGCAACTCTATAAATAGAAGCCTCCTCCAGCCTCATTTGGCATGACTTTCAATGCATTCTAAAGCAATTCAAGAGATTTTAAAGCAGTTGAGACATATTTCAAAGCATAAATTCGTTCGTATACTAACACACTTGTTGCTTCTAGATCCAGATTCCAAGTTTCCTTTAAATTCAAGGTGGAGTTGAGATCCGGAGCAAAACTCATTCCATTCATTTGAAAGCCAAGAAAAGCAAAGGTATAATCCCTTTTCTATCTTTAAAATTCTAAATTCAGATATAGAATTTCCTTTAGGTCTAAAATTGAAAAGATCTAAAACTTATTAATTTAAGAATCAGAATTAAGTTAATAACAAACCAACACATTTTTAAAACCCCTCCTTCGCAAGAAGGGAGAAATGCGTGGGGTTTGATTCCTATTCAATAGGATACGCAGGCTACCATTCTGAAGGGCATCAACTCCAAAATCTTTTTATCAATATTGTTTTCTTTTTTTTGCTTTGATTTTATTTAATCCTTTATTTGTGATTTTATTTTTAGTTTATTTTGGGAAATGTGTGCTTTTTCTAGTACCCATAAGGGCTAGAGAAAAGATCCTCTTTATTTCATTTTTTTGGATATTGTAATAATTAAGTAGGATTTATCTTGTCTATATATATACATATATATATATATATATATTTGTTTCATTCATCATTATATTCCTGTTCATGCATACACAAAAATTCATTTTAAGAGTTATTTTGCATTTTTAGCCAAACTAAAGAAAATAACATTTTCTTAATTGTATAATTACCAAAACTTGATCCCCGAGCCCTCCTTGGTCACTCGCAGATTGGTGCACTTTTCCATTGGGATAAATCAAATTATTTTTGGAGTCAATCATGTTGGGTTTTCTTTAATTTTCCCAATTAAAATAAATAAATTAAAGTGGTGACTCACTTTTCAACTTTCAAATCACACAAATCATTTTTCTGAACTCACAGCGAGTTCCAATCATGGAGTTTCTTCTAAAAAGCATTTTGATCCCTTAGTGGATCGGACCGGTGCTCGGACCAGGCCTCACAACAGAGGCTTAAGATGAGGGTCTTGATTTTCTATTTTGAGTGTCAGATACAGGTCTATTGATTATGGTGATGCCATAATGGCAGATAGAATAGAGGCATTTTGTGATTAGAGCTATGCTGGAAAGACACTAATGAGCCTTTACTACTTTGTTTGAGATTTAGAGAGATGAACTATCTTGCCAGTTATTCACCAGGTAAGAAAATTTTATCTATTCTTACCCTTTCTATTAAGGGTGCCTTGTATGTGTCTATTTTAGGTTTTAGGTTATCTTGGAAGTGTGGCCAATGGATCATTTTTAGGTGGTGGCCCTTACTTTTTAGTATGCACATGCTTTATTGAGACTCAGTCAAAGATCAGATAGGATGATTGTTTGCAGCTTGCCCTTGGAGGACACATTTATAGCACTGCCAATGGTAAAGGATTAGATCTCTCATGACTGGAGGGCCATGGATGTTGAGCGATTTGCTTGTTGAGCTTGGTTTGAATGACTTTTCATTAGGGGATGAGGGTTTTATGGCATATAAGGTAGACTCAAGTTGTGCCCCCAGTTTTTTCTTTCTTAGAGTCTGTACTGATCATAGCTACCATTGCCAGAGTTATCAGATGGTGGCCAACTGAGGAGTTATCATGCCGTTTGTTTTGGGATTTCACTTGGGACCATAGAGAGGTATGATAGGTGATTTATAAAGGTAGTTTGGCTTATTGAGAAAAAGTACCAGGTTGCCCTGCTGAAGGGAGTAGAGTGTGATGCAACTAAGGAAAGAGAGACTGTATAAGGAACCATTAGTAGCAAGAGAGCTACAGCACAAATAAAATGGGTGACTCATTCTTTAAAGGAGACTTGGAGATCTACTGTGAGTATAACACCATAGGTTACAGTAGTGACTTAAATTGCAGTGGAGGTGACAAAGGACACTATGACTGCAGTGAGACAAGATGACACTATAGTGGTAGTTCAGATAAAGACTACTATAGTTAGGGCAGAAAAGGGGTACTGTAGTTTCTAAATTGCAAAGGAGGATTTTTAAAGTAGTTTTAGAACTACTAATACTCAGTTTTAATTCTATTAGTACTTCTACTATTATAGCAAAAAGAACTACAGGGACTAAAAAGAGGGGTGCACCTACTTGAGGAGATTGTGGCAAATTCTAATTATGATGAGGACACGAGAGATGTGCACCTCAGGCTAGACCATGACTTTAGACATGATATTTTTTTTGTTCAAAATAATTGCAGGTTGATAGGACTATATGAAATAAGATAAATTATATACGACATTGAAAGGGCTATCCTTTATGTCCAAATGATGGGTTTGTATTTTGCAAAATTTGTTCACCATTAACGAGACATCTTTTGTGCTCTAATTTTTGCCTATGCCACTCTTTCAGGTTTTTAGCTTAGCGAGCATTCTTTTCTTCTTCTTCTTTTTTTTTTTTTTGTTCTTCTCTTCTATTTTTTTTCTTTTTTTTCCTTTTGTTTAAGTAAAAGAATTAAGTGAATGATGTACTAGGTACAAAGAAAATGAGAATTCCATGTAAACAAAATATTTTGTATTCTGATTTGGACCGCACTAGAGTCAGGTTGCCTACGTATCCCTTACATCACTTTTCTATCGGTTATTTCTTTTAGGGAGAATCAGGTCCACGTAATTCTGATTACATATGTATGAAAAATAGAAATGAAATGCAAATGTCATCTTTAGATGATATATCATTTCAGTTGATCCGGATTGCTAGGATGGGAGAATTCACTTTTGTCCACGTCTATGAAGATGGTGCCTTTGTCGGATAGGATCTTCTTTGTACTGTCCAGTCCAGTTCAATTTGAACTTCCTCTTGGATCATGAATAGGGCTTGGATTTCTCCCAAAACTAGATTTCCTTCTTGTGAACCCTTATTTCCAACCTTTTACTTGAAGTGCTTGGCTAGTCCCTGTTGATAACCTTGAATTTTGTATAGAGCATTCATTCTCTTTTCCTCGATGGTACTCAGCTAGTCATGATACCTTTCATTCTATTTTGTCTTCATTCCCCATGGCATCTCTTTAACAAGTTTCTTGTGTATGTAGGTAGGGATTTCATGAACTGTGATGCTCGGATCATCCCTATCTTATCTTATATAGAACAGTTAATGAGCTTTTCCACTACTGCCATGCAAATGCAATGTATGGGATTTTGGATTTTTTTTTATGCCATAATTGATTAATCCTTTTGCCTTTTCCATCCTTTTTTGTATTTTTTGTATTTTTCATTTTTTTTGTTCTTTTTTTTTTTTTTTTCCTTTTTAAGATGTCCCATTTAAAGATGAATTAGAAAAAAAATTAAAGCAAATTAGAAAGTTCAAACTTTTTATTATTGATAAAAGTCCCATCATGAGTACATTAAAGGACAAGGCCTAACAAACTCAAATTCAAAGAAAAAAAATTTAATAGAAAACAAACTCAAAAGACTTAGACTTAGACCAGGCTTTACGTGACTCAGACATAGACTTGGAAGACTTAGATAGGGTCACAGTAGCACTGGTACTCTTCCCAAAATACTAGTTATTAGGTGAAGTTTGAGATGGTCGAGTGAGCTCGGTAGTGCTAGACTTTGGGTTTGGGAGCAATGATGTATCCATATAAATGAGGTCTTGGATTTTATACTTCAGAGCCTTGCATGCATTAGTTTTGTGCCCCAACCCTTTATGAAAGTTGTAGTGCTCATTGGTATTATAACCATTGGGCAAGGGGTTTGGAGGAGGTCATTATTCTAAGGGCTTGACCATATTAGCCTTTAAGGCTTTCTTGTAAATGACGCTGAGGGGCATGCCCAGCTCAAAGAAAGTTCTCCTTGTTTCTAACTTCATTGGCTGGTGATAGGACACAACATTTACCTCTCCCTCTCTTTGGGTGGTAGGATTAGTGGTGTAATTAATGTTCTTGTAATACTTAAAGGATTCATCCTTGATTCATCTTAATTGAATCAAATCCTCGATCTTGGTAGCAGTGGCAATGAGAGCTTTGAAGCTAGAGAGGTATTGTGTTTGCAAATGAATCTAGTACTGGGGGATGAGGTTCTTGACAATGATGTCAATTTGCTCTACTTCAGATGGACGGTTCACCATTTGAGCCATTTTTGTCCTCCACTTTGTAAGGAATGCGGTGAAGGATTCTCTTAGCCCTTGTTTGGTGGTTTCCAAATCTCGACAAGTGACATCCACCTTAATGTTATAGTGGTATTACTTGACAAAAGCATTGCAGATGTCAGCCCAATTTTTCTTATGATTCTGGTTAAGATATAGTAACCACATCACAGCTGCTATAGTTAAAGATTGTTAGAATAACTGAGCAAGGAGCTCATCATCCACACTAAAGGGTCTCATAGTGCCCACATACATCTTAAGGTGAGTTTTAGGGCATGTAGTGCCATTAAACTTATCCATGACTAGTATTTTAAATTTTGGTTGGACTCATGCATTTAGGAAGAGAGCTAAGGAGTTGACATCTATAATATCTTCATGCTCTTTGACTTTCTTGAGTGTTCTCTCCATGGCCTTAATTTTCTCCATCAATTTCTTAGTTTCGGGAAAGCTAGAGAAATCTCCACTTTAAAAAGGATTGATAGTGGGATAGGGAGTGGTTGTGTTTAAGTCCACAGTAGGAGAGGTTGGAGTTTCAAGTGCTTTCCCATTATCAATGAGATTGATAATGGAAAGAGTAGGGACATGACTAGTCCCGACTTGGGCAAATGCAAGCTCAACATGAGCAAGAGGGGGGGTGACAGTGGCATTGGTCATTTCCTTAACCTCATTGATGATTGACTGGCATTGGGAGTTTAGGGCATTAGTAAAAGTGGCAGACTAGGCTTTAAGAGCATTGGTGAAAGTGTCAGCTTAGGTCTTAAGGGAAGTGGCGAGTACTGCTTGAAAAGTTTCCTCTTATTTCTTGAGGAGATTGGTGAAAAAGGTGCTCATTGCCTCTTAGTCAAAGTTGGAAGCATTGGCCATTAGTACCTTGGGAACAAAAAATAGAAAAATGGGTAAGAATACAGAATTATAAAATAAAAATGGTATCAATGTGAAGATGCGTTGGGAAAAGGATTCCCTCTACATGGTTGGTCACCGGGTTTACATGTTGATAGAATAAGTGTGTGGGGTATTTAGGGTAATGGACCACCAGTTTAAGGTTTTGAGGTTTTACCTTGTCGAGTTTCTCATGTTATGTATGCATGGTAATGTCATGATGCATGCTAAAAAGATTTCATGAGCATATATACAGGTGTCTCCATTATTATGGTACATGGAACCTAGGGTCAACACTAGGGAAACTACATGCATAAGGGTGAAGGATGGTTTGTTTAAGGGTCCCTATCCCACTAGAGCATTAATATACCTAACCATATATGAGGCAAGGAGCCTCGGGTGGGTCCAATGGTACTGATTACTCATTACACCATCAAAATAATCAGAAATTTATCGTAGGGTGGAATGCTGATAATTGAACATATGTCTGTATCCTAACCCCTACATTATCATGATTTAAGGTTGAAATTAAGTTTGATTTGTGCGTTGAAGATTATTTTCCAGATCTTTTTCTATAGTGGGACTAGCCAGGAAGAAATGGAAGGAGCGCACAAGGAAGTAGTGCAAAAACGGAGGTTTTTCATGGAAAAAGAGCTAAGCCACCCAGCTCACGCCCGTAATTACGGTCGTAACATTGGGCGTGAGTCAAGAGAGAATTTGGGAGATTGGCAGTGAGGTGTCACGCCCAATATTATGGGCATGACCACGGGTGGAAGACACGAGAGGCTTCTGTTTCAAAGTTAGGCAAAGAAATGCAGGCTTGGTACGTTAATGATCGATCTCACGCCCAAGATTATGAGCCTGAGTGGGGGCATAACATGGAAAAATTTCAGCAATATAAAAGCTCTGTTTCAGCTAAAAAGGGGGATGGAACTTTGGAGACAGAGGGCTGACTTCTCTGAGTAAAACCCAGAGTTTGCAACTAGGATTGAAGGTGAAGAACATAGATCCATAAGTTTTGAACCAAGAATCGAAGATTAAAGTGGAGAATATCAAATCATTCATCATGAATTGTTTGATTTATTTTCTGTTTTTCTTTTCTTTTTGTATTCTTCCTTTGAACATGAGCTAAACTTATCTTCTACCTAGATATAGATGAACCCTAGCATGTTTGTATGGATTGATTGGTTTTGATTTCAATTAAATCATTTGATTAAGTTGATTTACCTTTATGAATCTTGATTGTTTAATTCCAAGTGATAATCGCATGCTTATTAGTTGGTTGTCATTTTTCAGATTTATGTCTTGAGAAAGCTTGATTTGAATAGAATAGTCATAGGGGTTGAGGATTGCTTGGGGTTCTAGAGATAGACTTACAAAATCCTTTGGTTTGATTCCTTGGTCTTAATGCATGAACTATTTGATTATGCTTGAGAAGAGATTCCTTGCATTCTAACTAGTGATTAAAGGTTAAGTCATTCGAGAGAAGTTTTAATCTAAATGTGTGGAATACCAAATTAACTTGATAAATTAATTTAATTGTTCACCTGTCTTGAAATACAATTGATTGCTAGGGGGATTCAATATCTGGGTAGGTCTTCATCATCAATTTTATTTGCAATTTATTGGCCGTTCCTTAGTTTAATCTTTTAATCCACTTAGTCATTTTAATTTCAGCAATAAACCAAACCATTAATATGCTAAACAATAATTGAAGTTTGAGCTAGTAATTGTCCTTGTCCCCTGTGGAACGATACTTTCACTCACTACTTTATTACTTGAGCGACCCGTGCACTTGCGGTTGTATTGCATAAAATCGCGGTCAAGTTTTTGGCTCCGTTGCCGGGGAACACGGTTTACAATATTAGCAACACAATAAAGATTATTGATTTAGCTTTATTTTTATTTGTCATTACATTTTGTTGGCTGTGATTTCAGGTACTCCTTTTGTTGCATGACTAGAGCTAGTTCTTCTCATCTAATAGAATTTGATCCTGAGATAGAAAAGACACTGAGACGAAAGCGGAAGGAAGAAAGGGAACTAGCTTTGGTGGACGAAGTGGCTGATTTAGAAGACTTGAAATCAGATCCTGAGGAAGAGTTGGAAGTGATGGCTGATCCACCACCAAGAACTATGCAAGACTTTGCCAGGCCAAACTTCAATGGGCCTGAGTCGAGCATTGCAAGGCCGGCAGTCGCTGCAAATAATTTCAAAATCAAGACAAATGTCATACAGATGTTGCAGCAGACTTGCCAGTTTGATGGCCTTCCGGATGAAGACCCTAACACACATCTGGAGAACTTTCTAGAGATTTGTGACACGTTTAAGATCAATGGTGCAACAGATGATGCAATTAGGTTGAGGTTGTTTCCATTCTTATTGAAGGACCGACCAAAGAAGTGGCTCAAGTCTTTCTCTGCTGGCACTTTCACTACCTGGGCTCAGCTAGCTGAGAAGTTTCTGGAGAAGTACTTTCCACCATCCAAGACTGCCAAATTTAGAAACGACATCTCATCTTTTATGTAGCAAGATGGAGAGACTTTGTATGATGGATGGGAAAGATACAAAGACTTGCTGAGGCGGTGTCCACACCATGGGTTCCCATTATGGCTGCAGATCCAGACCTTTTACAATGGCTTGAACTATTCAAGTAAACAAGCCATTAACGCAGCAGCTGGAGGGTCCATTAATAGCAAAACTCCAGAGCAAGCAAGAGATCTAATAGAAGAAATGGCCTTGACAAACTATCAATGGCAGTTACAAAGAGAGCAAGGCAGAGTTAAAGCAGCTGGTTCCCATGCAGTTGATCCAGTAGTTGCCTTGACAGCCCAGCTTGAAGCTATGAACAGGAAGATTGATTATATGGCAGCTGGGGCATTCAGGCCACAGCAGGTGATGTTTTGTGATCTGTGTGGGGGAGGACACCAAAGTCAGGAATGTGATACTGGAGGTGTCTTTGCCAAGCCAGAGCAAGTGGACTATGTGGGTGGTATGAATAGAAGCCAGCAGCAGAACAACCCATATAGTAACACTTATAATCCAGGGTGGAGGAATCATCCAAACTTCTCATGGAGTAATCAGAACAATTCAAGACCTCCACCTGGGTTTCAGTAACCTCTGCAGTCACAAGCTCCAGCACCTCCTAGGAGGAACTCTTTAGAAGAAACAATGATGAAATTCATGGAGTCTAATGAGCAGAGACATAAAGATAATGAGCAGAGGCAGAAAGATATTGAAACAGTACTCCAAAATCAGCAAGCTTCCATTCACAATTTGGAGAATCAGATGGGGCAATTTGCTAAGCTGCTCAGTGAAAGGCAACAAGGGAGTTTGCCTAGCAACACTGAGGCAAATCCAAAAGAGCAGCTGAAGGCAATTACCTTGAGGAGTGCGAAGCAATTACAAGGGAGTGCTATTGAGGAACAAGAAGTGGTTAGAGAAGAGGTTAAGGCACCAGGTGCCAAGGAACAGGGAGCTGAAAAGGAAGTTGCAGTAGGAAATGGAGCAAAAAAGGAGAAAGCTATACCAGCATCTGCCCCACCACTGAAGGAGTATCGACCTGGGGTACCATATCTGGCACGATTGCAGAAAGACAAGCTTGATGCTCAATTCGGTAAGTTTGTTGAACTCTTTAAGCAACTTCATATTAATATACCTTTTGCTGAAGCTCTATCACAAATGCCCAAATATGCTAAATTTTTGAAAGAGCTCCTTTCTAACAAAAGGAAGCTTGAGGAAGGGTCACTGGTGCATTTGTCAGAAAAGAGCTCAGCAGTTCTGCAAAGGAGGTTGCCCAAAAAACTGAAAGATCCTGGTAGTTTCAATATTCCATGTTTTATAGGCAACCTTGAAATTAAAAGTGCTTTAGTTGATTTAGGGGCTAGCATAAGTGTGATGCCCTATAAGGTTTTTAAGGAATTGAATATTGGAGAACCTAAACCAACACACATGACCATCCAATTAGCTGATAAGTCAGTAGTATACCCTCGTGGTATCATTGAGGATGTGTTGGTAAAGGTTGGGGAGTTCATCTTCCCAAATGATTTTGTGATTATTGACATGGATGAGGATGTGGATGTTTCGCTTATCCATGGTAGGCCATTTTTGAATACAGCCCGTGCCCTCATCGATGTCCATGATGGTACTTTAACTTTAAGAGTGGGGAATGAACAAGTAGTTTTTCATATCGCTAATTCCATGAAGCACCCACTTGCACTTGATGAGGAGGATTCCTGCAATGATATCGTTGAGCATGAAACTGTTAATTTTGTTACTAATATTGTTTCCAAGGATCCCCTTGAGTTGTGTTTGGTGCAGGATCAGGTAGAGACCCAAGAAGCAAGGGAGCAGTTGGCATACATGGAGTCAGGCAAGACTTGGAAAAAGGAGGCATTTGAATCCTTTGAGATGCCTAAGGAAGAGAAGATGAAGCCATCTATTGTTGATCCGCCAACTTTGGAGCTCAAGCAACTCCCTTCTCATTTGGAGTATGCTTTTCTGGTGGAGAATGCCAAGCTGCCTGTGATTGTAAATGCTAGCCTCTCTGAAGAACAGAAAGCAAGGTTATTGGAGGTCTTAGGAAAACACAAGAGAGCTCTAGCATGGAAAGTTGCAAATATCAAGGGCATCAGTCCATCTTTTTGTACCCACAAGATTCTAATGAAGGATGACTTTAAGCCAGTTGTCCAGCCTCAAAGAAGATTGAATCCCAAAATGAAGGAGGTTGTGAAAGCTGAAGTCATCAAGTTACTTGATGCTGGGATCATCTACCCTATCTCAGACAGTTCATGGGTGAGCCCTGTTTAGGTGGTACCAAAGAAAGGAGGAATGACTGTGGTTCCTAATGAGAAGAATGAGCTAATTCTAATGAGAACAGTCACAGGCTGGAGGGTTTACATTGACTACAGAAAGTTGAATGATGCAACAAGGAAGGATCATTTTCCCTTGCCCTTCATTGACCAGATGTTGGAAAGGTTAGCTGGGCATGCGTATTACTGCTTCCTGGATGGTCTGTCAGGTTACTTTTAGATACCTATAGCACTTGAAGACCAAGAGAAAACATCCTTCACCTGCCCATATGGAACTTTTGCCTACAGAAGAATGCCATTTGGACTGTGTAATGCACCTGCAACCTTCCAGAGGTGTATGATGGCGATATTTGATGAGCTAGTGGAGGATATCATGGAAGTTTTCATGGATGATTTTTCAGTCCATGGTGATTCTTTTGGGAAATGCTTGGCAAACTTGGAAAGAGTATTGATGAGATGCGAAGAGACTAACTTGGTGCTGAATTGGGAAAAGTGTCACTTCATGGTCCAAGAAGGAATAGTCTTGGGACACAAAATTTCAAGTAAGGGTATTGAGGTAGACCGAGCCAAAATAGAAACCATTGAAAAGTTACCCCCTCCCACATCTGTCAAAGCTATTAGAAGTCTTTTGGGGCATGCGGGCTTCTACAGGAGATTTATCAAGGATTTTTCCAAGACTGCTCGGCCCCTGACCAAGTTACTTGAGAAAGATGTGGAATTCAACTTTGATGGCGAATGTTTACAAGCTTTCAACACCTTGAAGGCTAAACTGGTTGATGCACCCATAATGGTAGCTCCTTATTGGAACCTACCTTTTGAGCTGATGTGTGATGCAAGTGATGTAGCAGTTGGGGCAGTTTTGGGCCAGAGAAGGGAGAAGCATTTTCAGCCCATTTACTATGCAAGCAAGACACTGAATGGGGCCCAAGCTAACTACACCACCACTGAGAAAGAACTATTGGCTGTTGTGTTCGCCTTTGACAAGTTTTGCTCCTATTTGATCTTGTCAAAGGTGATAGTTTATACAGACCATTCGGCTTTGTGGTATCTCTTTGCCAAAAATGATGCAAAGCCATGATTAATCCGGTGGGTGTTACTGCTACAAGAGTTTGATTTGGAGATACAAGATAAGAGGGGAGCTTAGAGTCTTACAGCTGACCACCTCTCAAGGCTGGAGAATCCAAACATGGAAGCACTCGAAGAAGGAGACATTGATGACCACTTCCCGGATGAACAACTGTGCGAACTGGTAGGTATGGTAAGTGCTTCTAGCTCTAAATTGCCTTGGTTTGCGGATTTTGCGAATTATCTGGCTGTGAGGGAACTCCTAAAAGAGTTAACTTATCAACAAAAGTAGAAAGTCTTTTTTGATTTGAAATACTACTTCTGGGAGGATCCCTATCTATTTAAATTGTGTGCTGATCGGATGATCCGGCGTTGCGTGGCTTGGCCTGAAACTGTGAATATTATCAACCATTGTCACGCCGGACCAGCTGGTGGTCATATGGGGCCTAGTAGAACTGCTCAAAAAGTTTTAGAATTAGGATTTTATTGGCCCACTTTGTTTAAAGATTGTTATGAGTTTGTGCAACATTGTGATCGTTGCCAAAGAACTGAAAATATTTCGTTGCGGGATGAGATGCCTCAAAATGGTATTTTAGTTTATGAGATATTTGATGTCTGGGGCATTGATTTCATGGGACCGTTTCCAAATTCTTTTGGCAACACATATATTTTGGTGGCTATTGATTATGTGTCGAAATGGCCTGAGGCTCAGGCCTTGGCCAGAAATGATGCTAGGATGGTAGTAAAGTTTCTAAAAAAATTGTTTTCTCAATTTGGTATACCAAAGGCCATTATAAGTGATAGGGGAACCCATTTCTGTAATGCTCAACTTGAGAAAGTATTTAAAAGGCTGGGTGTTACACACAAGTTGGCTACCCCATATCATCCCCAGACTAGTGGCCAAGTCGAGAATACAAATAGGGAGATTAAAAGAATACTTGAGAAGACTGTAGAGCGATCTAGGAAGGAGTGGTCTGAGAAGTTAAATGATGCTCTATGGGCTTTTAGGACAGCTTTCAAAACTCCCCTGGGAACTACACCATATATGCTAGTGTATGGAAAGGCTTTCCATTTGCCTGTAGAAATTGAACATAATGCATTTTGGGCTATTAAACAGATTAATCTTGATCTAGCTAGTACAGGTGAGAAAAGGCAATTGCAGGTGAATGAGCTGGATGAATGGAGACTGCAGGCATATGACAATGCCAGGATGTATAAGGAAAGAACTAAAAGATGGCATGATGCCTGGATCAAGCAAAGGAAGGAATTTCAAGTAGGAGATCAGGTGCTTCTCTATAATTCTAAACTTTGACTTTTTCCAGGTAAGTTGAAATCTCGGTGGTCTGGTCCTTTTATTGTGAAAGAGGTATTTCCCTATGGAACCGTTGAATTGGCTCACCCTGAGAAGGGAGACTTTAAGGTCAATGGGCATAGGCTCAAGCTGTATTTTGATGGTAAGATGGAACAGACTAGAGAGGTTCTCCACCTCCAGGATTCAGGATGAGAAATCATCCTAAACGTCCAGCTAAGACGACATTAAAGAAGCGCTGGGTGGGAGGCAACCCACCATTTATTTTTTTTTGTTGATTTTGATTAAATTGTGTTCTTTTAGTTATTGTTTCTGAATAAAAAAAAAAAAAAGAGAGAGAGAGAGAGAAAGAAATGCGCATGTGGAGTGGATGCACACACTAAATTTTCATACATGGAATCTATGTTGGTAGGTAGACAGCCACATGTAATGCATAAGGCTGTCAAGATATCATTATGAGAAGTCATTCGCTTAGCACACACATGAGCCACCTCCCCAATTATCATGCAAGTGCCATGCATTGTGTGTCTTTAAGAGAAATGGCAGAAAGGATAACTCATTCTTGAAATTGAAATCTTTGCTTAATATTTTGGGCCAGTTAGTGCAATCATGAGTGCTGGAAATTCTAAGGGTCTGTATGAAGCTGGTCCTTCCTCGTCCAAGGGCAAACAGAAGGCTTCTTCTCCGGATATGACTCCCGAGCAAGTGACTACATTTTATGCTCATGCTCGGGCTTATCCCGCTCCTAATGAATACACTTTCTCCCTAGAAGAGATTGTTGAAATGGAGAAAGAGGCAAAACAAGTGGAAGCTACCCCCAAAGAGATTGAACTTGTGTATATTACTAATGATGAGGATGAGGGGAAAGCAGAAAAAGAAGAATAGAATGACCCTCCAAAAGAAAAGAGGGGAAGGGGAAGGCCAAGGAAGGAAAAGTGAAAACACTGAATGAGCCTAGTTTAGATTGCATATGAGAAATTTTTACTAAATAATTGTAACTCTAGACTAGGCATCTATTTTACTTGCTCCTCTTGAGCAAGCACTTAGTTACCCTTTATGTTTTATGTTTTCAATGCAGTTATGTTAATGTAATATGAGGTTTCAGGAATGATGCAATATGAAGTGACAATTGAAAGGGAGACACAGTAGCCTCACACGCCCAAACTTACGGGCGTGAGGTGGGGCATATACCAAGGGTCTTTTCAGACCATGACACAGTAGCCCTACACGCCCAGACGCATAGGCGTATGTCAGGGCATCAGCTAAGTGCCCATTTTCAGTCAAGACACAGTAGTGGTACACGCCTAGACACACGGGCGTATATCAGGCCGTAAGCAAGGCCAGGTAAGGACTGCCTCGAAGGCGCGCGAGCAATGTGCGTAAAACCGTGCTTACGTCCAAGATTACGGGCGTAAGAAAGGGCGTGACACGCCTTTTATAAAAGCTGCGGTCAGTTTTTTTTGTTTCTCATTCTTTCGTTTTCTCTTTCATTTTCTTTGCTTTTCTCTACATTTTCTTCTCTTTTCTCTCGACTTATCAAGGCTAAGCAAGGGGCCCAGGCCTAGATCAGTGGTTTACTTATTGTTCTCACTTCCACACTCATCTAAGGTATGATGTTTGGTAACTTTTCTGGGTTTCTTTTCAAATTCACCGATTATTTGCATGAGATTCATTTTAGAAACTATGCTAAGTAGTTTTTGAATCAAAATCCATGAAATCCATGCCCTGAAATTCTTTATATGAAAAAAAAATGATGTGCTAATTAATCTTCTGTCCTGTATGGCTCAATATTTATCTGAAAAAAAAATGTTTGGTAACTTTTTCTTTGTTTTTGTTAATGTATGGGGTTTTATGGACTAACAAGTAATTGCGATTGTTTGGAATGTGTATGGCTCTTTTTGATATTTTGCAGAGGAATGCCACCCCGAAAGCAACCATCTTCTGTCCTGCCTACCAAGAGGAGCAGGGGCACGAGCAGTTCACAGCCTGCTGCGGTGCCCGATATCCGATTCATGGCAGACCATCCTAGCATCCGGCTGACTGACAAGGAAGCAAGGGGCCATTTTGAACAGTTAGCAAATAAGGATTTTGAGCCTCCTCGAGTTCTAGATTGGGAAGCAATGGAAAACGCCGGACTGGCTGCAGAGATCAGACGCATGGTGGACCAACCGGGTTGGAAGAATTTATTTGCTATTAATGAGCCGGCCTACAGGGAGATTACATTGGAGTTCCTTTGCACACTCCAATTTGACAAGAAATCCACTAGAGTTAACAAGCCAAGGATTAAATTTCGGTTAGGAACAAAGGAGTGGCATCTGAGTATTAATGAGTTTGCCTTGCGTATGGGATTGTACACTGAAGAGTAGTTGACCTCCACAGACTACATTGGGTCCATTGTGGATTTTAATAGTTCCACTGAGCGAGATTAGATTTGGAATGAGCTTGCCCCTACAGTAGGAGACTATCAGGCAGGCATATCTAAGGCCTCTAATTTCCAGTCTTTTCCTCTGCGAGTGGTCCACCACTTACTCACCAGCACCATCTCTGCACGCCGGGACAGTACAGGGCATGTCACCAAGCAGGATCTGTTCTACCTCATGTGCATGCACCATAATCGAAGGTGCAACCTTGCAGTATGCCTCATTTATTTCCTTCATGAGCAGTCCAAGAAGGGGGCACTTTTTGGTGGGATGTATATCACCAAACTGGCAGAGGGGTTGGGAGTTGTTGCAGGCATTCCTGCCATGACTTTGGATGGGCTGCCTACGCACCTAGGCATGGACACTTTGATCATACTGGATCCTAAGAAGGCATTTATGGCACCCCAGGCAGACCCAGAAGACATTCCACCACCTGAGGATGATATTCCCGACACTGCAGCAGGTCCCTCTACCACTGCCACAGGACCTTCGACCACCACATTTGATCCACAGCAGCAGTTTATGGGTTTCCGGGACTGGAGGCACCATGTAGGTAAGGAAGAAGAGGAGGGACAAAAAATGACTGACCTGGAGTGACAGATGTGCCGATTGGAGAGCTCTTTGAGTCGAATTAACCTTCAGCAGCAGCATCTCCATAATATGCAGCGGGAGTTGATGCAGTTTTCTGAGCATGAGGCACAGCAGTGGCGATGGATGCAACGTTCCATGATGGAGTTTTGGGAGATATAGAATTTCAGGCCTAGTACGGCCAAACCACTTTCCCCACCATCACCAGTGCACATTTCCGATGATGAGGAGCAGGATGGGGGTGATGGCATGGAAGACTAGCTCCATTTATCTTTACTTTTGAGTTGTGTTTATTTTTATTTCTTTTTAGTCGTTATCTATTATTCATTATATCTTGGATGACTGTATGCGTGATATTTAGGATGCTTCGTATTTCTTTGTTTGGTTATTTATTTTGGGAATGATTATGGACAACTGGTATTGTCACATGTTTTTTTTCTTTGATGGTGTTTACTTTTAAAGGTCTGTAGCTCTATTCTGACATGGCTTGGATACTGACACAGACACGCATTTATCTTTTCCATTCAGAATCGTTAGGGCAGTTTTTCTATCTCTTTCTTGTTCTTTTCATTTTTGGTAGTAATACACATACATTGGGGACAATGTATTATCTAAGTGTGGGGGAGGGCTGTTAAATTGATTAGTTTTGGAGGCCAGGTTTGAGTTGTCCGGGTAGATTGAATTCTAATAATGGTTAGTCATGAAGTTTTTTTTTCTTCTCGTGGTAATGAAGTGCGGATTGTTAACTGGCAATGACTTGTTGATTCGGGGTTCAAAGGAATTAGTCACCTTTTGAACGTTGAACTTAG
Source organism: Reutealis trisperma (assembly GCA_947687605.1). Classification (NCBI taxonomy): domain Eukaryota; kingdom Viridiplantae; phylum Streptophyta; class Magnoliopsida; order Malpighiales; family Euphorbiaceae; genus Reutealis; species Reutealis trisperma. The sequence goes on along the minus strand of CANTUT010000839.1, from coordinate 223,152 downwards.
TAGTTGGATGAGAAGGTGGATTGACATAGGGTAAAAAAAAAAAAATCCTAAAACTTGAATCCTTAGTTACATTTATGAGCATAAAATATTCCGTGGTAAGTTTAATCGAAGCTAGTTCAATTATCAATACTCTAGGTTTGGGTGACTGCATCTCGATATATAAATAAAAAAAAAAATTTCTGTTGCATAGGAGCTTTGAAAAGGAAAACCTATTCCGCTATTCTCATTGAGAGTATGAATAGAGCTAGTAGCCATTTGAATTGGTGATCCTAGTTGAGTAACCGGGAGTTAGCATCACAAATGTGAACTTTCGCGTCAAAAGACTAGTATGACTAATCAAACAAGTCGGGCTCCTGTGATTTAAAAATAATAATAATAATAATAATAATAATAATAATAATAATAATAATAATAATAATAATAATAATAATAATAATAATAATAAAATATATATGAAGAGATGATAAGTGAAGGGAGCAGTCATTCACCTAGGGGAAAAATCTTTCTGAGATTGGCTTTATGTTGAACCTTTTATCAGTGGAATATTGTGCTCACATTTTTAACTGCGGTTTTTAGATTTTGAGGTTTGTAGCTCTAATTATGAAAATTCCTCATTGTGCTAACCTGTTAGAAGTATGAATTGTGGCTAAAGATTTTGAACCTTTTGGATTAGAAGTTGTTGCCAGGATGCTTGAAGTGCCATTAGTTGCTTAGAGAGGGGAAGCTCATTTCTGATGGTTATCTTTATTCAATTTGCTTGAGGACAAGCAAACACTCAAGTGTGGGGGAGTTTGATAATTGAACATATGTCTATATCCTAACCCCTACATTATCATGATTTAAGGTTGAAATTAAGTTTGATTTGTGCGTTGAAGATTATTTTCCAGATCTTTTTCTATAGTGGGATTGGCCAGGAAGAAATGGAAGGAGCGCACAAGGAAGTAGTGTAAAAACGGAGGTTTTTCATGGAAAAAGAGCTAAGCCACCCAGCTCACGCCCGTAATTACAGCCGTAACATTGGGCGTGAGTCAAGAGAGAATTTGGGAGATTGGCAGTGAGGTGTCACGCCCAATATTACGGGCATGACCACGGGCGTAAGACACGAGAGGCTTCTGTTTCAAAGTTAGGCAGAGAAATGCAGGCTTCGTACGTTAATGATCGATCTCACACCCAAGATTACGGGCGTGAGTGGGGGCGTAACATGGAAAAATTTCAGCAGTATAAAAGCTCTATTTCAGCTAAAAAGGGGGATGGAACTTTGGAGATAGAGGGCTGACTTCTCTGAGTAAAACCCAGAGTTTGCAATTGGGATTGAAGGTGAAGAACATGGATCCACAAGTTTTGAACCAAGAATCGAAGATTAAAGTGGAGAATATCAAATCATTCGTCATGAGTTGTTTGATTTATTTTCTATTTTTCTTTTCTTTTTGTATTCTTCCTTTGAACATGAGCTAAACTTATCTTCTACCTAGATATAGATGAACCCTAGCATGTTTGTATGGATTGATTGGTTTTGATTTCAATTAAATCATTTGATTAAGTTGATTTACCTTTATGAATCTTGATTGTTTAATTCCAAGTGATAATCGCATGCTTATTAGTTGGTTGTCATTTTTCAGATTCATGTCTTGAGAAAGCTTGATTTGAATAGAATAGTCATAGGGGTTGAGGATTGCTTGGGGTTCTAGAGATAGACTTACAAAATCCTTTGGTTTGATTCCTTGGTCTTAATGCATGAGCTATTTGATTATGCTTGAGAAGAGATTCCTTGCATTCTAACTAGTGATTAGAGGTTAAGTCATTCGAGAAAAGTTTTAATCTAAATGTGTGGAATACCAAATTAACTTGATAAATTGATTTAATTGTTCACCTGTCTTGAAATACAATTGATTGCTAGGGGGATTCAATATCTGGGTAGGTCTTCATCATCAATTTTATTTGCAATTTATTGGCCGTTCCTTAGTTTAATCTTTTAATCCACTTAGTCATTTTAATTTCAGCAATAAACCAAACCATTAATCTGCTAAACAATAATTGAAGTTTGAGCTAGTAATTGTCCTTGTCCCCTGTGGAACGATACTTTCACTCACTACTTTATTACTTGAGCGACCCGTGCACTTGCGGTTGTATTGCATAAAATCGCGATCAAATGCTTTCGCTATCTCCTAACATACTCAAAAAGAGTTTTCAAGCTAATGCTATTCACCACCCAAGATTTTTCCTAAAGCTAAGGTTAGGCAAGGAGCTTTTATTATGCAAAGTGATGCATGAAAGTCAAATTATACTTAATGAGCCAAATAGAGATTATTTTGGAAAAATTTTTCCTTAACCAAATAGTAATCCTCTTATTTTCCTTTTTATTTTAAAAAAGGTGGTAACTAGTCCCCAGCAATGAAGCCTCCCCTAAGGACCAGCCTGGTCTATTAGAGGGAATCGGAATGCTCATTCGAGTTTAGACTGACGATGAAACACTCGGGTTTGGATTTTGTTGATTTTGAAAATAACTTTGGAAGTTGCCACTCTAATTTATTTTTAAATGAAAAAATTAAGGAAAAACCCAATTGTAACTCCAATTCATTAATTTTCAATTAATTATCTAAGGATAAAATCATTAGTCTCGAACTAAGTTGAGTTCGAAGACTAGATTTTTTGTTTTAAATAATCTAAATTTGGCTCTTAAGTTTAATTTGACTTTAGAAAAATATTATATGACAATTAATTAAATGTATGGATATGGCATGAATACAATGAGAAAATTAAAATGAAATATCCACAAATTACATTTTAAAAAAAAAAGGGAGAGGAAATTGATTGGGAATTGGATTTTAGGTTTGGATTTATATTCCAAACAGTCCTATGTATCCCATTAAATGGGGATCAAAACCCACGTAGTTCATTCCACGACTAAGTAGAGGGGTTTAAGAGTTGATCAAATTGATTTTGGTTTAGGTGTGTTGACAGTGAGGAAAAAGGCTGATACCTTTGCTTTTGATGGGCGGAGAGTTTTATTGGACCAAAGTTCTGTTTTATAAGGACCGGAAGATTGAATTGTTTGGGAGATTAATTAATTAATTAATTAATATGATGAAATGGATGAATTAATTAATTAAAATGATTAGTTAATTAATTTGGATGAAGGGTGGATTAAGAAAAAGGATTAATTTGAATTTTGAAAAAAAGAATGATTTTGAAAAAAAAGAGTGATTAATTAATTAATTAATTGAGTGATTAATTAAAAAAGAGTTTAAGTTAATTAATTTAATTAAAAAGATTAATTAACTTGGTTAGGGTGAGGTAATTAATTAATTAAAAAGATTAATTAATTAATTAGGGAGTGATCGGAGGGAGAAGAAGAAAGGAACTATCATTATAATATTGAAGTAGATGTCACTAGGCGTGATTTGGTAACCACAAAGCAACTTTCAGATGAGTCCTTCTCTATGTTCCTTACTAGGTGGAGGGCTCAAACTACTCAAATGGTAAATAGGCCAACCGAGAAAGAACAAGTAGATATCATTATCAAGAATCTACTTCCAACCTATCAAGCCCACTTGTTAACACAATACCTAACCACCTTTAGAGCTTTGGTTGTAATTGTATCAAAGGTTAAAGATTGCATCCAAAGTAAATCATTTCAAGCTGAATTCCCCACCACTAACCTAAATAGTGATGAGGAATCTAGATCCGACTAAACCTCACCTTTTCTTAGTGCCAAAAGGCATGTCATGGAGTAGTTCAAGTTCAGCTAATCTGACTTGTCTGAGATTGAATTCCAAGTCCAAACCTAAGTTCAAGTCTAACTCTCAATTCTGTGTCCAAATCTGCATCAAAGTTTGTCGTCTTATTCTTCTATATTCTCGTCAACCATAATGGTTTTTTTTGTCATCTTGCGATAAAGTTTCCTTTATAGTAATATATCTATATCTACATTTTCTTTTAATTATTTATGCATTAATTTTCTTGTAGTAATGTATCTATATCTACATTTTCTTTTAATTATTTATGCATTAATTTTCTTATCTATCTTGTTTAGTCCAACATGGATGAGCCTTAAAAAATGAAAAAAAAAAGAGAAAAGAAAAAGAAAATGAATGAAAAAAAAAAAGAAAAGGAAAAGAAAAAGAAGGAAAAAAAAAAAGAGAGGTAGAGATCTTATCTATCACAATTAGCATATATCAGAATTTAAGGTGCTTTCATTCTCACAAATCAGCGATTGCTTCACCAACTCATAATCAAAGAAGATCAAGACAATTGAAGCATAAAGAGCAAGTAAATGTAATTACCTATTGCACATTGGTAATCAAATACTGAACCTCAATAAGGGGCAACAAGTTCAAAGAAGACCTTTGTCAAATTCAGAATTCAAATGTTAGAGCCTCTTAATATAAAGAAAAATAGTAAATCATGATGGAATGTTTTCTCCCAAATTTCACTAATTCAAGCTTTCTAAGTTGAAAACCCAAAAGGGTGGCCTAGGCAAAAGTTAGAGCTAAAAAAAAAAAAAGAGAGAAAGAGAGAGATAGAGAGACAGAGAGAGAGAGAGAGACAAAGAAAGTTCATCCTAGTCATCTTCCTTCATGTCTAAAGTAGTCTCAATCAATTTGTCTCATCTCATGCATTTCAAGGTCATCCTTCCTCATTAGAGGCTCATTCTCTAAAGAGATATTATCTTCTATGCCTTTATCTCACAGTGGAGGTATATCCTTCCTAGAATGTCATCATCTGTTGTCAATCCATCTTATCGCTTAACTCAAAGGGCTAATACATATCTCCAGTCTATCACATCCCTATCTCTCATTTAGGACCATGATTCCCAAGTTGTCTTCTTCCACTAGCCCTTTAACCGTTCCTAAGGGCTCTTTGTTTGTGCAGTCATTTACATTAAGTCAAACTAATTAAGTGTCACTCCAAGAGTCTTTTCAGTCGAAAATAATAAGAAAAGCTTGAGTTGCTCTTTGCAATGAATCATGCTACAAAAAGCAAAACCATACAACCTTCATGATTCCTTTTAGAAGTTTCAGCTTACCTTCAAACCATTCTTGAACTTTATGAAATTAAACTATTCCATTCTAAGCCTCATCGGCAAATCATACCATCATTTCAAGCTTAAGCCATGCACCACCCTTTCCTTAGCAAAATCTCATCATAGGCAGAACCAAAAATCCTAAGTCTATCAAGACTTATCATCCTTGAATATAGTTTCCTTGGCAAAACTAGAAGTCGAGGCATATCTCCCAAAACGTATCATCCTCAAGTTGATTAAGAAGGACTTGAATCAGTCAAGGCCTATCTTATGCCTCTTTAGCAAACATCTCATTACCTTGAAAGATTAAGCCTCATTAGCGAAACACATAATCCCTGAGATCAAAGTCTCTTAAGGCCTTTAAACCATTCTGATGCAACCATGTCAAAGGGCAAACCCTTATCCATGAGTATACGGGATCCTTATAACCAAAAGCCTTCATCACAAAGTACAAACTAAGAAGCCTTCACCATGAAGCTCAAATCTAAAAGCCTTAACTATGAAGCACATGACCAAAAGCCTTCACCATAAAGCCCACTCCTAAAAGGCCTTCATTTGTGAAGCAAATGATCTCCTCTATGGCAAAATTAGATTAAGCCTTTCAAATGGATTTCCTAGCCTAACATTTCCTCTAAGCCAAGATTAGCCTCCTAGGTTTAGCATCCCAGCCTGATTTCTCTAACACAGTCTTAAGAGAAAATCTAACCAAGCCTTCAGAATGAACTCACTATAAGCCATAACTTGACTGAGCCTATAATCTTATCTCTTACATAGCCAAACTAGATTGAGCTTCCAAATGACCCTAGCCAAGGCCAAACCCGACCTAGCCTTCTAAGATGATCCACTCATCTTAAACAATCTTCCTTAAAGCCAAACTAGAAGGCTAAAACTAAGCAAGCCAATTGATAGACTAACCAAAGACTCTTGTATGAACTTTTTTAGAGACAAGTCCAATAAACTAACCTTCCTCAAAACTAGACCTAACTTAACATTATCCTCTTCAAAAACTTAACCCCACTGACCAAGCGTTCTAATTCAGCCTCAAGCCAAACCTCACCCAAATAGAACCCACCAAAACGCAACCTGACCTCTCCCAGCCATACCTTGCTTAACCTCTCAAAGTGACTTCTTCCTATGCCAAATTGATAGCCATTGAACAACAACCTTATACCTGATATACCATTTTCTCTCTAAGCTAACAGAATAACCAAAGACTAAATAACCAAGCTACCTTCCAAAATGGGGGCATCTTTCTCCCAAAAACTCAGCACTCTCTTACCAAACTGACCCTTCACTGGTTCAAGGTATCCAATCAGTGCGTAGTCAGATGGATTTCGCAATAAAAAAAGTTATAAGTTAGACTTTTGAATCAAAATGGATCATCTCTTTATCTATTCCTAACAGACAGAGTCATCATCATCCTTGCTAGATAGGATCATCTCCTTGCTGATTCCTATTAGAAAGGGTAGTCATCATTCCTACCAGAAATGTCTCAAAATTGACCAAACATCAAGCTAGACTTTCCAAAATAAATAGGAACCATTACTTTTACCATATTTCACCAAATCTTCTTTGTCCTCTAATATTAAGGTCAAACATATAGCCTTGATTTAAATTCTCCAACATTAAGGTCAAACAAATAGCCTTGATTTAAATTCTCTAATATTAAAATCGTATAGATAGCCTTGATTGAGATTTCTCCAGATCATCTTTACCTCTAACATTAAGGCTAAGCAGATAGCATTGATTGAGATTTATCCTAAACCTTCTTTATCCTCCAACATTAAGGTTGGATAGATAGTCTTGATTGAGATTTACCCCAAACCTTCTTTATCCTCTAACATTAAGACAAAACATATAACCTTGATTAAGATTTAGCCTAGATCATTTTTACTTCTAACATTAAGGCCAAACAAATAGCCTTGATTAAGATTTACCCCAAACCTTCTTTATCTTTTAACGTTAAAGCCAAATAGATAGCCTTGATTGAGATTTACCCCAAATCATCTTTACCTATAATATTAAGGCCAAACAGATAGCCTTGATTGAGATTTATCCTAGATCATCTTTACCTCTAACATTAAGGCATGACATATAGCCTTAATTAAAATTCACCAAGACCATTCTCACATCCAACGTTAAGGCTGGACTGATAGCCATTGACAAAATCTTATTTTACCCATAAATGTCTAGCCATTATGGGTTCTAGGGAAAACGCACATTCATCAAATACAATTTAAACAAATAAAGTAAGCAAAAGTAATAAAATAATTGTAAGAGAACTAAAGTTTTGACTTTCATTTATGAAAAGCAATTTCAGCCATAAACTATGTGAAAAAAGTGATAAAGAGAAGAAGTTGTTAATTTTAGCAGAGTTGAATGTCTTAGAGATGGCATGCCTGTGTATCACTTTGAATGGGAATCAAATCCCATGCAATTTTTTCTTTTTGAAAAGGAGGAGTTTTTAAGTTATTGCCTTTGTTATAATGTTTGGATTGATTTTAAGGGCTTAGGGATTTGTTAATTAGGTTAGATTTTTAATTAACAAAAATTAGATCTTTTCAGATTTAGTCTTAAAATTGGAATTGAAAAGGAAAAGGAAAGAACTTTTACCTTTGGCTTTCGGCAATGAGAAACGTAGGGAGTGAGCTTGGCACTGAATCTAAGTTTCACCTTAGCTTAGGGATAGTACGAGCACTCCTTTTGGAAGAAGGACTATTGAATAGTGCAAACTCTTTTTGAAGGAAGGACTTTGGATCACCCTTGCTTGAGTACCACAAATTCCCTTTAAAAGAAAGAACTTAAATCGCACCTTTTCTTGATTAGGAGGCTTAGAGATAGGGCTTGAGGTGATTAGGAGGCTTATGAATAGGATTTAAGGTGATGGAAGAAGTTTTAGAATGGGGTTTTAGAGATTTGGAGGTTTAGAAAGAGGGCTTTGATGATTGGAAGGCCTAGGAATAGGGTTTAGAAAGCTTTAAGGGAAGTATAGAAGTATTTAATTGTGTGTGAAAGTTATTAGGAGGTGTTAGGTATTTATAGGGAGAGTCTAGGGGCTTAAGACAATGAGAATTCAGTGTGGGATTAGGAAAGAAAGCACTGTGGCAACTAATTAAAGGCTGTGGCAATCACAGAGCTTCTGCTGCAACTGCAATGCCCACTGCGATAGCGAATAGTTTACTATAGGGACATCTGCAGCAACCCCAGCCATCGTTGCGAGTTGCCATAGCTGGCCTGTGGGTTACCACTCTTTGTTTTTTGGCCTGTTCTCATCTGATTTGGGCCCAATTTAATTTTTTGGGTTTTTAATTGAGTGCTGGTTGTCCAAAGGTACAATTTTGAGGATTTTTTTTTCGACGAGGTGCTGCCCCCTTAACCCCTGCTCGTTAACTGACTAGCGGGACTGCCGTCCTAGTTCTGCGTAGCGCACTAATCTTAGCAGGTGTCAAGCTGTGGTCGGATCTTAAAGGTGCAAATTTAAGGATTCACAACTGCCCCCTCATCAGTATTGGCTTTGAGCAAAAGGTGGTTTTGATGATAGTGAACCTTAAAAAGAGATGCCATGTTAGATTCTGGGCTTATGCTCGTGCCATGTTAGATTTTGGGCTTATATGTTCTTATGCCATATCATATTCTAGGCTATACCATGTCTAACTCTAGGCTTGTGCCTTATCAAATTCTAGCTTATGTGTTCTTCACTACAAAAATTTAACGATTTACTAACAAAAATTAGCAATGGAATGCAATATGTTACTAAATACTAACCAAATACTGACAAAATACTAACATAACACTTTCCAACAATGTTTGTCTCTTTACTGATCATTTACTGACAAAAAATCAATCTTACTGACAAAATACAAACGGAATATACTGACGGACAGCGACCAAAAATTTACCAATGATTTAGTGACCAATTACAAATGAAAAATGATATGCAGAAAAATTTTGGCGGCAATTAAGATAGTTACTAACGGATTACTGATGGAATTGTCAACTGTAGTAGGCATTTCGTCAGTAATCCATCAGTAAATCTGACCATATACTAACAGAATACCGACTGTATTGAAAAATAGGGCTAGTAGGAATCAAAATATTTACTGACGGATTATTGACGGAATCCCACATGGCAGTCAACTTTTTGTTAATAATCCGTCAATAAATTTTAATTAATACTGACGAAATACCAACGGAAGTGAAAATACGTAGGTGTTTTACCTCCTTAGCCTTTTATTGACGGATTACCGATAAATTTTTTTAATCCACGTGGCGCTTTTTGTCGATAATCCGTCAGTAATTGTGAAATATAAATTGTTCACCTTCATTTTTCTCTCTTCTCTTTCTTCTTCTTCTTCTTCTTCTTCTCTCTTCTCCTTTGCCGTTGCCGCTGCTGCTGCTCTTTGCCGCCCTCCCATTCACCGGCTGGCGTTCATCCCTCACCAGAGATTTTGTTTTTCCACCAGTATTTACATTATTACCTTATTATTGATTATGATTTTAATTGAATTTTTGTTTAGATTTTTGAGTTTTGGTTTAGATTGATTTTGTTGAAAATTTTTTAATTTTTTGTTTAGATTGTTTAGGAATTTGTGTATATATATATATATATGTGTGTGTGTGTGTGTGTGTGTGTGTGTATGTATACATATATATTCCATGTAAGTTTTGTGATTGGCCAAGATATAAGCCAAGACATAGGGGTGCATGTCCATCAGAAAAAAATATTCCATATAAAATTATGTTTTACTTCCCTCTGACTCCAAGGTTATAGAGATTGTATGCCTCTGAGGCAACTACAAAGCATATGAGATGGCATGCGGAACATATAGAGGAAGATGGGGTGATGTGACACTGTTCAGATTCTATAGCATGGAAGCATTTCAATTGGGTGAATCCAGATTTTGCTTCTAAAATTCACAATGTCTGTTTGGGCTTATGCACTGATGGCTTCCAACCTTTTAGACAATCTGGACAACAATACTCATCATAGCCAATTATAGTGACACCATATAATCTGCCTCTAGGGATGTGTATGAAGAAGGAGTCCATGTTCCTGTCTATAATAGTTCCCAGACCAAATAATCCAAAACAAAAGTTGGATGTATTTTTGTAGCCTCTGATTACAAAATTGCTACGATTGTGAGATATAGGCGTTGAAACATATGATGTGTCTATGAAGCAGAATTTTCAAATGCAAGCTGCTCTGATATGGACTGTGAGTGACTTTTTTGCATACAGTATGTTGTTTGGTTAGAGTACTCAGGGTAGACTTGCATGTCCGTATTGTAAGGAACTGACAGATTCTTTCACTCTTCCTAAAGGGGGTAAGCAATCGTGGTTTGATTGCCATCGCAAGTTCTTAATGCTTGATCATCCTTTTAGATGGAACAAAACAACTTTCATAAAAAATAGAGCTGTTCAAGCAACTGCTTCACCTATCCATTTAGGAATTTAATTATTGCAGGAAATAACTAGTTTGAAGTTAATGAGGGTGACCAAAGTAGGAGCTGATGATGTGAATGCTCAAATTGCGAAGTGAAACGAATGTGGATGAAAGAAATGAAGTATATTTTGGGATTTACCATATTGGAGGACTAATCTGATTAGACATAATTTGGATATCATGCATATTAAGAATAATGTGTTTGAAAATATATTCAACACGGTGATGGACATCCCAGGGAAAACCAAAGATAATGCTAAATCCAGACAGGACTCGAAATAGTTCTATCTCTGTAAGGAGTTAGAGATGGATGAACTATCTGGAAAATATCCTAAAGCAAAATATGTGTTCCATAAGCAGGCTAAACAAGTCTTATGTGAATGGCTGAAAGATATGAAATTTCCTAATGGGTATGTATCTAATATAGGTCGATGCATTGATATGCAAAAACTAAGATTGTTTGGGATAAAGAGCCATGACTATCATGTTTTTATGCAACACTTGCTTCCTATTGCGTTCCATTAAATTTTGCTAAAGGATGTTTAGCAACCATTGACAGAGTTAAGTTTATTTTTCAAAGAACTGACTTCAACACTTCTTAGGAAAGAGGACACGGTGAGGCTTGAAAATACCATTCCACTCATCTTGTGTAAACTAGAATGCATTTTTCCTCCAAGTTTCTTTGACTCTATAGAGCATCTACCAGTACATCTTGCTTACGAAGCTCGTATAGCCGGTCCAGTTCAGTATCGATGGATGTATCCATTTGAGAGGTAAAATATTTGCCAATTTTAATACTTACAATCACATCCATTCATTTATACTCAAATGTCATAATCTATGATATGTACTTGCTGTAGATTTAATGAAAATTTGAAACATAATGTCAAAAATAAAGCAAGAGTTGAAGGCTCCATTTGTAATGCATACTTAGTTGAGGAAGCTTCATCATTTTGCTCTTATTATTTCAAACCCCATGTCTATACAAGTCATAGGAGAGTAGCTCGAAATGATGATGATGGAATGTCTAAAGGAGCAAATACACCTAGTAATTTATCAATATTCACTCATCCAAGGAGACTGTTTGGTCGACCTAAAATAAGATTGATGATGGATGAAGAATATAAGGTGGCTCAATCCTACATTTTTGTTAAGTGCTTCGAAGTTGGAAAATACGTGGAGTAAGTTACAGCTTAATTAAAATAACTCATTCATCATTCTGCATAGTTTCCTTTCCATTTTACTTATTATTTTCCTTATGAATGAAGCTTATACATTGATATGTTGAAGCAAATTGTGCCGAATATATCAACAATTGATATAGACAAAAAATTACAGATAGAATTTGTGCACTGGTTTCATTCATATGTAAGTATAATGTAGTACCATTACTTAAAAAATTAATCTTAAATTTCTATCATATGCAATCAAATTGATATGTTTATTTTTGTCAAAGGCCACTGATCCTATGAATAGAATAACAAATTAATTCAATATTGATCTATCCAAGGGTCCATTATGATATGTTACCACCTATCCCATTTACTTCGTGAATGGTTACAAGTTCCATACCGAGAAGCAAAGTTCGGGTAGGTCATCAATAAATAGTGGCGTATGTATAAAGGGTTCCAATTACAATGAGAATGCATTTGACTATTATGGTTGATTAATAGATATAATGCAATTGGAATACCCTGCACTTCTAATTAAGAGGATTATTTTGTTTAAGTGTGAATGGTTTGATCCAACCCTAAATGTGGGAACAAAAGTTCATGAGCAATATAATCTTGTTGAAGTCAATCACAGGCGATGATTCAATAAATATGAGCTATTTATACTGGCAATGCAAGCTTGTTAAGTGTATTATGTTTCCTATCTGAGTCTACGACGAGATAAAGCGAATTGGTGGGCAGTATACAAGATTAAAGCTAGATCAATCCTAGAGATTAAGGAGGGTAGTGAAATAAATAGAACATCTGAATAACCATTTCAAGACGACGAAGTTGATGAGCCTATACTCAAAGTTAATGATGATGAGCTACCTACAACTTTAAATGATCCTGAAGAGCCATTAGTTGATATGGATGACGAAGATGATAATGATATAGATGATGAATCCGAATTGGATTCAGATGTCGAGACATATGAGGAAAACATAGATGAAGATGAGCTCGAAGAAATAGATTCTGAATAAATATATTGTGTACTTATTTCCCATGGATTGTGTATGGATTTTTCCTATTTGTGTAAGAGAATATTATTTTTACATTTACAATGATACATTATATTTCAATGAAGTCATTTTTAATTTGTGTTGTAATTTTTCTTTTAAATATTTACATTATTATTCTGCGATTATGTCATATTAATTTTCTAGTATTTTACTTGTGTAGATGTATTTTTTAGGTAACATTAAATAATGAATGAATTTATTAAATTTTACTAAATATATGGATGTCAACTCCGAGACATGTACCGACTCTTGGAGATACTCTTGGTAGTAGTACATCGACATCCCGAAAATGGCATCGCTCACAAGGAGGGGCTACTACCACTAGTGATCTTCCCACTACTGTTTCTTCATTACCATCTTTCTCACCTTCTATACCACCTACATTCACCCTTTCGACCGTCACCACATAGATTCCTTTATCTGTTCCTCCTCCTACTAGTTTATCCACTAGTCCTATACTTTCATCATCTTCCATTCTTCCTTCTTCCATTTCCCCTCTATCTACTATGCCTTCTTCTATTATCCCTCCATCCACTGTCCCTTCTTCAGTTATTCCTTTTGTTACCCCTCCATCTACTATTCCTTTTGTTACCCCTCCATCCACTGTCTCTTCGCTTATTTCTCCATCTAATCATCCTTTATTTTCTACACCTACCCCTATTATATCTGCAGCAGCTCCTACCACTACAACAGCTCCTACCACTGCTTCAGCTTTTACCACTGCCCCACTAGTCTGGCTTTTAGATTCGAGGTGTAAGCAGCATATCACATTACAGGGAGATGTGTAAGTACTATATTTCTTAAGGTAATTTTTAATTTATAATATCTTATTTTTTGTTTAACTAATATTAATTTTTTTAATTGCAGGATGTATCCGCTAGATGCGACGCGGATGATATACAAAGAACCAGCTGAGACCTAAAGGCAAGAGTTAGAAATCAGTGCCTTAGGAGATGAAGGAGTTCTACTGGAAGGAGTTTCACGTAATGAATAATTTATTATATAGAATTCGAAATTATATATATATATATATATATATATATATATATATATATATATATATATATATATATATATATATATATATATATATATATATATATATATATATATATATAGATATAGATATAGATATATAGATATATATATATATATATATATATATATATATATATATATATATATATATATATATATATATATATATATATATATATATATAGATATAGATATAGATATATATATATATATATATATATATATATATATATATATATATATATATATATATATATATATATATATATATATATATGTAAAACTAGCTTATAATATTATTGTAAATTAAGGAAATGTCAACAATAATTACCTAATAAATTATAACAAATTGATATTAATATTTATTATGGGGTTTTCATTACATATATATAATTTTAGTTTCAAAAAATACAAACACACACACACACACACACATATATATATATAATTTAATTGTGCCTTGTGACGCTACCTTTTTTTTTTTTTTTTTTTTTTGTAGAAGATACTATATTATATTACCAATAGTAAAATAAACAAGTATATGAAATTCATGCTTGATTTGAATCCATCAAAGAAACATAATAATATACAATAAACTATAATAATAAATAATAAAATATAATATTTTGTTAGTAATATGTATTAAATAGATACATAATATTAGTAAATTAATTTTGTATTTTATATAGTAATTATTATTTATTATTTATATACTAACTTGTATTTTTATTTTTTATTTTTTGCAGAAGTATTTTTACTGGAATCTCGCTCTATCAGAGATGGTAAAGATACTCTTTTTTTAGGAAGGCTGCAGTTCGGTATAAGAACTTCCTCTATGATGTCAAGAAAAAGGGGAAGAGAGAGACGTGGATCCCTCAGGAGACATGGGATGCTTGGAAGAAACACTGGGAGTCTTTGGAGCATAAGCAGTTATCCCAAAAGGCATCCATAAACAAAAAATTAGAAAAAGGCAGTCCAGCGAGTGGACCGTCTAAGCATACTGGAGGGCCTGTCCCTGCTGCGGAGCATGCTAGGAAATTGGTAAGATGTCAGTTTTTTATAATAAGTAATTAAATCATACGTACTTTAAAAATTTATTTATTTTTAAGTTAGTAATTTCATATTTTTTTATTTATTAAATATGGAATGATACTTTTAATTTTTAACAAAGAAATGATCTTGGTCGAGACCCTACTCTTGAGGAAATCTTCGTCCGCATCCACACGAGAAAGGAAGACCGATAGACCTTTGTCGGCCAATGCTCACAGCGGATTTATGTAAGTTTTAAATAGCATTTTTTCTATTAAAGTACATTAAAAATTTTAAATGCTAACTACTATTATATTGAAAATAGGAGGATCTCAGAAACCTCTGCAAGTAGATGTCCCTACCGGTTCCCGGATCCATTGAGCCAGCTCAAGTAGATGAGTTTCAGCTATATTTCAGAGCTGTTAGGGGCCGAAAGAAGGGTCGAGTCTATAGAATGGGTTCGATGGCTCGTTCATTTGGAGATCTCGGAGCCAGTTCTTCCTCAGCTCCACCACCGCTACTGCCACCTACAGCTGAGCATATGCAACATGAGATCGATAGGCGAGTAGCTCAGATATGGGAGGAGTTGCAGCATGAGATGCAGCAAATAGTCCAGGAGCAGCTCCGCCAACAGGTCAAGATACAGATGTAGCAGTTCTTCTCTAGATATTTTGCTGGCGATGCTGCTCCTCCACCTATTCCTCCACCGGCTTCTACTACTTCTAATCAGCACACTTCAGTTGGAGATGCTTCTATTACTGCTGGTGATGCGTATGTAGTAGATCCGAAGCATGGCCAGTGTCATGCCGAGGGCCATAAGGAGTATGATGCTTGGGAGCATGATTAGTTATTTTTTTAGTTTAGTTATTTGTAACATTTATATGATGTACAACATATTACATTTTTTGTAAATAATATTACGTTTTATGGAATGAAAAATTTTATATTCACATTATATATTAACTTATAATTTTCTAATTAATATATATTATGTAAAATTAATTTATTACATAATAAAAATTTATTAAAAATTATTTTTAAATTTACTGATAGATTACTGACGAAAAAGATTATTAAATTATTTTTTTAATATATTACTGATGGATTACGACTTTTTTTATATAAAATAATATTTTTTTATGTTTATTATACTGATGGATTACTGACGGCAAAATTAAAATATTATTTTTTACTAAAATTTACTGATGGATTACCGACCATTTAGTCATAAAATATTATTTTTTATAGTTATTTTACTGACGAATTACTGATTGTGACATTAAAATATTATTTTTGCCTAAAAATTACTAATGGATTACCGATCCTTTTTGTCATAAAATATTATTTTTTTAGTTCCTTTACTAACGAATTACTGGTCGTAATGTTAAAATATTATTTTTGCTTGAAAATTATTGACGGATCACTGACTGAAAATAATATTTAATTATATTTTAATGACGGATTACTAACAAATTACTGATGAATTGGTGTTTTTAGCAACGGATCATTGACAGAATAGTAATATTTGCTATCTTTTTTCATATGAAATTACCAACCGATTTCTATAAAATACTGACCAAATGCCGTCGGTAAATTTACCAATGGAATATTTTTTCGGTCGTTAATTATTTACTGACTATCATTTTAACAACGGATATGTTCCATCCTTAATCCATCAGTAAATTCATTTATTGATGGAATTTCAGTTATTACTAACGGATTTTTTCATCAAAAATTTCTTGGATTTTTGTAGTGCTTGTGGCATGTCAGATTCTAGGCTATACCATGTCAAACGCTAGGCTTATGTCAAGTCAGATTCTAGGCGTGTGATGTATGATTATGTTTGTCATGCATGAGGGCATTCATGCTTTGTGCAAATTGAATTTTGTGAAGGGTAAACATTGTATAAGAATATGAACATTTTGTGAGGGGGCCCCTAGGATAAATAAGGTTTTGTCAATAGCTATCAGTTCAACCTTGATGTTGGATGTGGAAATGGTCTTGGTTTATTTCAATTAAGGCTATTTGTCTAGTCTAAATATCAGAGGTAAAGATTGTTTTGGTGAATTTCAATCAAGTCTATCTGTCTAGCCTAGACTTTAAGATTTAGAGATTTGGTCCACCTATGAGGGGGAGGCTTGGGAATTCAAATTGGTTTAGTAAGGCTACCTGTTCAGCCTTACTATTGGGGAGATTGTGATCAAAATTATCTGTTTGACTTTGATGTTTAGGAAGATTGGGATTGAAGCTATTTATTCGGCTTTGATGTTTGGGAGGATTGGGCTCAAAGTTATCCATCAGCTATGATGTGGGAAGGATTGGGATCAAAGCTATTTGTTCTGCTTTGGTGCTTGGGAGGATTGGGATCAAAGCTATTTGTTTGGCTTTGGTGCTTGGGAACAATTGGATCAAAGCTATCTGTTCTGCTTTGGTGCTTGGGAAGATTGGGGTCAAAGCTACC
The DNA here is from genome assembly GCA_947687605.1 of Reutealis trisperma. Taxonomy (NCBI): domain Eukaryota; kingdom Viridiplantae; phylum Streptophyta; class Magnoliopsida; order Malpighiales; family Euphorbiaceae; genus Reutealis; species Reutealis trisperma. Next base: position 205,925 of record CANTUT010000839.1, on the reverse strand, counting down.
TATTTGGCTTTAAGGCTTAGGAGGATTGGGATCAAAGCTATCATTTGGCTTTGAGGCTTGGGAGGATTGGGATCAAAGTTATTTGTTCGACTGTGGTGCTTAGGAGGATTTGGATCAAAGCTATCTATTTGGCTTTAAGGCTCAGGAGGATTGAGATCAAAGTTATTTATTTGGCTTTGATGCTTGGAAAGATTAGGATCAAAGCTATCTATTTGGCTTTAAGGCTTAGGAGGATTAGGATTAAAGTTATTTGTTCGGCTTTGGTACTTAGGAGGATTAGGATCAAAGCTATCTATTCAGCTTTGGTGCGTGGGAGGATTAGGATCAAAGTTATCTGTTCGACTTTGGTGTTGGAAGGATTGGGATTAAAGCTATCTATTCAGCTTTGGGGCTCAAAAAAATTGGGATCAAAGCTATATGTTTGGCTTTGGTATTGGGAGGATTGGGATCAAAGCTATTTGTTTGGCTTTGATGTTATGGGATTTAGGGAAGGTTATGTCACTGAAAGACAAGGGGTGTGGGAATGTCAGCATGGGTGGCTCAACTTGGTTTTCCTATGTAAAGTTATGGTTGAGGATCAGACCTTGTAGGGAAAGGTCTTGGCTAAGGATTGGTCATTGAGAGGGTAGGTCCTTAGAAGGATAGGTTGGTCTTAAGATATTAGGTCAAGTTGTGTCAAGTTCCAATCTGGTCAAGAATTGTCACTTAAAAATTCAAATTTGAGCAAAAACAGTTCACCCAATATAGTATTTGGGGTAGTGGATTCATTAGTTAAGCCAACTTGGTAAAGAGACCTTGAGCTTAAAAGAGTCTACAAGTATTCCCAAAAGAGGCAATTTAGCCAAAAAACTTGGGCTTTAATGATGATGGGCCTTGGTTCTACTGACTAGCCCAAGCTTTGATATTTTGCCAAAGAATTTGATAATAATATGTCCAGGATGCATAATCTTTGAAAGGATGGTATAGTTGATCACTTAAAGAGATAATAGGCCTTAATCAAGGAGTTAGGGGTAAAGGTGTTTTGAAGGAGATAGGTAGGATGCCACCTCATAAGTTGATTCAGCAAGTTAGACACACAAACTAGAAGGTGAGACTAGACTATGACTGCTTTAAGATTAGACATGATGTGGGATGACAGAATGAGCCACAAGAGGCTAAAAACTCTATGTGAAAGTGATGATTTTGACAAACACTTAAAGGAGGATGACTTTGTGAAAGGTAAGGCTAATAGAATGAGTATTTTTGGATGAGATAGAACTTACAAACTAGATAGTGAATCCAATTTGAATGAAACAAAGCTTCATCTTGAATTGTTGCTTCGAGTTGATTCCATCTTTTGGCTAAGCTGTCTTTATGGGTTTTCAACTTAGCAATTCCTTTGATTACTTGCTCTAAGATGCCCTTTTGTGTTTCTCTCTCTCTCTCTCTCTCTCTCTTTTACTATTTTTTTCTTTTTTCTATTTTTTTTTTTTATTTTTTTTGAATTTTTTCTTTTTTTTTTGAATTTTTTATTTTTTATTTTTGGGTTGGTAAGGCTATTTGTTTCATCTTACTTGGAAAGGTCTGATTCTGTTTGGATCATGGGTTAGATTTCTAGTTTTCCTTCCCTTTTCAATTAGCAAGGCTATCTGGTCTGCTTTACTTGTGAAGATGATTGAGGATTGCCCCTAGCCTGCAGCGAGGATGGGAGCTTTAATGTTCTCAAATTTTAGCAAAGAGGTGTCAACATGGAGAGAAAGTGACATGGATGTTTTCTTGGGGAATCTAAATTTTTTCCAAGAAACGGCAATTTTGGTGAAGGCTACCATTAATGATCATTTGTTATGGCCTTACATGAATTCTTAGCCCTTCACATGTGATTTCTTATTGGCACAAAAATTAATTATTTCATTCAAATTGGATGAAAAGAAACATATAAGGAAAGGAGTTTGAAAAATTCACACTTTATTAAATAATGCCATCTTATAATAAAATGACTTCATCAAACTTAATAGGATGACTCTAACAAACAAACTTGAAAAAGATGACTTTGATAGACAGACTAAAAAAAGATGACTCTGATAGTCAAACTCAAAAGATGACTCTAACTTAAATGATGACTCAAACTTTAATGACATAGACTCTGACGGGTATCCTTCTTACCTTGTTGGCTAACTAGGTGGCTTGAAAGGTTGATGGGTAAAAGAGGTATTTACTGCCAATGAGGTCTTATATTGATTCTAGACAAGTCAGGTTTAGCTAAAGTCAAACCCTTCAATGTTGGGTTCAAGTTCTTCCTCAATGTCCAAGTCAATAGTGGTAATCTTTGATTTACTTTGAAGGTGATCTTCAACCTTGGATGTATTTGTGATTAAAGCTTTAAAAGTAGGTAGGTATTGTGTTAACAAGGGATCTTGGTAGTTTAGAAGCATATTCTTGATGAGGATATCCACTTGTTCTTACTTAGTTGGCCTATTTACCATTAAAGCAGCTTTGGCCCTCCACCTTGTAAGGAACGTGGAGAAGGTCTCATTTGAAAGCTGCTTAGTGCTTTCTAAATCCCTTCTTGTAATGTCCACTTCAATATTATAGTGGTATTATTTGATAAATGCATTGCAAATGTCTTCCCAGGTATGTTTTTAGGTGTCATACAAGTTCATAAACCATCTTAAAATGGCATTAGTAATTTTTTGCTAAAAGAGTTGAGCAAGGAGCTCGTTATTGATACTAAGGGGATGCATTGCCCCCACATACATCTTTAAATGGATCTTGGGGCAAGTAGTACCATCAAATTTGTCCAAATATGGCATCTTGAATTTTGGTGGTAATTAGGCATTAAGGAAGAGGCTTAATGAACTTGTATCAACCATGCCTTCCCTCTTCTTTAGACTTTTTATCCACTTTTCAATGGCTTTTAGTTTGAGTAGGAAGATCTCAAGCTTAGGATTACATGTGGCTTCCCTCCCTTGGGAAGAATCCATAGGAAAGGAGGTGATTTATGGTTATTTAGCTGGCATTAGATGGGAGAGTATGTTTGTTTAAAGGATATTAGGTGAGGGAAGTAAAGGTGGGAGTATGGTTTTAGAGATTAGCTTGGTGGGTGAAATAGAAGCATGGGCTTAAACCGTGCTCAGATTTTGGTTCAGGTTGAGTGGATCTTAAAATATAGGACTTGGGGTTTGGTTTATGCCAGCCCAACTTAGCATATCTTGGACATCATTTAGTATGGCCTCTCTTTGGGCCTAAATTTGGGTCATTTGTCTCTTGAACATCTCTTCTTGTTGCTTCAACAGTTTGGCTAGAATCTTATCCATGACATCTTTGTCGAATCCAGTAGACATCTTGCAATCTTTGAAAGGGAAAAGGAGCTAGGTCAGTATCTAGTTGCAAAAAATAGTTATGAGGTATTATGAACTAAGGACCTTGGGTTTAATGTTAGTAGATGATGGTGTCTTGTGGTTAGGTTAACGATGTGTTAGTAAAGATGAGGGTAGAGATGTGTGATATTAGCTAGGTCATATTTTAGCTTTAGATAGCTAGGTTAGAATTTAACTTTGAGTAGCTAAGTCAAATTTTAGCTTTGAGTAGCTAGGTCAAAATTTAGCTTTGAGTAACTATGTCATAATTTAACTTTGGGTGGCTAGGTTAGATTTTAGCTTTGAATGGCTAGGTCAGAATTTAACTTTGAGTAGTTAGGTTAGAATTTAACTTTAGGTGGCTAGGTCAAATTTTAGCCTTGATGAACCAAAGAGTAGTTTAGAAGGCAAGGTCAGAGTTTAGCCTCGAGTAATTGGAATTGTGATGAATGGTTTACCATAGGCTTAAGGATAGAGTGACATGGGTTTTGCGATTAGGTTATGGATGTACTATGGATTTGGATGTTAGGTGGACCATAGGTTTGGTGATAGTTGGATAATGGGTTTGCCTAGACTGGATCATGGGCTTAGATGGGCCATGTATTTGGATATTATTGTTAAAGATAAAACCAAGTCAGTATTTTGTTTGGGTAAGGATTATGGATAAGAATGAAGTTAAGTCAATATTTAGCTTTGGTTAAGGGTAAAGCTAGTTCATTGTTTAGCTTGGGTAAGAACTATGAAAGATGAAAGCTAGGTCAATGTTTAGATTGGGTAAAAATTACGAAAAATGAAAGCTAGGTTAGTGTTTAGCTTGGGTTAGGACTATGAAAGATGAAAGCTAGGTCAATGTTTAGCTTGGGTAAGAATTATGAAGGATAAAGCTAGGTCGGTATTTAGCTTGGGTAAGGAAGATGAAAGTTAGGTCAGTGTTTAGCTTGGATAAGGATTGTGAAAGATGAAAGCTAGGTCAGTGTTTAGCTTGGGTAAGAATTGTGAAGGATGAACTCTAGATCGGTGTTTAGCTTGTAAAATAGTTGTAAAGAATAGAGCTAGGTCAGTGTTTAGCTTGGATAAGGATGAGGGTAACATAGATGGGTTTATTTTTACCATGCATTTGACATAGGTTTAAGTGAACCATGAATTTTGGGTTTTGACTATGGGTTTAGGTGGACTATAGGTTTTAGGTGTTTTGACCATGGGTTTAATTGGACCATGAGTTTTGGGTTTTGACCATGTGTTTAGATGGACTATGAGTTTTGATTTTTGACTAGGGTTTAGGTGGACCATGTGTTTTGGGTGTGAAGATATTTAGATAGGTTTTAGACTCTTTACAAGGTTTAAGCTATACATGCATATATGCATGAATGAAAAGGTTTCATGATAACAACATACCAAGTTCAATACTATGGTGCATATAGTTCTAAAGGAAGGTTTTATAAGTCATTACATGAAAGGGTAAGGGTGGCTTGAAAGGGAACCTGTCACACTAGAGATGCGATATAGCTAACCACATGTGAGTCAAGGAATCTCGCATGGGTCCAACGATATTTGTATACTTGTTACACCTCTAAAAGGATTAGAAGATATGTTGTAGGTTGGATGATTTCACTACTGGTAAGTAGAACTAAGAAAGATTGCCCACTCAATGTTACTTTCTATCATTTGTTTTCCTAAGAAACTAAGGTTTTGGACAAAGAGTCTGAGTCCAATGTAGTGATGCATGAAAGGCTATCTTGTACTAAAAGCCAAATCTTTTGTTTTAACTAGAGTAGTCCACTTTCATCTTTTATTTCAACAAAGATTTTGGAGTCCCCAGCAGAGTCGCCAGCTATGAGGCCTCGTCCGAGCACTAGCCCGATCTGCTAAAAGGAATCGAAAATGCTCATTGGGAGAAACATCATGATTGGAACCCGTTATGAGTTCAAAAAATTATATTTTGTAAATTGTAATTTACAAAAGGAGTCGCCACTTTAATTTTATTTATTTTAGTTGGGAAAATTAAAGGAAAAATCCAATTTGATTGACTCCAAAATTATACCATTCATCATAAGGAAAAGCACTAGTCCTTGAATGACCAAAGAGAGCTCGGATACTAGGTTTTGGTTAAAACAATACAAAAAATTAGTTTCGCTTAAATATAAAATAGCTTTTGTAAAAAGAAGTTTTTATGTATGCATAAATATATATAATATAATGCATGAAACAAGTATTATTCGTGCAATGCATGGCAAATATAAGATAATGACAAGTACAAAATGTGAAAAATAAAGAAAAACTATTTAAAATTATGACAAGTCAAAATGTCAAAGTTAAGGGATTTTTCCTCTAGCCATTATGGGTTCTAGGAAAAGTACACATTTCCCAAATACAATTTAAACAACTAAAGTAAGAAAAAGTAATAAAACAATTGTAAGAGAACTAAAGTTTTGACTTTCATTTATGAAAAGCAATTTCAGTCATAAATTATATGAAAAGGTGATAGAGAGAATAAGTTATTAATTTTAGCAAAATTGAATGCCTTAGAGATGGCATGCCTGCATATCCTTTGAATGGGAATCAAACCCCACATAGTTCTTCCTTCTTATAAAGAAGGGATTTTTAAGTCATTGCCTTTGTTATCATGTTTTGATTGATTTTAAGGGCTTATGGATTTGTTAATTAGGTCATATTTTTAATTAACAAAAATTAGATCTTTTCATATTTAGATCTTAAAATTGGAATTGAAAAGGAAAAGGAAAGGACTTTTACCTTTGTCTTTCGACGACGAGGAACGTAGGGAGTGAGCTTGGCACCAGATCTAAGTTTCTCCTTGGCTTAGTGATAGTATGAGCTCTTCTTTTGAAAGAAGGACTCTTGAATAGTGCAAACTCTTTTTAAAGGAAGGACTTTGGATCACCTTTGCTTGAGTACCACAAATTCCCTTTGAAAGAAAGAACTTGAATTACACATTTTCTTGATTAGGAGGCTTAGAGATAGGGCTTAAGGTAATTAGGAGGGTTATGAATAGGATTTGATGTGACGGTGTGAACCCTCAAAAATGCACCTCCAGTGGACCGTCTTTCAATTACGAATCCACAGAATCAAGTAGAGCTAGAATTGGAGCTGAAACGGGCCCGAAACGGACAGAAATAGATTGAGCCGCGCGAGTAACGCAGGGAGGCACGATCTTCGTGCTACCCAGGCGGCGGCACGCATGCCGTGCCGCCAGGAAATGGCCATGCCGCCGGTGCGGCATGGAAACCGTGCCACCCAGGCAACGGCACGCATGCCGTGCCGCTGGGAAATGGCCATGCCACCGGTGCGGCATGGGAATCATGCCGTCGGAATGGCGGCACGTCTGGAGTGCTACCCAGAATGGCCGGAGTGTCAGCCGTGCCGTGCCTGCAGCCGGTGCCGCGCCGATGCCGCCGTCCGTACCGCTGGCACCTCCTCTGTCAGCTCTATAAATAGCAGCCTCCTCCAGCCTCATTTGGCACAGTTTAACACGAATCCCAATAATTCCTAACAAATTCTAAAGCATTTTCAGAGCATTTCAAGGCAATTCAGGCATATTTTTTGTTCTTATACTTACATAGTTGCTGCTTCTAGATCCAGATTCCAAGCTTCCTTTGAATTCAAGGTGGAGTTGAGATCCGGAGCCAAACTAGTTCCATTCGTTCGAAAGCCAAGAAAAGCAAAGGTATAATCCCTTTCCCATTTTAAAATTCTAAATTCAGATCTAGAATTTTCTTTAGGTCTAAAACTGAAAAGATCTAAAAAACTTATTAATTTAAGGATCAGAATTAAGTTAATAAGCAAACCAACACATTTTTTAAAACCCCTCCTTCGCAAGAAGGGAGAACTGCGTGGGGTTTGATTCCTATTCAATAGGATACGCAGGCTGCCAATCTGAAGGGCATCAACTCCAAAAATCTTTTTGTCAATATTGTTTTCCTTTTTATTTTGATTTATTCATATTAATCTTTTACTTGTGATTTTATTTTTGGTTTATTTTGGGGAATGTGTGCTTTTCCTAGTACCCATAAGGGCTAGAGGAAAGATCCCCTTTATTTCATTTATTTTGGTATTGTAATAATTAAGTAGGATTTATTTTGCCTATTTATTATTGTCATTCCATCATATTATATATCTGTTCATTCATTATATTCTTGTTCATGCATACACAAAAATTCATTTTTCAAGAGTTATTTTGCATTTCAAGCCAAGCAAAAGAAAATAACATTTTCTTAAATTGTGTAATTACCAAAACCTGATCCTCGAACCCTCCTTGGTCACTCGTGGATTGGTGCACTTTTCCATTGGGATAAATCAAATTATTTTGGAGTCAATCATGTTGGGTTTTCTTTAATTTTCCCAATTAAAGTAAATAAATTAAAGTGGCGACTCACTTTTCAATCTTCAAAATACAAAAATCAATTTTCTAAACTCACAGTGAGTTCCAATCGTGGAGTTTCTCCCTAAGAGCATTTCGATCCCTCGGCGGATCGGACCGGTGCTCGGGCGAGACCTCATAGATGGAAGAAGTTTTAGAATGGGGTTTTAGAGATTTGGAGGTTTAGAGAGAGGGTTTTAATGATTGGAAGGCTTAGAATAGGGTTTAGAAAGCTTTAGGAGGAGTATAGAAGTATGTAATTGTGTCTGAAAGTTATTAGAAGGTGCCAGGTATTTATAGGGGGGTCTGGAGGCTTAAAACAATGAATTTTTGGTGTGGGATCAGGAAAGAAAGTGCTACTGCAACTACAGTGCCCACTGTGATAGCCAATAAGTTGCCATAGAGACATCTGCAGCAATCATAGTGGTGGCTACGGTTACCGCAGTGGGTTGCTGCACTTTATTTTTTGGCCTATTATTATCTGTTCTTAATCTGATTTTGGCCTAGTTTGATTCTATAGGTTCATAATCGAGTGCTGGTCATCCAGTGACTAAGGTTACCGCAGCGGGTTCTTGCACTTTATTTTTTGGCTTATTATCATCTGTTCTTGATCTGATTTAAGCCCAGTTTGATTCTATGGGTTCATAATCGAGTGCTAGTTGTCCAAATGTGCAATTTTGAAAAAAATTATTTTTTCGACGGGGTGTTGCCTCTTTGATCCCTACCCGCTAATCGACTAGCGGGACCGCCATATTGGCTCTGCGTAGCTCACTAATCTTAGCAGGTGTTAAACTATGGTCAAATCTTAAGAGTGCAAATTTGAGGATCCACAGTATCTATATAGTTCCTACCCCCGCCCTTTTATCAAAATTCTTTCGAAACTTCACCTATAAATGTTTAGTAATGATCACCTAAACATCTCTATGGTTTCTTTTTCTATCTATCCTATATCTATAAAAATCAACCATGCTTTTCACCCAAACATGTCTTAATACTGACTTAGACATCCGTTTGGTTCATTTTTTTTTATCCCTCATCCCTAGGTTCACTTTCATTAGAATTGCCTTTCTATCAAGCCAATTCTTATGAGCAGGCAGCTGTAAACCCTATTTTTGCACTCTCCAAATTGCATTTTAAACCTTAGAGGTGCTTAGATGTGGTAAATAGACCTCCAAAAGTCAAAATTAAAAATTTGAGAAATCGAGTTTTAGGAACAAAAACCTATTCCTTTGACCTCTAAACTATCCTTAGATCATCCAAAATTGAATAGCGAGCATAAAGCAACTGGATCATGAAAAATGGATGAGGAACAGGTGAAAATGAGCCAAAATCAGACGAAGTTAAGCCTAGCAACCGCAAAAGGCCTTGAGTTGCTACCAAAGTCTGTGCCACTGTCGCACCCTTTCTTGTGACTGCCGCCAAGAGCCTTCTGCGACTGCTACCAAAGTTTGTGTGGCTGTAGCACCCTTTCTTGTGGCTGCCACAGGGCTCCTAGCTGCAGCAGTCATATTTTTTAATTTCTCTTCATTTTGTGCACATATCTCACATCGGAAGTACATGAAACTTTTCCCCAACCTTTCTCCTATATATAGGTATCCTCCCATTCTATTTTCCTCACCTTTTGACCTCTTGGTTTGCTTGATTTGCTTTTGCATCAAGCAAACCATCTCTACAAGTTTGGTCTAAAAGGAACAAACTTTTTAGTTTAAAATTTTATATTTGGGTGGTCGTTTCTAGGTAGCTCTCCTCAAATCAGTCTGAGGAAGCCCCAATAACACCGTCTAAGTTGTCATTCGAAGGTTGTCATTCTACCGAGCTGAGAAGGTGGAATTGTAATCCGGCAGTCTGCTTCATCTGCCCTACGTCCCCAATTCTCATCCCAGTAAGGTATTTATTTTCTTTTATTATTTTATTATTTTGTTTTGCTTTATTTTAGTTTTTTCTTTTGCTTTATATTATTTTGTTATTTTTCTTTAGGATTGCTTAGTTTGTTCTCTTCGTTTATTATTTCTTTACTTTGCATGTTTTATCATTTTCTTTCATTATTTTAAGGCATGTTAATTAGAATCTGATTTAATTAATTTGGTAAATGATTTGAATTGATGCATCTACTTGTCAATTAAATTCTGACCTAATTAACAACTTGGTAATCAATCAACCCACCTTTTAATCAATGAACTAAAACATGATAAAAGGTCAAGACTAAACAAATCCCTTTTGCAAGAAGGGTGAATTTTGTGGATTTTGATTTCCATTCAAAGGGATATGTAAGCTTGCTTGTTTAAAGCATCAAATCTAATTTAAATAAGAAATAAACCTTCTCTTTTATATTCTTTTATGAATTAATTCTTTTTTTTGTGATACTTGCTTTTACTTCGTTTTCTTTGTTATGATATGGTTTTGTTTCTTTTTTTCTTTATTTATTACTTTAGAATTATTTTGGAGAATGTGTGACTTTTTTAGAATCCATAAGAGGTAAAAGAAATATCCCCTATTTTGATTTTGAATTATAACTTTAATTTCATTAATAAATTTCATCAGTAAAATACGTACTTCTGGTAGAGTATAAACCAAATATAGGTTTACTGTATGCTTGGTTTAATGATAATTTATAATGACTAATAGCTTATAATTGAAAAATGTGATTATTTGATTAATTTTTATTAGTTGTTGATATTGAAATATTAAATAACTATTAAGGATATGGTTTTTTTTTTAATAATTATATATAGCTTAATTATTTGTCCTCTTTAATGTCAAACCGCAATAATAATGAATTAATAGTTAAAAATTATAAAAAACTATTTTATAATATATATGTATTTTTTCTTATTAAACATGAATATGAAAATTTTTATAACACTACCAGAAAAGCACTATTTAGCGACGGAATTTTTCGTCGCTAAATAGTAAAATTCCATCGCTAAATCATTATAGCGACGGAATTACGAGGAGGAAAATATGTCGCTATAACCCTAGTCGCTGATTTTTTTGCGACGAAAATATGAATCCGTCGGTAATCAACGACGAAAATTTTCTTGCTAAATTCCACCGCAAAATTCAGCGACGAAAATTCCGTCGCAGATCCGTCATTAATCCGTTTCTAATTCGTTGGAGTTTAATACTAAATTTAAATAAAATCCATCGCTGAAATAAAGCAATCTGTCGCGATTTTATTGTGATGGAATATTCTGTTGGAATTCCGTCGTAATTTATAATTGAAAATTAATTTATTCCGTCGCAATTATGCATATATTCCGTCGCAATTTTTTATTTAAAAATTTATTGTTTATTTTTCCGTCGCAAATCTGTTGGAAAAATCCGTCGCAAAATTTTATTTCATCGCAAATCCGTCGCAAATATTTTTCATTTAATTTTTTTTTATGATTATGTTATTATATATATTTATATACGTTATATTTATATTTATATTTATATACTAATATGTTTCAGCAATGTTAACAATATTAATATGAATATTAAAAATTCAATTAGTAATAAAATATTAACATAAGTTATACATCATAAAAAAAGTAGCAACCATAAATAATAAATCATAAAATGTAGCAATATAAAAAGGAAAATACTAATAATAGAGTCCTAAATCGTCCTCCTAATCATGCTGCTCATCAGTATGAGATGGATTATCAGATGCATGATTATCAGCCGCAGTATTATCATCAGCAGCAGCAGTATCATCATTACATGGAGGATCATTTTGGACAGATGAAACAGGATCCAAGCCTCTTGCAATCATAAAACTCCCCAGGCGATGAAGGCGTTCTGTCAGCTCTCGTTCTCTCTCTGATACCATCCTTTGTAACTGCTATTGAATTACTTCTTGAACTCTTGGACTTGAAATTAATCGAATCATATCCTGCTCATTGCCTGGCTGGGAAGAAGCAGTAGGAGGGACAGATGGTGGGTAAGTAGCAGAAGATGAGCTACCACCTGAATGTCCATAATATGACGATGCACAAGAACCAACTCCATAAATCCTCTTCTTCTTGTTCTCCCTTCCAATAGCTCTCAAGTATAAGTCCAACTCATCAGCAACAACTGGCTGATCGGATCCTAGTGTTGGCTAAGACATCTCTCCGCACAATCTCACAATCTCATCCTATTAAATAATTCAATTAACAAATTTTAGTTATATAAAAAGGTTGCACATAATTTTTATTATTTTTTAAAATTACAAGCTCAAATTTTATAATAAAATAAATTATAAAGTTTTGAGAATTTTCAATTATTTCCATCATTAGAAAAAAATTTATTTACATAAAAATATTTCACAAATGAATTAAACTAACAAATAAAATTTTAGACTTACATGAACTACCTTCGAGCGAGAATCAACAAAACTTCCATCGGCCTTCCTAGTATGAGTGTGGATAAAAATCTTCGTCGGCAGTGGATCTCTTCCTAATGTAAAAGCCTTTAAAACATTACAAAGTATTTAAATTTTATATTTTTCGCAAACTGCTAGGGACATTTAAAAAATTTGTACTTATATAGTAAATTAAAATATATACTAACCAATCTACGGTGATGCTCCTCATGGGAGATAGAACTGCCTGTATGGCAAGATGGCCCACTACCATCACCCCCTGATTCAGAACAGCGATTCTTAGATGCCGTAGCAGACTTTGTTATCCTATGATCTTTCTTCCATTCCTCACACCACTGCTTATAGACATCCTCTTTAAGAAATTTTGGCTTTTTACCAGACCTCTTTACACTCTAACCATGTCAGAATATCGCAATGCACACTTCTTCTTCCAAGCAATTTTCACCTTTGAATCTATACCCTTGTCCCAAATAAAATTTTTCTGCAACAAAGTGTTAATTGACTATATATATATATATATATATATATATATATATATATAAACTTTGACAAAAACATTCCCTATATATATGAAATTTTTCATATTAATAAATGGAATTAAAATTTATAATTTTGATAAAAACCTCCCTAATATATATGAAATTTCTCATATTAATAAATGGAATTAAAATTTATAACTTTGACAAAAACCTCCCTAATATATATGAAATTTCTCGTATTAACAACTGGAATTTATAGAAATTTCGGTAAAACTTTCCCTATATACTAGAATTATCCTCCTATTAACAGTTGAAAAAATAATATAATTATTATCCAAACACTTCAATATCATCAACATATATATAAACTTTGACAAAAACCTCCTATATATATATGAAATTTCTCGTATTAACAACTGAAATTTATATAGTGATTTACTAATGTTTTACTTAAACAAATATATATAAGATAATTAGATCAATTAACACAAAATTCACCATAATTACATATACAAATGTTAAAAATCTATAAAAATTTCGGTAGAACTTCCCCTATATACTGAAATTATCCTCCTGTTAATAGTTTAAAAAACAATATAATTATTTCCCAAACACTTCAATATCATCAATATAATACATTATCATATAAATTGCCCAACTCGGGCCTCCAAGTAATAACCCCTTTCGCCATAACACAAATCTATCATAATAATCATCAGTTTTGATTATTAAATTACAAGTAAATTTCTAACAAATAATCAAATTTTTATAGCCAAATAATCAAATTAGAGGTAAAATTCAAACAAATAATTAAATTATAATTAAAACATGTAATATTTATATTAATTACCTTAAATTCTTCCCAGTAATAATCCTCAACTTCCTTTGGCACTTCCTTCCAAGAATAGCCTTTTGGATATATCCTCTCCTTGAAGATCTTAGTGATCATCTTTGCACACTCGCTAGATGGAAACAAGCTATAATACATAAATTATAAATAATTAATATATAATATTAGTAAAATATTAAATTTATGAAATTGGTATTAAAAAATTATAAACGAAATTATACTTAACTCATTTGAATTTAAAACAGTGACAATGATCTTTCCATCATGACTCCTCTCATAAGTCTCAATAGGTGCATAAGCAGAAGCACCCTGCGAAGAGCTATGACCGGCCTCAGAAGTTGATGCTGATGCAGTATAACTTGCAGGAGTGGGTGCTACCTCACCAAGTGTCTCATCAGGATTAGGAATACAAGATGATGATGATGAAGGGCCTACTCCCGGATAACTAGGAGGAGCATCAGTATTAAGTGGTCGAGGCGGCCTAATAGAAGGAGGTGCTATCGAACCAGAAGGAAGTGCTGACAAACTCAAAGGAGCATCAATAGGGGGATGTATTGGTGGAGTCAAAGACTGAAGCTGAGGACGCAATGGACTTGGATCTGTAGTACCTCTACCACGTCCCCTACTAGGTGCAATACCTCTGCCACGCCCCTTAATAGGGACATTACCTCTCCCATGACCTCTATCCATACCTGAAATCATATGAAATCAAATTATTAAAAAAAATAGTATTTTGCTTGTTATACATTTATATACTCACACAAAAAGCAAGATAATTGTATACAAGTAAAATAAAATATTTTATATTATCACAATAATAGAGTTAAAACAAAATATTTTATATTATTACAATAATATAATTACAATATGTCATTAGATAAACAAATTATTAAAAGATCTTATGCATCTGAATCACTATCTTCAACATCATTCAACTCTTCATCAAATTCTGCTTCCCCTTCTATTTCTGACTCTACTGGTGCTTCATCTTCTGTTTCAACCTCTTCAATGTCTAATTCATTACAAGAACCAAGTGGATCATTAAGTGATTAATCCTCATCGATAGGCACAAGTGACACTTCCCTAGCATCCACAACATCCTCTTGGAAAGGTAAAACATGCGATGGAAGGGTGTTCATTTATAATTTGGCTACCTCAACAACTGGTCTAGCTTTAATCTTGCATACAGCTGTGAACCCTCAAATTTGCACCTCTTGATCCGACTGCAACTTGACACCTATTGAGAATAGGGTGCTACACATACGGCGGTCCCGCTAGCAGGTTAGCGGGCAGGGGTCAAGGGGGTAGCGCCCCGTTGAAAATATAAATTTCCTGAATCTTTTCTACTCTAGTCGACTGCTTTTCAGTCACAAACCCATAGAATCAAGCAAAGCTTGAATCGGAGCTGAAACGGGCCCGAAACGAACAGAAACAGATTGAGCCACGCGAGTGGCGCAAGGAGGCACGATTTTCGTGCCGCCCAGGAGGCGGCACGTATGCCGTGCCACCGGGAAATGACCATGCCGCCAATGCGGCATGGAAATCGTGTCGCCCAAGAGGCGGCACGCATGCTGTGCCGCTGGGAAATGACCATACCGCAAATCATACCGCCGGCATGGTGGCATGTCTGGCATGCCACCCAGATGGCCGGCGTGTCAGCCGTGCCGCGCCTGCCACCGGTGCCGCGCCGATGCCGCCGTCCGTACCGCCAGCACCTCCTCTGTCAGCTCTATAAATAGCAGCCTCCTCCAGCCTCATTTGGCACGGCTTCACACAACTTCTAACACATTCCAATACATTTCAAGCTCATTTGAGGCATTCCAACGCATTTCAAAGCAATCCAGATTCTAACTTTCTTTTGAATCAAAGTGGAGTTGAGATCCGGAGCAAGACTCGTTCCATTTGTCAGAAAACCAAGAAAAGTAAAGGTATAATCCCTTTCTCATTTTAAAATTCTAAATTCAGATCTAGAATTCTCTTTAGGTCTAAAACTGAAAAGATCTAAAACTTATTAATTTAAGAATCAGAATTAAGTTAATAAGCAAATCAACACATTTCTAAAACCCCTCCTTCGTAAGAAGGGAGAACTGCGTGGGGTTTGATTCCTATTCAATAGGATACGCAGGCTGCCATTCTGAAGGGCATCAACTCCAAAAATCTTTTTATCAATATTGTTTTCCTTTTATTTATTCACATTAATCCTTTATTTTGTGATTTTGTTTTCAGTTTATTTTGAGGAATGTGTGCTTTCCCTAGTACCCATAAAGCCTAGAGGAAAGATCCCCTTTATATCATTTATTTTGGTATTGTAATAATTAAGTAGGATTTATTTTGCCTATTTATTTATTATTGTCATTCTAGCACATCATATATATATATATGTGTTCATCATTATATTCCTATTCATGCATACACAAAAAATCCTTTTCAAGAGTTATTTTGCATTTCAAGCCAAGCAAAAGAAAATAACATTTTCTTAAATTGTCTAATTACCAAAACCTGATCCCCAAGCCCTCCTTGGTCACTCGTGGATTAGTGCACTTTTTTCATTGGGATAAACCAAGTTATTTTGGAGTCAATCATGTTGGGTTTTCTTTAATTTTCCCAATTAAAATAAATAAATTAAAGTGGCGACTCACTTTTCAACCTTCAAAATACAAAAATCAATTTTCTGAACTCACAGTGAGTTCCAATCGTGGAGTTTCTCCCAAAAAGCATTTCGATCCCTCGGCGGATCGGACCGGTGCTCGGGCGAGGCCTCACAACCAATTTGTATCGACACCTTTACAACCAGGATATGGGACATAATATACTTGAACTGCTTGCATTGCCAAGATAAATGGTTCATATTTATTAAATCTTCTTCTCATATTGATATCTACAAGGTTATAATTTTGATGTATTTTCATCCCTACATTTGGCTTTGGATCAAACCAATCACATTTGAACAGTACAGTCCTCTTGATTGGTAGTGCCGGATACTACAATTGCAGTACCTCTATCAATCGACCATAATAATCACTTGATTGTCCCTTAATACATACTCCACTATTATTTGTGACTTGTCTATCACTATGCACTTTAGT
The DNA here is from genome assembly GCA_947687605.1 of Reutealis trisperma. Classification (NCBI taxonomy): domain Eukaryota; kingdom Viridiplantae; phylum Streptophyta; class Magnoliopsida; order Malpighiales; family Euphorbiaceae; genus Reutealis; species Reutealis trisperma. Next base: position 189,452 of record CANTUT010000839.1, on the reverse strand, counting down.
GTGAAATTTGTATCCATTGACAAAGTACACAGGATAACAAGTAACAGTCCATAAAGGACCCATTGCTAAAGATTGTATGAAAGGGTTTGAGATGCCATTTGTTGGATTGTTTGCCTACCAAATAAAATATAAAAATTTATAATTAATAAGCCAATATTGTTGTAATAAGTACCATTTATAACTATGAACAATTAATAAGAAGCACTCACATATAATTCGAATCAACTAGCAAATTCATGTTCTAATATGTCATCTATCTCCATATCAGTAATTGTTGGTCGAGAGGTTCGTAATTCCTTAATGTAGACCCTTAGAAGAAAATAAAATAATTAAATATAAAATTACAATATGATAATAAGGGATAAAAATGACATCGAAGCAGCTCTATCTATTAACTTACTCAATAAATGGAGAAACATCTTCACAATTCAACAGAATATATGTACGAGCTGCATTATACTCTCCAATGTCAAACGCCTTATTTTTGCTTTTCTATATGGACAACCTGGATGAGTAAAGATTGCAATGTTCCCTTCTATTTCTTCTCCTTCCACTTGTCCTCCATCATCATTCTGTGGCACTTTTCGATGCCTTGTGTGCACTTTAGGTTCAAAATAAAAGGAACAAAAGGATGAAGCTTCTTCCACTAAATATGCATTGCATATAGAACCTTCAACCTTAGATTTATTCTTGACATTGTTTTTCAAGTGTCGAAGGAAACTATAAAGATATATAAAAGAAATATAAGTTAAAATACTAGAATAGATGATGAACATTAATAAGTTGAATATCCTAAAATATTCATACCGTTCAAATGGATACATCCATCTATATTGAACTGGACCTGTAATCTTCACTTCATAAGGCAAATGAACTAGAAGATGTTCCATAGAGTCAAAGAAACTAGGAGGAAATATCTTCTCTAATTTGCATAGAATGACTGGAATTTCTTCTTCTAATCTGACCATGTCTTCTACATGAATCATGGTTGAAGTAAGATCCTTGAAAAATAAACTCAATTTTGTAATAGCTTCCCAAACCTTCTTTGGGAGAAATGCATGAAAAACAATTGGTAATAATCGCTACATGAATACATGGCAATCATGACTTTTCATCCCAAATAATTTATATTTTCTCATGTCAACACATCGACCCATATTAGACACGTATCCATCTGGAAACCTAAGGCTCTTCACCCATTCACATAGGACTTTTTTTGACTCTTTATCCAATGTGTAGCATGCCTTTGGATATAACTTAGTTACTTCATCTTGTTCAAGCTCGGGTCTCCTACACAATAGCTTCATATCAGCTCTAGCTTTGGCATTATCCTTAGTCTTCCTATCTATGTTCATTATAGTGTTGAACACATTCTCGAAAACATTTTTCTCAATGTGCATCACATCCAAGTTGTGACGTATGAGAAGGGAACTCCAATAAGGTAAATCCCAAAAGATGCTTCTCTTCCTCCAACCACAACTCTTACAAATAGGAGCATTATGATCATTCGCACCAACTTCAGTAACCTTTTTCAAAGTCAGTTTCTCGATTTCCTCAAGGATCTGTTGTCCATACCGTAACGGGGGTGCTGACTTTTCAACCACAGTTCCTTTTTAAAATGGGTCTTATCACGTCAAAATGAGTGATCGGGTGGTAAAAACTTATGATGATTGTCAAACCAGGACTGCTTTCCACCTTTAGGTAAGGTGAATGCATCAGTTTCATCATGACAATAAGGACAAGCTAGTCGTCCATGAGTACTCTAGCCAGAAAACATCGAATATGCCGGGAAATCGCTTATTGTCCACATCAAAGCAGCTCTCATCTGAAAATTTTGCTTATTTGACACATCATATGTCCAAACTCCATCATTCCACAACTGTTTCAATTCTTCAATTAAAGGTTGTAAATACACATCTAACTTGTCCTTAGGGTTATTTGGGCCTGGAACAATCACCGTAAGGAACATGTACTCTTCCTTCATACATAACCACGGAGGCAAATTATATGGGGTGACTATTACTGGCCACGAGGAGTATTGTTGTCCTGATTGTCCAAAAGGCTGAAATCCATCTGTGCATAGTCCGAGTCTTACATTTCTACTCTCAGATGCAAAAGATAAATGAGTCTGATTGAAATGTTTCCATGCTTCACTATTTGAACAATGGCGCATAATGCCTTCTTCCTCATCATGGTTGGCATGCCATGTCATGTACTTTGCTATGGATTTTGAGGCATATAATCTCTGAAGTCTAGGAGTTAGAGGAAAGTAATACATCTTCTTATATGCGACATTTTTCTTTCGTTTCATAGAACCCCGTCTAGGTGCCTTAAACCTGGGTTGACCACAGAACTTGCAATTGAGCATATCAGAATCACTCTTCCAATATATCATGCAACCTTTACTACAACAATCAATTTTCTCCACTGGAAGTCCTAGACCTTTGACTAACTTCTTAGTGCAATAGAAATTATCAACCATCATGTTATCTACTGGTAAGATCTCTTTGATAAATGATAATATATCATCATAACACCTTTCAGATAAGTAGTGTTCTACCTTCATGTTCAATAACCGAGCCACAGCAGATAACTTTGAGTGTTGCTCACATCCTGGCCATAACTCTTCATTAGCAGCACTGAGCATATCATATAAAATTTGAGCCAATGAATTAGGAGCTTCTTCTGTAGCATCCCAATTAAAGTCTGGACCAGCCGCATCCATAACTAATCTATTAAATGCATCTGATGAATTTGGCTGACTGACTGATTCACCTATACCAAAATTAAAGTTTATCTGATTAGATATCCCAACATTTTCTTCTTCACCATGCAATTTCCATACATAGTAATATGAAACAAATCCATGTCGCAAAAGATGTAGCTTCATAACTTCAACATCTTCATAACTACGGTTCTGACACCTAATCCTTTTACACGGACACTTAATCTGCATTCCTTGCTTATATCCAACTTGGCAACAGACAAACTCAATAAACTGATCTACCTCTTCCACAAAATCAGGATTTAAATACCCATCAATTGTTCTAACATACATCCATTGTCGATTTGAAGTCATCTTGCACTCCTGTAGGTATAGAATATTAAGAACGTGAAATATCAACTTATTATAATCCGCTAGCAAAACGAAATAACCATAAAGTTTTGTAGCTCTAAACATAAATCCTCACACTTAACCTAAATCTGTTATTAATCCTTATATCTCCTTTCTTAAAAGGTAAGAACCTAACCATTCAGAAAACCATTCCTATGCAATCAATTAATGGCACATGATTTTAATCATAAAGCTATCAAAATTTTGACAGCATGTCCCTACAGTTCTCGAAGTGCACTAGTTGAGATATGCACAAATAAAATATTTATGCCTACCTCACTGTGCACCCGAGAACGTATAGGTCATACTGTTTAAATTTCAATGACAACTTTATGATTAAATATGTTACCCAATTGAAAAGAATGATATTTTCCAAACTGTCCACATTGGACAATTCAGTGACATCTCACTATCACAGTGAGAATGACACTAAATGGTTATCTAAGGTTTACTAAAATATCTAATTTTCATAGATGCTAGAGAAAATTTGATAGCATCTTCCATATATATATATATATATATATATATATATATATATATATATATATATATATATATATATATATATATATATATATATATATATATATATATATATATATATATATATATATATATATATATATATATATATATATATATATATATATACACGATGTTCCGCATTATAACATACAATAAAATCTGTAGTATTCTATCGAACATGCCTCATAGCCCATTTTGGGACTCAATATTCACAAGTAACAATAACGTTCAAAGGGACTAAATTAATAAAATTAAAAAGTCATTCATAATAGAAGTGAACAATACATATTCTCATATATATTATTTCATTTTTTAGAATGAGAGATAGACTATTTCATATTATCATATTTAAAATGTTAAATTTATCATAAAACTTGAAATATTAATTTTTTTGCTTTATATTCTATTTAGGTGAATACAGCACTAGAATTTGAAATCGTCTATAAAATTATAAGATAAATAACAATTATTTTCTACTATAAAATTTCAAGTTTGAACTTTGATTTGAACTTCAAAAATATTTTTCTAAAAGGGATAAAAAGATTTATCACATTTGAGTCCTCCAAGACACCATGCACCATCTAATTAATTAGCCATTTCAACTCACCTACTTGCCCCTGCTCTTATCCAAAAGATCAATAACCACTCCAATTGATGTGCCACGTTTTGTATTATTTTTATACTACATATCTTTCATATATGTTATCAATTGCATTAATTTATTTATGTATCTATATATCACTTTTTTGGTATTAATTGGCTTTTATTAATAAGAATAAGACATATAAATATACTTGTAAATTTGTATAAAGATTTTGTAATTGGTGTATATATGTATATATTGGCCAAGTAGAGGGCTTGAAAATCATGTACTAATGATCATAAGGTGACAGATCCAAGAAACTGAAAAGCTAATGTCTGCTGCATTAAATATAAACACACAGTACACACACACAGAGACAAACTAGCTATATCTTTAAGCAAGACTGAATTCATAATTAATTAGCAAGAACCACTGTCAAAACACAGCAAGAAAGAAACAGCAGCAGAAGAAATCACAAAGCCAGAACCATTGCCAAGACACAGCAAGAATAGAAGCAGCAGCAGAAGAATATCTTCAACAAATATACACACACACACACACACACACACAAAGAAGAAGTCTCAGCAGGGTTTGGATGATAAAGAAGAAGTTATATATATATATATATATATATATATATATATATATATATATATATATATATATATATATATATATATATATATATATACACAGAAGAAGTCTTAACAGGGTTTGGATGATGAAGAAGAAGTTATACATATATATATACCCTATTAAGACTTCATCTGTATATATATATATATATATGTGTGTGTGTGTGTGTGTGTGTGTGTGTGTGTGGCCAAAATTAAAATATATAAAGTATATGATAGTTTTCTGGAACAGTTGAACATCAATTTTAATTTGATGATTTTTTCCTACCAATTATCATGTTCTTGTGACAATTTTATTGTAATGGTGAGATGATGAAGTTTCTTTGTGAGTCCACTTACATTTGTATTGTGCAATGGTCAAAAGTTTAAGTGTGTTAATGGTTTATGAAAAAGGGAATAATTGACTTTATAATTACATTGTGCATCTAAAAATAATAGAAGTCAAAGGATGTGAAAATTACATTGTTGAATCTCATTATTATATTTATATTCAAATGTCAAATGTTATTGACAAACCTTGCAATAATTTACATGATGCTACCTCTAATCATTTGTGAATGCAAGTGAATAAATAATGCATATACATTTTAATAGTAACTCATAATAATTATTTTAATTAGTACTTAATTAATTACATATATAAGAGGCAAAAGCAGGGAAAGGATTTGAAAGCTGGCTGGAGAATCTACTTGCTTTTATATTGCTGTTGCATTGGTGTATTTTGGCATGTTTTAGCACTTTCTATTTATATATATATGTATACAAATAATATATGCAAATTAATATAGTTTAACAGTAAATATAAAATATATATAACTGTATGAGATATTTACTTAGATATAGGCATATAGACTAAGATAAAGTCTCCATCCCACACATAAAAAAAAAAAAAAAAAAAAAGTTAAAAGTATACGTTGAAAAGAAAAATGTAAATATATATTTTAATAAGACTTTTAGTTAATTACTGTGTTGAATTAGAAGTTGCTGACTTATGAAAAAATTAGGGAGGATTAAGAGTTTACTGTTAGCTTATTTTACTTGGGATATATTTTTCATTACAAAGTCAGTTCTAATTAAAATCTTTGTTCCCACTTCCAATACTAAAATTTCTAGTTTGAAATTTCTATTCATTCTTCGAAATTTCTCCACAAAAGTCTAATGTTACCAAGACACAGACACAGACCTCTTTAATTAATTAGCAAGAACCACCACCAAGACACAGACACAACAAGAAATTAAGAAGAAGCAGCATAAGAAACCACTGCCAAGACACAGCAAAAATAGAAGCAGCAGTAGAAGAAACCAACAAATTTAACAACCAACAAAATCAATTACCCAAATCAATAGAAATCAGACAAAAAAACATCCATATTCTCACAATACCCATAAGGTAATTCAACCAAAATCCCAAAATCACAATACCCAATTTATATTATTAACATGGATTTTCATACAAAATGACAAAAATTAGAAGCAAATAATATGAGGAAATAGGTCATACAGGTTCAGCTGGCGATATACAGAAGCTTCACCAACCACCAGAAGCGAGAGAGAGAGACGGGCAGATCGGAGGGGAACCAGCAGTATACCAACTCCCAGCAACCATACAATGCACCAAAACCTCTTCTAACCAAACAATTTGAGAAAACGAAATTCAGCCGGCCATGAGAGGGGTTCTCAAACCACCAGAAGCTACAGAGAGAGAGACCACGAATTCGATGTACAGAGAGAGAGAGACCACGAATTCGGTAGAGGATAGCAACCACACAACCCACAACAGCTCCTTTAACCAAAGCCTATTGTTGAAATTTCAAACAAATCAATGAAATTTGAAGAGAAAACAAAATTGGGTTTTTGTTTTTGGAAAATCTAAACTAAAACAAGCTAATGTGATAAACGGGAATAGCCAGGGAAAAACAAAAGAAAATTCATGTTTCACTGTTGTCCAATTGCATTACATGCAATAAATTAAAATTAAAAAAAAAAGATTTAAAAAACAGCGACGGATTTCTGTCGCTATTTTAATGATTTCTGTCATTAAAATAAAATGGAAAATTAATTTTTAAATTTTAGCTTCCAAAATAGCGACAAAAAACTCGTCGCTAATTCTGTCACTGAATTGACGCAAATCTGTCGCTAACAAGTGGCGCCAATTTTTCGCACCCTTTTTTAGCGACTAAAATATTTTGTTTCTGATCTGTCGCTAATTTGTCGTTAATCTGTTGGTATTCTGTCGCTGTATTATTAAAATTTATTAATTTTATTATTTATAAATGTTGTCACTGGTTATCGATAATCTGTCGCAAAATAGCGACGGAGCTATTTCGCGATTTTCTTGTAGTGTAAATGTTATTTACAATATTAATCATTATTTTTTATTATTATAGTTTTATAAAAATTAATTTGAAAAAATATTTTTATTAGTAAGACAATTTTTTTTTTTATAAATATAAGATTATCTAAATTTAGAATAACTACTAGCTGGTGAGAAAAATTTCGTAAAAAAGTTTTAAAATAGAGCGTTTTAAAGCAATAATTATTTAAGATTCCTCAACTATTACTTTATTTTTTTTCCAACAAATAGATAAATTCAGTTGTTAGAAGTCAAAAAGTTATCGACTGGCTTCTAATAACTAAATCAAACACTCAAACAAAAATAAAAAACTTTTCAATTTATTAAGGATGGTGATTAAAACAATTAATTGATTAATTAATATCGTGATTAAAGGCCAAAAAAAAAAAAAAAAAAAGGGGGTGGGACTTTAGGACTCAAAATTGCGAACGGAGAGACAGCAGGCCCCCCACAGGACGTGGCAGAAAAACACGTGCATGTAAGGAGAGAGCATGCTCGAGCCACGAGTTTGCCATGCATATTACACACATTATGCCATTCATACAACCTCTACTCACAAGCTCTTTGTGAGATTATATTAAATAATGCCAAAATTTCACATCAATCAGTGTTATGTGGATAAGGTTAATTACTTAATTAGTGGAACTTATAATTAAATTTGCGAATTAATTAGGCTTTGAAATTTTTAAAAATAAAAAAAAAGAAAAGGAATTGGTTTAGTTGTCATTCATTACCTCACGAAGCTTTTATATATATATATATATATATATATATTTGTTAATTTCCTTTTGTTTGTGCCAGGTATGGACGAGTAGAACAAAAATGATTCCAGCAATCAACTTGTTCTATTTTTTATGTTTGAGGGTTAGAGGAATAATTAGGATATATTTAAAACTATATGAAATTGGATATCTCTTGGAAAAGACTTCTCTCTATTGAAATCAAAGGAATTAAAAAAATAATAAAAAGTAATTAGAATTTTCATAAGATCTTGATCTTTGAAAATGTTGCAATTTAATATTTGAATAGTTCAATAATCTATATATTAATATATTGAGGCCGGAACTTAGAGAATGAGATCCTTTAAATGTGGACAGTCTTGTGAGGTTTCAAGTTCCTTTTCTATTTTGTGATCAATCTACATTAAATAATAATAATAATAATAATAATAAGTCCCTTCATTTTGTAATTGTAACAGAAAGAAGAGAGGCAACTCTTCACTTTGTCCAAACGAAAGCTTTTTCCTTTTTTGTGTCTCTTTAGTAATATCTATTTAGCACGCACTCTCTCTTACTTTGCACATCTCTTCTTCAAATTAACATACAATATTGGATGCAGACCAACATATTACATAGAACTTCACTTGCTAGATAGAATTGAATACAGTTTTGTTTCTAGAGAAAGTAATAATTAACATTAACATTTGTTATAATCTTTCTTTCAAGAACTTGAGTTTCAATCACGTAACATCTTTAGGAGCTGAATTGAAGAATTTAGTTTCCTTCAGATTTTGTAAGTGAAATCATTAGCTATGTATTTTACATCCATATTATTAGGATATATATTTCGATTACACACATACAAAATTTGATACTAACACTGTGATTTAAAATTTTTTGATGCAATAGGATCTGTAGCAAAATAATAACTTAGACTATATTTAGTTCATAAAATAGTTAAGGAATAGAGTTACTATTCTATGTAGAATAATTATTCTAAGTTTTGGTTCAAATTTTAGATAAATAATACTAATCATATGGAATAGTAATTTCATAATTTTTATGGAATACATATTCTATAAAAAAGTAAAAAATTGGTATTCTTTAAACTAAAAAATAGAGCATTTTCATTTTTACTTTTAAAAAAATGTTGGCAAGTCTAAGTTCACTATTATTGCCTTATTTTTTTTTATTTTTAGATTTTTATTTTTATTTTTTAAACTTTAAGTCAAATAAAAATTTTATTTATTATGCATTTAAATTATTTCTTGAATAAAATTTGGTAAAATTATATTTAATTTTAATGTTAATAATGAAATTAATTTATAAGGATATTATGGTCATTTATGTGAATTGCACAGTTTTACCTACTATGAACAAAATTATAGAATTGGAATAATTATTCTATTCCTACTCTATTTTATTTTTTAAGAATAGTTATTCTATTATTTTTGTATTCTATTCCACGAACCAAACAAAGCCTTAGAGAGTAATTCTTGATGGCTTAGGAGAGTTGGAAGACCTTGTTCTACTGTAAGTAAGCTTATGCACATCAAATCTATTAGTAACTAAAGAAATAGTATGTTTCTAACTTTGTTCGAAACTGAGATTTTTTCCTTTCATCCTTTAAGAACTTGGAAAACAATAAACTGTAAGGCAGCATTCTAGAGTCTTTGAATAGAGAAAGTTTAGATTTTTTCGTTTACCAACTTTTATGACTATTCTATAAATTTGGATTTTTGATTTTTTTTTTCATAAGGGTTTTGGGATTATTATTTTAATTTTTATTTCAACTTTTATTTAATTTGTATTTTGTAATTTGTTACTTTCAAGATAGAAGATTCAAAAAATAATCACATCACAGTTACAATTTGCAAAATATGGCAGGAAATTTCGCCAAATTGTGAAGGTAATATATTCTTTTCTCTTTGATTAGGACTTTTAATGTATTTCTCAATTTATTTTATTTTATCCTATATATTATTTTGACGACTTAATAGATTTTTTATTATATATATATTTTTTAAGTCTAAATAAAATGTACAAGAGGAGTCAATCTTAACTATATATGTATTTTCAAGTCTAGATAATTATATAAGAGTGCTCGATCCTAACTATAAAACCTCATCCACTTGTAATATATTTTATTTCGGGACCAAATTCTAATAATTATTTCTTCAGTCTTTGTAATCCATTCTTTTTATTTGGCCAAAAGCTCAATTCTATCCGTTTACGTTACCCGCTAAGTGCAATTCCATCCTCATAGTTAATTTTACTTCAATTATACTTTTTAATTATAAAAAATGGCACAAGTAACGGCTCATAATGGAGTCGTTTATTTTTTATATATTATATTACATATTAAAGCTAAAGTTTAGAGAAAGTAGAGACTCTCTTAAAACTCACTATTACATTTATTTTTTTATAATTTTTTGAAATTTTTATATACTTTTAAGTATTTAAAATAATTAAAAATAAATATGAAGTAACTAATAAGGTATTTAATATGTAAGTTCAAGAGTTTTTTTTTAAATTATTTTTTTCATATAATAACCTTGAGCAAATTAAATGAGGAAAAGAAATTGAATATTGTGATTGATAATTTGAATTTTCATATTAGTATATATAAGTAAAAATATTTATAAAAAGACCGGCTTGAAATAAATTATGATTATAATTATAATCATAATTTGTATAAAAATATACAATAATCTTATATTTATACTTATATATTTTTGTTTAAAATAATATATATATTCTCATTTTTTTCAATGTATAAAAGTTAATAAAAAATATTTATAATAACAAGCCGCACGAAGTGTCGATTTATGCACTAGTTTCAAGTGAAGTCATTCTAGTATATAAATTACTAAATAATTCTTGTAATAAATTCTATAAGTTTGATTTTTTAATGGTATTAAAAGCTATTACAAAGTGTGTATGTTATATGCACAATACCTGTGAGTTCATTTAAAATATAATAAATAAATAAAGGTAAGCAACTAAATAAATAAAAATTGAGTTGATTCACCGCTCTAGAAATCTTCACCATTTTTGAACCGATCTCAGGTATACTCATCATATCAATTTTGATTTGCATGAAATTCCCACTTTAGGAGCAAGTTCATATACCCTTGAAGCCACAATCCAACTTAACTTGCTCAAACTCGAGCAAGACAACAAGGTTATTCAACCCAACTACAAAGGAAGAGAAAATAAATTTACATTGAGTAGACTTCAAATTCCTATAATTCAGATCATCAATTACTAAATTTTTCTGAGAATAGCAATTTATATTATCAATTTTAGCATTGCAATTCTGTAAAAGACAACTTGTTTGAGAGAATTTGGGAATTAATTTTTTTGATTTTAGATTTTAATTTTATTTTTATTTTAGGATTCCATGGACTGAAAAAGAATACAAACTTTTCTTGTTGGGGTTGCAGAAAGTGGGGAAAGGAGATTGGACAGGAATTTCAAGAAATTTTGTGAAAACACATACGCCTACCCAAGTGGCTAGTCATGCTCAAAAATATTTTTTCTGGCGAAACAACCAAAATCGCCGTTGCTATTGATATAGTATTTTTGACATAACTACCAATATAGTAGGTCCATCTGACGTGGAGGCTATTTAATTCTGTTTTCGGCGCCGTTTGTGACGTTCATCTTGTTTAGTTTCCTATTTTTATTTATGATAACATTGTAATTTCGCCATTTATGACAGTTTTGTACCTAGGATTTCGAGCCCCCTATTTAGACTCTTGTTTTGGCCCGTTTGAGGAATCAATAATTCAGTCATATTTTGAAAACCCTAAATTTAGATTTATCCTTTTTGCTTACGCTGCGTCACCATCACAGTTAAATCTATTGTATATGTATTGTTTAATTATGGTTCTACACTACTATTTAGTAAAACATATAAGAAAAAGTATAAATTATATGTTATGTTATGATGTTTTTAATTTATATGGTTTCAATTTCTACAGTTCTTGGATTAATGGAAGAAGAGCAAATCCATCAAGAAACTGCAGCAACTTTGCAAGTTAATTGAACAATTGACTAATACATATTATGGTCATTAAACTCATTTTTGTTAGGAAAATATCATCCAACTATAATTAAGTTCACATAAACCTCATTTTGAATACTTTCCAATAAAATCCTTAATGCAGAACCGTTGGTATTCCACATAGGCAAATTAAAATTTAAAAATGCCACGTTGGCAAGCCCCAATAATCCACCCTATCTTCATTCTAGCATGGATTTTCTCTCCATTTCTTCCAACATCATCTGACATCCACATAAAATTAAAAGGAAATAGAGTTATATGGAATGCCAACTGATTATGCCATTACGGATTCTAATGGAAAATATCTAAAATGACATTTATGTGAATATTAATTATAGTTGGATGATATTTTTATAATAAAAATGAGTTCAATTATTCAGTCATATTTTGAACATTTATGGCAGTTTTGTACCTAGGATTTCGGACCCCCTATTTAGACTATTGTTTTGGCCCGTTTGAGGAATCAATAATTCAGTCATATTTTGAAAACCCTAAATTTGGATTTATCATTTTTGCTTACGCTGCGTCACCATCACAGTTAAATCTATTGTATATATATTGTTTAATTATGGTTCTACACTACTATTTAGTAAAACATATAAGAAAAAGTATAAATTATATGTTATGTTATGATGTTTTTAATTTATATGGTTTCAATTTCTACAGTTCTTGGATTAATGGAAGAAGAGCAAATCCATCAAGAAACTGCAGCAACTTTGCAAGTTAATTGAACAATTGACTAATACATATTATGGTCATTAAACTCATTTTTGTTAGGAAAATATCATCCAACTATAATTAAGTTCACATAAACCTCATTTTGAATACTTTCCAATAAAATCCTTAATGCAGAACCATTGGTATTCCACATAGGCAATAAAATCCTTAATGCAGAACCGTTGGTATTCCACATAGGCAAATTAAAATTTAAAAATGCCACGTTGGCAAGCCCCAATAATCCACCCTATCTTCATTCTAGCATGGATTTTCTCTCCATTTCTTCCAACATCATCTGACATCCACATAAAATTAAAAGGAAGTAGAGTTATATGGAATGCCAACTGATTATGCCATTACGGATTCTAATGGAAAATATCTAAAATGACATTTATGTGAATATTAATTATAGTTGGATGATATTTTTATAATAAAAATGAGTTCAATTATTCAGTCATATTTTGAACATTTATGGCAGTTTTGTACCTAGGATTTCGGGCTCCCTATTTAGACTATTGTTTTGGCCCGTTTGAGGAATCAATAATTCAGTCATATTTTGAAAATCCTAAATTTGGATTTATCCTTTTTGCTTACGCTGCGTCACCATCACAGTTAAATCTATTGTATATGTATTGTTTAATTATGGTTCTACACTACTATTTAGTAAAACATATAAGAAAAAGTATAAATTATATGTTATGTTATGATGTTTTTAATTTATATGGTTTCAATTTCTACAGTTCTTGGATTAATGGAAGAAGAGCAAATCCATCAAGAAACTGCAGCAACTTTGCAAGTTAATTGAACAATTGACTAATACATATTATGGTCATTAAACTCATTTTTGTTAGGAAAATATCATCCAACTATAATTAAGTTCACATAAACCTCATTTTGAATACTTTCCAATAAAATCCTTAATGCAGAACCGTTGGTATTCCACATAGGCAAATTAAAATTTAAAAATGCCACGTTGGCAAGCCCCAATAATCCACCCTATCTTCATTCTAGCATGGATTTTCTCTCCATTTCTTCCAACATCATCTGACATCCACATAAAATTTAAAGGAAGTAGAGTTATATGGAATACCAACTAATTCTGCCGTTACGGATTCTAATGGAAAATATCTAAAATAATATTTATGTGAATATTAATTATAGTTGGATGATATTTTTATAATAAAAATGAGTTCAATCATCATAATATCAGTTAGTCAATTATTTAATGACTATTAATTAAATTAATCCAACTTTGCGACTGCCACCACATCCATGCTTGGGCAATAAGATTGGAGGATTTCCCATGTCAGCTTTCGCAGTAAATCTAACTTGGGTAGTATTATCAATGACAGACAACTTGATGCATGAGTGTCATTATTACGATCACCTGAATTTTTTCTTTCTAGGGCGGTATACAGGTGCCGATTTTGTGTCAAAAAAGAACAAAATTGATTTTTATTAATTTAAAACTTCAGGTGTTCTGATTAAAAAAAAAAAAATCAGGTATTTATTACTGTCAAAAAGCATCGCAAGGTACAATTTAGAACTTTTTAAAAATCTTGGAGAGTGAATTGGCTTCAATCCATACATACATAAATTTAATTTGGATTAAGATTCTTAGTCAAAATCTCATAATTATCAAATCAATTCTTATACCACTGAATTAAATACGATACACACAATTATTGCGAGCAAGGAAGACCGAACGTATCTTATATTGGGAAATGCAATCTGGTTAGGTCTACTGGATTGGCCTAAATGAATTTATTACAAATTTATACTTTTTTCGTTATAAAAAAATTATTTATTTTTTTTACATAGTTTACAAAATATTACTAATTATTTATTAATTCATAAATTTTATTATATTTTTCTAGTTATACTCTTATTTATATTCATTTATTACTATATTTTTTTTACTAATTTTGAGAATATAAAACTATTACATTTTTTAATAAGGATAAAATAGACAAATACTAATATCTATTTTTAGAATAGATAAATATTTTGAAATATCCTAAAAAGAAATAGTGGACAACTTTTTTAGGACAAAAAAAGTATTTGATATTAGTTCTAATCACACGTATGGAATACAAAATCTTACAAATTTGAAAATAATTTATTATCATTATCATTAAATTAAAATGATACTTATAATTTTTGCATGCGAGGAAGAAAAATAGTATATCTTGAATTGGGAAAATACAAGATGGTTAGGTCTGTTAGTCTAATGGATTGGTGAACCAATATGCTTGGACTTTGGAGCGTATAATTAAAAAGTAACTACCTTTTTCCACCAATCTGTTTGGACTTTGGAGAGTATAATTAAAAAGTAATTATCTTATTTCTTCTTTTAATAAATTTAACATTGATAAAAATTCGAGTACAAAATCTAAAAATAAATTTTTTCTATGATAAATTTAATTTTAATTTAATAAAATCTCCTAAATTTTAAAAATAATTTCAGTATCATTGAATTAAAGTTAGTTAGCACAATGTAGCTACCTTTATCATAAAGGAATATTATAACTACTGTAATGGAAACAAAAATATTTTATAAAAGGGAAAAAAAAAATCTAACCAATAATTTAATTTCAGCTAGAGAGTACCACCGCACATAAATATAGAGAGCCAGGGAGAAGGTAAAATGTCATTTTCTTCAAAATCTTACGATATATGTATACATATATATATATATATATATAAAGCAATATCTATTAAACTTGTAGGATTATCATCATCATTGTTATTATTTTTAACTTAAAGGAGTATTATAAGATGCTGTATTTTTATTTTTGTGTATATATAGAGAGAGAGAGAGAAGTCAAGATCATTGAACTTCCTAATTATTAAGCAACATTATTAAGTTTCAAAAACCAGCTTTCAAAACTTATTAATCCACCATGTTAGCATTTTCTCCTCCTCCTGTGTTTCCAACCTTCGGATGGCCCTTAGAAGATCCTATAATTGCCCATGACCAAATACACTTCACTAAAGAAATTGAGACTAATAATTATAGTAATAGTCATAGTAATAATACTATATCTTCTCATAATTTGCATCAATTTTCTCGCCCACCAGAAATATTATTAGAGCTTGATCACTCTGCATCATTTACTGATTATAGTGGTAATCCTAATATGGTTAAGAAGCTTAACCATAACGCAAGCGAACGCCATCGTCGCAAGAGGATGAACTGTCTCTATTCTACCCTCCGATCATTGCTTCCGGCCACCGAGCAAACGGTACTTTTCTTTCTTATTTATTTTATTTGCCTATAAAAATAGTACAAGTTTTGGGATCTTTGCATTAATTAAGTTTATATAATACCTTGGGTTTGGATTTGAAATAGTTAATTTTTATGCTAAATTGGAAATTTTATAAATTTTGAAGTAAATGATTGGATTGAGTTTGATATAATTCAACAGACTCATTACTTATGTTTGAATAAAAAAAAATGAAATTCATTACTTATGTTTAATTAAAAAAAAAAAAATCATTATCAGAAAAGTTATTCAAGAACTGTGAAATTTTGAGTTCAAACCTTAATTGCAGTCAGTCTAATTAATTATCTAAATGTTGAAGCATAGTAAGTATGAACTTATCATTTTCCCTATATATGTTAGCAGAAGAAATTGAGCATACCAGCTACAGTTTCGAAGGTGCTAAAGTACATACCAGAACTACAACAACAAGTGGAGAGATTGGTTCAAAGGAAAGAGGACCTTTTATCAAACATATCTAAGCAACAAAATTATAATAATAATCAGAAAATTATAAAGCAAAAAAAAGACAGCAATTCATCATCAGTAGTATCAGCTACTCAGCTTACTGACACAGAAGTTTTGATTCAAATTTCCACTTGCAATAATATTCCATTATCAGAAATCTTAGTTCATTTGAAGCAGGAAGGCCTTGTTTTGATAAATTCTTCTTCCTTTGAGTCCTTTGGAGGCAGACTTTTCTATAATTTACATCTTCAGGTATATAATTAATATTTTTTTATTTTTAATAATTTTCTTTATATTTTTAGTCTTTTATTTTTTTTTTACTACTACTGAGCAAAATGAAATAATTTAATAATAACACATATTAAATTATATTAATGTTATTAATTCCGATATTCGTTGTAGTCATAGTTCATTTTCTTACAAATTTTTGGATTAATTTTGAGATTTTTGGATTCTGAAATTTAAATATGTCCGCATGTATCTACTCCAAATTTTGTTTCTAATTAATCCTTGAAAATTTTGGATTCTGTAGGTTGAAGGAACTCAGAGATTTGAATGTGAAGCTTTAAGCGACACGCTTGTGTCTTTATATGAGAAGAGAGAAGGGTTGTTTCCATGAATTTCTTCTATATATGTACATATATGAGTTTACCTTCTTAGGATTATTAATGAACATTTGAGTGTCTAAATTTTTTGGGAGTTTGTAATTATTCGAGTGCTTCAATTTTAATTCTGAATTATTAAATGCCTAAAAAGAAAAAGAAAAATTACTTTAATTACGTTTTCATATATAGTTTTACAAAAATTTAGCACTCAAATAAATAATCCCAAAAAAATTAGACACTCGAAATGTCGTTGTTACCATCTTGTATTTAAACTTGTCTTTGGTTCTAGGCAGGTTTTTGTACCTGGGCCTAATTACCCTCTTGTAATTTACTTTAAAGAAAAAGAAAATTATATATGAGCTCTTTTACCGTAATAAATTATTTTAAAATATATACGCTTGTGTGGAAGGGAATTAATAAGCAAATTCACATAAGAATTTTCATTAAATTTTTTCTAGTTGTACACTAATAATGAATAATATGGTAATTTATTAATTAAATAATATAATTATCTAATTATATTTAATTTAATTAAGAAATGATAAATTCAATTAGAAAATTCAATTAGAATAAGAAAAAATAAAATAATTATTATTTAATATATAATTAAGTATATTTAATTTAAATAAAAAGAATTTAATTAGAAAAATTTTATTTTTTTATATTTTTTCTAATATTAAGAAGCTTTTTGAATAAATTTCTTAACATTAAAAAAAAAAAAGAATCTTGCTCAAAAGCTTTTTAATATTCAAAAAACATTAAAAAAAAACATAATTTTTTTTTAAGTTAAAGAAATTCTAATTTGTGTTTCATTGTATAAATTATTACTCTGTCCCACTATAAATTTTAAAATTAATTATTTTAGTCATTAGTAATAAATTGTATGTTCTAAAAAATAATAATAATTTATATAAATGAATTCAATCATAATAATTTATAGTTTTTATATTATTTTCAATATTAAAAAGTTAGAGAAATTTTCATTTGACTTTATTTATTTGAATATTAATAAGTCAGAGAAAGTTTAATTTGATTTTGAAAAATTCTATCATAGATTAGAAAAATTAGCTCTATGAAAAGATATAGAAGAAAAAGAAGGTACACTAATTATGAGTTTATTTAATAATAATGAGTAAAATTATATTATTATATTATCAAATGTCAAAATTATATAATGATATATTCTTATCTTAGAAAAATTAATTTGTTTGACATTTTATAAACATTTAAATTTAATATTTATTTTTTTTATTTTTTATTCTATAGCCAAATTCAATTATCAACATTGAATTACTTAATTTAAATTTAATATTTTTTTAATTCTTTATACTATAGCCAAGTTTCAATTTTCAATATTGAAAAATAGTACTATTTAAATTAATTCAAATATATTTAAAGTTTATGAGCTACGAGATTTATAAATATATTATTTCTAAATTTTATTTTTTATAATTTTGGAAGCCTATTATTTTATTTATAAAAAATACTAATGTAATTATAATTTGTGAAATTATCAGTTATAATGACTTGATATTAAAGGGCGATGAAAAGCATTCATAATCAAATATGAAAAAACTGAGATAAACACCAAAAGTGAGTTTAAAATAAATAACAAGAAAACATTTCAAGTAAATAACGCAATATGATTACACTTTTCGTGACAAAATATTTTATCATTATAAATGCTTTTTTTGTTATCACAAGGTTTTTGCAATGGAAATGTATCATCACAGCGATCGTCATTTAAACCTCGTCATAAAATGTATGAAGTGATAATTTTTATTTGTCATAGAATATTATACTATTTAATGACAAAATTTGCAATTGTCACACTTGTTTTGATTTTTAGCGACAAAAATATTTTCATAAATTGTGTTTTATTTTTGTCACCTAACTAAACATATCACTGTGACAAATATACTTTAAATGACAAAAATTTCAATTGTCATAAAAGTTTTTATATTTAGTGTAGATAATTACGTTATTTATTGTATTTTAAATTTGTCAGCTAATTAATTATTTCATGAAAATTATATTTTAAAAGAAAAAAATTTTCAATCATCATGCAAATTTGTATATTTAATGACACTAATTTCGCCATTCATTGTGTTAAAGTTTTCTCATCTAATTAATAGTTTGTCAACAAAACATATACTTAAGATGACAAAATTTTCAATTGTCATGCAAGTTTATATCTATAGTAATGGTAATATTGTCATTTAATTAATTTTGATGATGAAATAATTGTTATGAAATATTATATTTTTGTCATCTAAAAATCTAATATTGTAATATCTATGACAAAAATTGTGCATCATATAAAAATATCTACATATATTATGAATAAATAATCTAAATATTCTTATTTCTGTATATATGCTAAGGGTTTGATAAATTAAAAAGATTATTACACGCCATTTTATAAGTTACATTTTAATCCCTAACTAAAAAATTTTGTTAAAAACAGATCTTTAGAAAATTACAAAATAATCTAAAATTTTCAAAATTCTTGCATCACCATTTGAACACCATAATGCTCCTCCATTTCCTAAATATACAAGAAAATACAAAAATGAATGAAAATTTACAAGTAAGAAATTAATTAAAAATTTAGAAATTAAAAACATAAAAATTTACAAAAATAAAAATTATAGATCTGTAGATATGGACTGACCTTAAAAAACAAATAAGATAATAGTTATTTTGAAACTAGTGCTATAGTTTTTCACAGGCTTTTTTCTAATTCTATAACTACAATAAGCATCAACAGATGCACATAATATTATGTAAGGGGATCCAATATTTTATACATACACAGACAGAGGAGGCGGTGATTTTTTTTAGTGTTAAGAATTGAATATTAAAACGTCATTTAATTTCTTTGGCCATTCGGGAACAACAGGTAATTACAAATAAATAAAAATTCTTTTTCCAACTTTTATTCTGTAGATTGATTTATTTTTTCTTTATTTATATACGGAAAACTATATTGTGTTCTATAACAAAATATCAGAAATCTGACAACTAATAAGCAAAACAACACCAAAAACCTATATTGTTCTATGACATCTCTTAGGTGTTTTAATCAATTAAAAAATTGTGAGATAAAATAAAGAGAAAAAGAATAACTTATAGTTGCTTTCTTGCTCAGTGAAGTTAATAATTGACAATGCCCCACAACTGCTCCATTTCTTTGCTGCGAAAAAAAACTCAAAAACTTTTCTTTCTAAAGGTTTTAAAAGAAAGAGAAACCTTTTATTGCAAATTAAGTGTATTCTTTTAGGGTTTTCAATTAATAACCCGCCAAATGAGAAGAGCCAAAAAAATCCCGCTAATTTATCTTAGCTCTTCAACTCGAGAATTTTTAATATTCTTAATATTGAGGATAAATTGTATATTTTTTAAAAATATTAATTAATAGAATATAACCTAATTAACGGCAAGCGATTTGATGAGAGACAAAATTGCCAGTCCGAGCCCAGGCCCAATAGGAGAACAAGGACTAGTCAGACCCAAATTACAAAGAAGTTCTTCATCCATCACTTGTACACCAAATCCAAAACTAACTAATATGGTTAAATGGAATCAGTCAACTCTAATTTAGAATCTTTGTCAGAATATTACATAGACACATTATTTATAAATACATTGCATGTAAGCTCTTATAGGCAGATTATTTTGGATAAACTTATGTTCAATTAACTTTGTGCACATTCACTTTCCTTCAATAAAATACAATTTAATTCATCATCCAATTACATTTTATTTGATTGAATTTAATTTGATCAAATTGGCACCATCTGTAGAAAACAATTGATTGAATTGTATCCTAAAAACCATTCACAGTTTTTTAAAAAACCTCCACCATGGCAGAAAGCAATCATGATGACCTAGAAAATCTCCTCAAGGACCCTAGGAATAACAAAACTAATTCTAAAACTCTCAACTATAATGAAACTCGCACCCCCACCATTAGTCGCGTAGGACCTACTGACATAAACATAGCTTTACATCAACTTAACTCTGCCATTTTAGGAATGAGTAATAATCAATTTGTGATCTTGACACTGGAAGTTGCATATGCATTGCAGCTACTGCTAATAATTTTGTAGACCATGCAAAACACTCCAATACCCAACACTTAGGCTAGCATAGAGATAATGTCAGGAGGAGACCTGAACCAAAGATTGGATTTTGAGCAAGCACCTAGAAAGGATCTAGAAAAAGATCATCGAACTGAACGGAGCAGAGGAAGAAGGAATGAAGTAGTCAAATCACAGTTTAGAGGACCACCTCACAAAGAAGAATATATCCTTTTACCTAAAGAGATATATCCTACTAACCTAGAATGAAGTGCTCATACCAGAAGTCAAAGTCAGAGCCTAGAGAGGCGAAAGACTCAATAGAGGATAAGCGAGATCGAGATATTCAGAGGGACAAAAGGTACAAGAAGAGAGGTAGAGACTATGAGAACAATTCTTTTGAATCTTCATATCATAACAATGATAGAGATAAATAAGAAGTGACCAGCTAGGAAAATACAAGGGATATAAGAGAAACAATCAGGAAATTCCTGGATGAGCTCATTGGGGATACAAGAAAGAAGTTAATGGATAAAAGTCTGAAGCTTGCATTCAAATCTCCCTTTACTAGGTCAGTCTAAGAATACAAGATGCCTAGCAAGTTTAAATCCCTATCACTAAAAAAATATAGCAAAGAGGCAGATTCTAGAGTCCATATAATGGACTACAAGCATCCAATTGAGCTCCAAATAGGGAGTGATGAAGTGTTGTGCAGAGCTTTTTGAGGCTCATCAAAAGGGATGACAACTAGGTTGTTTGACAATTTAAAAGAAGGGAGCATCTTGAATTTTGGTAAGCTTGCCACCACTTTTATGCAAAGATTTGTAGCTACCATCCTGTAGAGAAGTGAACACAGAGCTTGGAAGCTACCACACAAAAAGAAGGGCAGTCTTTAAGGGACTATGTAGCTCACCTCAATAGAGAAGCTTTGAAGGTAACCCACTTGGATTAAGCCTGAGCAGTGAAGGCATTACAGAATGACACCTCCCATACTAATTATTTTAAAAGATTATGCAGACATGCACCTACTACTCTGGAAGAGGCCATAATAATCAGTCAAAATTACATCAAACTAGATGATGCCTTCATCTTTAAAAAGAAGAAAGCAAGAGAGGCCCTAACATTAAAGCGTAAAATAAGAAAGTAAGATGAAGGAACTAAAAGGAATTCAATTGAAGGAAAAAAGTAGTAATGGTAGATCATCCTATGCCCCAAATTTGCCAAAATTAACCCCATTGAATGTAAGCCCAGCCAAGGTGTTTGCATCTTTCAAGGACAAAGACATTCAGGTTCATCCTCAACCCCTAATAAAACTAGCAGACCAAAGGAGTAGAAATAAATTTTACCTGTTTCACAATACCCATTGTCATAACATTAATGACTGTTGGCAGCTAATAGAAGAAATAGAAAGATTAATCAAACAATGATATTTGAGGAACTTTGTGAAGAATAATGAAGACAATCGAGTTAGGGCTAATAGGGATAAAGGGAAGCAGGCAATGAAT
The DNA here is from genome assembly GCA_947687605.1 of Reutealis trisperma. NCBI lineage: Eukaryota > Viridiplantae > Streptophyta > Magnoliopsida > Malpighiales > Euphorbiaceae > Reutealis > Reutealis trisperma. The sequence goes on along the minus strand of CANTUT010000839.1, from coordinate 166,813 downwards.
GATAGGTTAGCTAAAGTAATTAATTACTTAACAAGGAATTTGGGGAAAACCACCAATTCCTCATCCAATCTTCAAATTGATTATGGAATTATGAAATTAGCATAACATAAAACTTATATGATCATTCAATTGCCAATATCTAGCATTAGAATATCAACTCCCCTTTTTGACTAATTTCATGCTACTAAGACTTTCAAGTCTTGAATCAAGTTTTCCTAATTTATTTTAACACTTCTAAATCATTGTTCTTTATTTAAAATAACCATAGGTGTATTTAATTAGAACTTAGAACACCTCCTTGATCATTTCCTAGTATTGGCCGAAATTTATATTTTGTGTAGAAGAGATTTTATATAACTGAAATCAATCTTAAAATATAGATATGAGAAAATGAATATGATTCCTTACCTTGGTTAGGTTTGGTTTGCTAAGGTTCTTTTTGCTTTTAGTGTAGAGAGAGAGCTTCTTTTGTGGTTATGGAACTCTAGTGTAGAGATAGGAAAATGATGTTCACAACATAAAATTTACATATATATATATATGATGGGTTGGATGGTGAAGATTTAACAAGCACAATTCAATGGCTAAGATTTAATACTGATCAATGGCTATGATTTGGTCAAGTAGGATGCCTAGCATTTTCTCTGCAATGGTGATGATCATCATTACATGACTTGGAAAGAGCAAAATGAATGTAGACTTGGGTGTGGGTGAAGTGAGAATTCAAGTTGGAAAAGGAATTGACTTAATAAAAAATGGTGACTAGCTTTTCCAACATCTAACTTAAACTTGGTTAGCTATTTCTAACTCTAGGTAAGTTTATATTCATCTATCTTTGGGCCTTATGGGTCGGCCATTCAATGGGCTTGGGCTTTTGAGTCTAAAAGCCCAATAACAAAGCCTTATATGCATGTTCAAGCTCAGTACTTTAATACATTTACAATTTTGTTTCTTTCACTTTAATACACATAATTCTACCTTCCTAATATCACTACACATACTAGACATTACTAGATAAATCTTATTCACTCTATAGTACACATTTCTTAGCCTTTCATTAGCATTGTTCATGTATATAAGTCATATAGACTCACTTGGTCAAACTAAATTTGACTTTCATTGTACCATTGCAACTTTGATTAAATTTAACTTCTCATATCATTATTATCATCCCCTAATGTCTTAGGAGATGTCAATGCCTATTCATCAGTACTGTAGATTCACATTTCAAATGAATTATTAACATAGTCTCATTAAGTCAAACTTGGTTTGACTTCCATTTTGTCATAAAAATGCTTATCAAAATCAATCACATTCCTTATTCATTGTCATATTATTCATTTAGAATTTACCTCTTATGATATTCTTATGGTTCTTGGTGTGTTAGAAAGGCTTTAAATAGTACGATATATGGACATTATGGTGCCTCCATTGCTAACTCTAATAGGTTAGGGAAACCTTGGGTATTACATAAAGATAGATATGATCACTTGAAAGATATGGTACTACCACAAGCTCAATATGATTAGCTAAATCTACACCTACAAGTCTTGAAGTATGTTCTAGAATATAATTCAACCATATTTAAAATTACTTCACAGCTAAAATTGTGTGGTGATAACGTTATATGCTTCTGTAGCAGCATTATAAAAAGCAGAAATTTGCAAATATTGTTTGTCTTCTAATGGTTGAAAAGAACAATTGCTAATGATAAATCATCAAACATTCTCATTAGTACAATTGCATTTCCTGAAGTGAATGTTATATATTATTTGTTAGATCATGAGAACTTTGAAAGAGTGACAATTCATATAGAAGACATAACTCAATTCAATGTTAGTACGTGATTTTATGTAAACTCTCTGAATGAGTAATTTGCAAGGATTTTACATTTTTTTGGATTTGGCTTTTAATGTCTTTACATATTAATTGGATTATATTTTAGCAATAATTATGCATTATAATGAGTTATTTCATTATTGTTTTATCCCCAATATACATGCACAACATATTTTGTTGAACACACAGTTCAAGCATTGAACTTATAATTTAATAATTAAACCTTTAAGGTTTGGCATGAATGCTATTATGTATATCATATATACTCTCCTTTGAAACTTGTGCAAGAACATGAGCCTAATTTCTTTTAATGAGTTTTTGGTCATATGTACCAATAACATCATTTCAATATGCAAAAAAAAGTCTAAAAAAAAGACTTAAAATTTATTTTGACGAGACACATTTCTCGACATTAAGAGGGAGGAAAAACACTTGTAGTGATAAAGAATGTTGAGAAATTTATTGGAAGGAAGACCCTTCAAACAATTTTGATTCACTACAAGTTAGATTGAAACAAAAGTTCAGAAAAATAACAACAGTTACAACAAATTGCAACTTAACTGCCAAATGCATTTATAGATGCTAAAAGAGTGACAAAGTCTCATACTACAATTGCTAATAACCTACTAAAGGGTTGTGATTCCAATTGTAAATAGAAAATCAATCAATCTTACTACACACCAGAAGCGTATATAGTAAATTTGAACTAAAGATAAAAATCAATAGAAAAGAAAAGCGGCGTCACTCATAAAATCTCCTGAAGAGAAACCTCATGAAGAGGAAGATCTTAGTCAAAGAGCTATAGCCAATTATGAGACATAGACTGAGACAACAAAATAATTAGATACTCCATATATGACTTATAGAGTTGATGATCATATAAATGAAAACTATAAGATCTCAATTAATTTTGTAATATATGGTAAAGAGTTGATAAAAATTTGATTATCATTAACGATAAATTTGCCTCAACAATAGCTCTTACTGTTTCAAGAGAAAATCTGGATCTAGAATCTATAAGTATAACTAAATATTAGCATAAACATGATTGATTATCATGGAAAAAGGCAATTAAAGCAGAGCTAAACTCACCCTATTATTAACTATGAGAAAAATAATTCTCCTATTATGGAAATGATCACGTTTTGTTATTTGATTAATATGGGAGTTAAAGAAAGGCTTATTATATGCCTTATGAAAATGATATTTATATGATAGTCCCAGAAGGACTAAGATATTAGAAATAAATGCACAATAAATATGTGATATATATTTCATCAAATTGGAAAAATCTATATATGGATTAATGCAATATGGACTTTTGGTATTATTTTTTTGAGTAAATTCTTATTGAAAGAAAGATATGTGAATAACATTATATGTCCATTTATATTAATAAAAGACCATAGAATGGTAAATGTTATTATTGTAGCATATGTTGATTTAAATATCATTATAACTCCTAATGAACTCAAAGAAGCATGTTTCTATTTGAAGAGTGAGTTCGAAATGAAAAATTTAAAGGAAATGAAATTTTGTATTGGCCTGCAGACTAATTATTAAGGAGTCATAATTCACCAGTCTATTTATGTGGAAAAGTATTTAAGCAATTTTGCATCGATAAATCTTTTCCTTTAAGCACACCAATAGGTGGTCCGCATACTGAAAGTGAAGAAAGACCTTTTTAGACCTGAAGAAGATAACAAAGAGGTATTAATTTGGTTTTGAAGTACCATATTTAAGTGTTATAGGGGTACTCATGTATCTTGCAAATTACATTAGGCTTGATATTGCATTACAAGAAAAATTTCCAGCTAGGTATCTTTGCACCTATTAAGAGAGTGGTGTAAAAAGTTATCTTCAATGTACTATTAATATTCTGATCATATTTTGATTCATATTTGAAATTGGTCTATATGCGAATATTGATTTTTTGCTCGATCTCCATAATGGTAGATCTTAGACTAGCTATATATTCACTTATGGTGGTACTGCAATTTTATAAAGGATTTTATGGTCCTATTAAAGATACTTCCATTATGTTTTGAGAATAATGCAATTTGCATTGCACAAATTAAAAGTGGTTATATTAAGGGTGATGAAGTAAACATATAAACTTTACTGAAATTTTTGTATATATATGAGCTCCAGAAGAGATATACAACAAATTTGCTTTAGTGACAACCTATTAGATTTATGTACCAAGTCTTTACCTAATGTGATATTTAAATGGTATTGTTTCATCAATTAGTATATATCGTGTTAAAATTTGTCATTATCAGGGGAAGCAAATTAATACATGATTGTACTTTTTTTTCTTAGTCAAATTTTTCTTGGACAAAAGTTTTAATGAAGCAATCTATGCAATTACAAAATAGCACATAAAATGTACTCTTTTCCTTAACTATGTTTTTTTTCTCACTAGGTTTTTCTAGCAAAATTTTTAGCGAGGCATATTCATGATGCAAGTAATATCTTAAGGGAGTACTATAAATAAATTATTATATGTGGATATTACTTAAATATATTTGGATACACAATTTGGAAAGTTGTGATGTTCATCAAATTCAATCAAAGGATAACTTGGCAGATTTATTTGTAAAGATATTCCCTACAACAACATTTGAGAAGTTGGTGAACAAAATTGGCATACACCGGATATGAGATATTTGTTAGAAATCATGTATTTATGAGAGAGAGATTATTGTGCAGTGTACTCTTTTCTCTTTAGCCTAAGTTTTGTCCCATTGGATTTTCTAGGCAAGGTTTTTAATGAGACAGTATTATCGTGCAAATTCTACAAGAATAATGTACTTTTTTTTCTTTACCAAGATTTTTTCCCACTGGTTTTTTTTTAGTAAGGGTTTAACAAGATATATTTTTGTAATAGATACCTAAGAGGAGTATTGTGATAATATTTAAGTGATGTGATAAGATTGGATGTCTATCCTATCTCTATAGATAGATATTCCTATGTAAATAGAACTCTATTTCCATTTCTATTTTTGTAATCTTTTACACCTATAAATAGGTGTTACAATCAATGAAATGAGACACACAGAAATTTATTGTCTCTTATATTCTATCTATTCTCTATAATTATTTTTTATTTTATAACAAAAATAAAGTTTTAACTTTGATTTTATATATTTTATATTTTTTTATCATATTAAAGTTAATACAATAATAAGTAATTTGGTATATGAGATTGCTTAACTAAATCGTAGTAGTAGTAAATAGCACTACATTTACTATATATGATTTAGGTTAGATTTAATAACCCAAAAATTTAGTTAACCCATAAAATTAGTATTATCTGAAACTTGGCTCCATGTCATTAGTAATCTCCTATGTTTATGAAATTTTAGTCCCTAAAATTGCCTCACTTTTTTATTTTATATACATTTGAGCATTATACAAATATTGTAGTACAATTACGAAATTAATTCTCATTACCCAGCTCACCTATTATAATAAAACAAGAAAAATTCAATTAATTGCTATTAAGAATTTAATTTATTTATATTCTGAATTTTTATTAATTTTTTTTAATTTACACTTGTGCTTTTGAATTCTAGTGGGCTGTGCAGTGGAATTTAACAAAAGTTTTTTTTTTAAATAATATAAATACATTAAACAGAGGATAAACATTTGAATGAAACCACAGAGAGAGAAAAAAAAAAAAGAAGTCAAAGAAGATAAAACATTAATAAATCATAAAAATAGTTCAATTTTTTTTAAAAAAATAAGTTGGTCATTTTAACAATCAATCTTTATATTTAATCCCTCTTTTTTAATATTAAAAAGAGAAAATTTAATATTGATGAGATTCAAATAATTGCATTAACTTTTAAAAATCAAATCCATAAGGGATTTGTATGTATATTAACAATCATATGGTAATAATTAATATCAAAAATAATATAAGAAAATTAGTACATGAAAGCAATAATCAATATAAAGTGAGGGAGAAAAAATGAGAAAAAGCTTTGATAAAAAGAAAAAGAAGAAAGACGGGAACATAACTTTATATTTATCTCATTCGTTTGTTTATTCTGCCAAATATAAAATTATAAAAGTAGAATTATTTAATATTATGAATTAAAATTTCTATACCAAAAAAAGTTAATAAGTAATTTTATGATTTAAGTAAATCTAAAATTAAGACTAAAAATTATGAATCCATGAAATCAAACAAGATGTAAAAGCTTATAAATAAGTAAATGTAGGAATTTATTTACACAAAATCAATTAATTTATACTATAAATTCCAAACTTATAAATTTTGTTTCATTACTTTTATCATTATTTAATATGAAATCATTTTTCCAGTATAGAAAACACTCTATTGTGTTACTGGAAACATTAGAAATAAAGACATCAGGGTTAACAACTAGCAAAAAATTTGCCGTTCAAATTAAAAAAAAAAAAAAAAGAATTGAACAAAAATTTCCCTTATTTTTTCAGTTATATTTGTAATAATTTGACAAGATTAGCAAAATAAATATAATTATAATATTCTTCCCTCAGTAGTGAAAATAACAAGTAGCTATCCAAAAATATTTATTATTGTCTAAGTAAAAGTTTCCTATTTCATCTCAAAAAAAAAAAAAAAAAAAAAAAGTTTCTTATTTTTTTTTCTCCTTGATATATATGTATATACGTGTGGGTTTTGCATCCACATTTTCAAATTTCTATATTATTTTAATTTTGACCGATTTCAAGCTAAACCAATTAATAATACCTCTACTTGCCCCCTCCCTCCATGTAGATATACACCACGCATGCTTCCCTGCCCCTAGACCTCCATTGAGCGCGATGCCATCTACTGCAATCCGCTTGCAATTTGTCTAATCAAAAGTTGGAAAACCTATCCAACACTATCTTTCTAGAAAACAATCCAACATTTTAGCATCACACACATGACTAATTGGCTTCCTATGCCGTATAATTTCAAACTTCTTATTAATTGGTGTCCATTTGCCGTTTGTACACCTAGTTTCTTTCCCCAATTGAAACGACACCTCCCCACATCAATGCTCAATGAGACACATTTTAAAACATATGCAGTCTAGTTTTGAGACTAAAAAGGCTTCTTTCTTTTTCACTACAATAATTTTTTTAATAATAGGATCAATGTTATAAATTATTCAAATAAAAGAAAAAAGAAAATTGATCGGAGCTAATAAATGATATTGGGCTAGATCTCTTTTATTGGATTTGGAAATTGGATGCCTAAAAGAGAAAGAGTATGGTCAAGAGGACTAGGCCTTGTGCTTAGCATAAAATTTTCCATGCTTAAGTTAGTTTAGAGGTTTACCGGTGATATCTTGAGGAAGGAGATTTCCATTCTATGTGGATTGAGAGTTTTTTAGTGAGAGAAAGGAGATGAGAGATATGTAGAGTCCAAACTACCTTAATCAATTGTTGATCCCTTCCTTTTTTATGTCTTGGTTGTTAGGTATAGGTGGCAATCGTACAATAGGTGAGGAGGCATGTCCTATCATTGCCTTGCCATTGGTTGGTATAGGTTTGCCACCAATACTAGAGCAGAATGGGTTGTATGCTATCTTGTTGGCAATTAATGGGATGCAAAGAAAGGATAGTTTGTTGGGTGAAGGGTGCACCACTTGAAGGCATGCATGTTCTGACATCTGCATGCTGACATTGACCTTGAGTGACATCTGCTACAGTTGGGAAACTTGTGGAGCAAGATTGCTAAGGGGATCCTATCGAAGCTGAAGAGTGAGGATGAATACTTTATGGTGAACTAGTAGGAGAGGCCTCTCCTTTGGTTTTGGTTTAGATGGGCTTCTTTAGTGGGCCTAGACATCGTCCAGTGGAAACCTGACTTATAAAGCCTTTGTTTATTTAGGACCATTTGTTATTAGGGCTATTTTTATCCCTTATTAGAGGTCCCTTTGTTCCACTGAGGCAATGACTCATAATAGAGCCTTAGCTGGAACAAATTTGTCTTCGCCATTAGACATTTTACCAAAGATGTTTCTTTGGCAATTTTAGGTAATTGAAACAATTTGAATAGTATTAGGCTTCGCTTGAGCGCTGACTCGATCTGCTAAAGGGAATCGAAAATGCTCTTTTGGGAGAAACATAACAATTGGAACCCGTTATGAGTTCAGGAAATTGTATTTTGTAAATTGTAATTTGCAAAAAGAGTCGCTACTTTAATTTTATTTATTTTAGTTGGAAAAATTAAAGGAAAAATGTAATTTGATTGACTCCAAAATTATACCATTTATTCTAAGGAAAAGCAATAGTTCTCGAATGACCAAAGAGGGTTTGGAGACTAGGTTTTGGCTATAATAATATTGGAAAAATTAGTTTGACTTAAATACAAAATAGCTTTTGTAAAAAAAAAAAAAAGAAGTTTTTATGTGTGCATGAACATATATAATATGATGCATGAAACAAATATTATTCATGCAATGCATGATAAATGTTAAATAATGACAATTACAAAATGCATAAAATAAAGGAAAACTACTTAAAACTATTACAAGTCAAAATGTCAAAATCATGATATCTTTCCTCTAGCCCTTATGGGTTCTAGGAAAAGCACACATTCCACAAATATAAACTAAACAACTGAAGTAAGAAAAAGTAATAAAACAAATGTAATAAAAGGAACTAAAGTTTCAACTTTATTTAAGAAAAGCAATTTCAACCCTAAACTATGTGAAAAAGGTGATAGAGAGAAGAAGTTGTTAATTTTAGCGGAGTTGATGCCTCAGAGACGACATTCCTGTGTATCTGTTTAAATGGAAGTCTGAACCCACATAGTTCTCTCTTCTTGCGAAGGGGGTTTATTTAGTATACTTTTTTGTTTTGATTAATTGAATTAGAGAGATTAGGATTGATTAATTAATTTTAATTGATTAGCAAGTTGATATAATTAATTCTGATTAATTAACTAATTAATCTAAGTAAATTAAGAGAAAAAAATTAGGCAAGAAGCCCATAGGGGAAGAAAAGATTCCCAAGGAGAGAAAAAATAAATAATAAAAAGGAAAGGGAAAAGGAAAAGGGAAAGATGCTTATCTGGCACTCGTACGGCTTTAAAAAGAAGTAGAATACCTCGATCGATGGTGGACTTGCCTTGAATGGTGAGGCGCAAAGCCTTTGAGTTGTCAAGTTGACTCGAGAAGTCACAACCTAACTTGTTTTGTAAAGTAAGGAGCAGTAGCAAAGCAAAAGAAAAATAAAAAGAAAAGAAAACCTTAAAACTAGGGAGCTTGTTCCTTGGTGTAACAAGCTTAGGGGATGGTTCACTTGATACGAATGTTAGTCTAACAAGTCAAGAGATGGAGAAAACCGAGTTAGGGGTCTATATTTATAATGGAAAGGCTAGGGAAAGATTTTAAGAAGTTTTTATGTGGGAAAAAGAGAAAAGAGCTTTATCATGTGATGCTTTGTCATGCAAAAAACAAAAATAATTTTATATTATGATTTGGACCTCACCTGAGTTAGGCTACCTATGTATCTCTTATAATCATTTTTTATTCATTTTATGTTTAGGGAGAATTAGGTCCACATAATTTTGATTACATATACAATAAAAGAAAAAAAAAACAAATGCAAATATTATCCTCAAATGAAATATCTCTTCAACTAATCTAGGTTGTAAGGATTGGAGAATTTATTTCTGTCCATGTCCATGAGGATGGCACCTCTGCCTGATAGAATCTTCTTAAGTATATACGATCTAGCCCAATTTTGTATGAACTTTGCTCTCAGGTCATGAAGTGGGGCTCATATCTCTTTTAGGACTGAATTTCCTTTTTGTAAACCTCTGTCTGTCACCTTCTTATTGAAATGCTTCTTTAGTTTCTCTTGATAACCCTGAATCTTATACAAGGCATCTATTCTCTTTTCATCAATGGCTTCAACTAGTAATGACACCTCTTGATCCATTCTACTTTGGTTAGTTGTCTTTCTCTCATCACCCTAACAGAGTAGACTTGTACGTCAATAAGGAGGATATCCTCCATTCCATAGACCAAGGCCCATAGGGTTGCCCCTATTGGAGTGCAAAAGGTGGTTTTGTACCTCTATAAAGCAATAGGTAAATACTAATGCTAGTCTCTTTCATGATAGTCTTTGGCAAAATGGACTTGATCGTCTTGTTAGCAGCCTTAACTACTCTATTACTCTGTAGTCAATAAGGAAAGAAGCGCTAGTGCTAAATTCCTTATTTCTATAAGAGATGTCCATTTGAAAGTGGAAGCCATTATCAATGCTTATCTAGAAGGGAGTTCCTAACTGCTAAAGGAGATTGGTTTCAATGAAATGTGCTACCTTCTTTACGTTTAGGACTTGATATGATGTCACTTCAATCTATTTTATGAAGTAGTTTACAGCTACCAGAATGTACTCATAGTCACTAGAGGATTTCAAAGAGATCCCCTGATGACATCTATGCCCCAAGTGGAAAAAGGCTATGGTGTTGCTATCAAACTCAGTGGAACTAGAGGTCAATGTTGCAATTTGGTGAAGATTTAACATTTCTATATATACTTCACATAATTATCATTCTTGGCTAGCCAAAAAATAACCTAGATTTATGAATTTTTTGAGCCAAGGTAATTCATTCACGTGTGGCCCTCTTATTTAACATAAATCCAATCCATAATATGATGGGCTTCTTCCTCAATTACACATTGCAAATTGATATTGTCCCAAGGACTCTTATATAGCACATCCCCATTTCGTATGAAATTGGTAGCCAACTGCCTTAGGTTCTTTGATATGATTTGGAGGCTCCTTCTGGGTACTTATCATTCTAAATATAGTTAAGGATATCCAAAAATTAAAGTTTGGCATTAGCTAAATGCAGATTCATGCACATGGTATAATACCTAGGTTGTCGCTTCACTTTAACAACAATAGGCTTGTGTATTTCATTATTGCTTATGTCTATCTTTGAGGCTGTGGTGGCTAGAGCATCGATGAATTGGTTCTTCACTCTAGGCAAGTATTGAAAGGAGAGTTTATAAAATTTTATGCTAGATCATTCATGCATTGATGGTAAGCAACCAAACACTTTTTTTTTTTTTTTTTAATCTTCCACTTGCCAAGGGCTTAGGAAACAATTAGGTTTAAATCATCGTAGACTTCCAAGTAGTCTATTCTCATATTGATAGCCACCTTTAAACCAGCTTTCATGCTTCATATTTTGCCTCATTGTTGGTTACCTCAAATGCTAGTTTGATTGCCATGGATAGATGATCTCCTTTAGGAGTGATAAGAACTATGCTTGCTGTATAGCCTTTGTTTATTGTTAGATGAAACATCTAAGAATAATTTCCGTGCTCAAGGTCTATATTTAGGATATCCTCATCTAAGAATTTAGGCTCAAACAGTTCACTGTCTATAAGGGCTATAGCTAATTGATCAATAATTACACTTTCGTTCATTGCTTTTTTAGAACATATCTCAAGTCAAATGCTGTGATTATTGCCATGCATCGTGCCATCTTGTTGCTAAGGACTAGCCTCTCCATAAGGAATTTCAAAGGGCTTCTATTAGTTAATACATGTGTTACGTACAAGTATAAGTAATGTTGGGACTTATGGCATATCTATAACAAAGCTAGGCATAATTGCTTAATCTCATTATATTTAAACTCGTGAGCCAGCAAACGTTTGCTTAGATAATATATGGCATTCTCTTCATATAAGTGTGGCACATTCTAAGCAAGCGTTGCACCTATAGCTTCTAGAGTTATTGATAATAAAGCAATAATAGTTGACCTAGTCTCGGAGGTTGTAGTACATGTGGATTTAGTAGGTATTGCTTGATTTTGTCAAAGGCTTCTAGACATTTCTTATTCCACTACTTAGAAACTCTTTTTCTCAATAGCTTGAAAATCAACCAGTAAATATCCATTAGTTGTGCAATAAGCTACTGATATATAGCAAGCAACCTATGAAACCTCTAATCTCCTTTTTAGTTTTGGAAGGGGGATCTCTAAGATTGTGTTTGAATTTTCCATTTCCACTTCTATACCCCTGGCTAACCAAATGTCTTAGGAACACACTCGAGGAGGTACTGAAGATGCACTAGGCTGGTTCAGTTTGAGGTTGTATTTCTTAGATCTTGAGAAAAATCTATCTAAGGCTTCTAAATGTCCTTTAGGGTTTTCAAATTTTACCACCATGTCAACCCCATACACCTTGACATCCTTGTGCATTGAATCATGAAAGATAGTTGTATCAATTCTCTGATACAAAAGATGTCTTCTCTTTATCAATAGAGTGTACTTAGATTTGGTTGTAGCCTTTATAGAGGTTGGTTAGGGAGACCACAAATGCACCTACCATTTGGTATACTAAAAGTCAAAGACTATTCTGCTTTCATCCTTCTTAATTTTTACTTGACAAGTTTCATGTGTTGATAGGTTGACATCTTGTGAATCGCAATGCTTGGCCCACCATGTCCTTGGGTTCTCATATGAAATAGTCCAAGAAATTATAAGCCTTTTCAATTAATGACTGTCTATCTTGAAATGCAGATGCAATGTATATGATGTGATTTTTAATTTTTCCTCTATGGCATAATATAACAACCTACACTTACCTTAGGAGTTTCGTGACAACTCACTTGAATTTATAGCTATAAAGGCGAAATGTGTGCTTTTATAGAAATTCGTGTGTTATGTGATTGATGAGTATGTGGCATATTAGATTAATTTTAATATGTATAATATGAATTATTATTGTGAAATAAGTGACTTATATGAAGTGCATAAGCATAAAATGATTTATTGCACATAAAGTGAATTTTCATGCATAAAGCGATTTTTAAGCATAAAATGATTTTTATAGGCATTTTAAAAATATTTTTAAATAAATATTTTGAGAGAAATTTCAATGAAAATAATAATAAAAATATTTTATTTTTAATTATCTATAATTAGCCCATAAATAAAATTAAAAGGCCCAACTCACTGAGGCCTAATACACCAAAACACTCTTAACCTATCTCATTAATGGCAAACTTGTAATTTTGCCAAAAACCCTAAATATGTAAAGCTAATTTTTGCAAACCCTATTGTAGCAGCCACCATTATGTTATTCTTCAAAATTTTTATAGAAAAATTCTCTCAACCAAAGTTCACAAGGTGCCTTCAAACCTTGCAATTTTGTGACTGTTTTCGTAAGTATTTCTCTTTTTTCAAGCTACTATTTGATTTTTATGAAACTAATCATGAGAAAACTATTTTGTGGCTGTACATTTACTATTTTATTGTTGTATGATCAAAGTTAGATGAATTATTTGAAGGAGAAACCACTTTTCAACCAAAAACACAACCTTTTCTTCGCGAATCCTCTAAAGGTGAACCCTAAAACTCAAAATTAAAATTTTCATGCATAATATTAGGAGGGGAGGCTGTCAAATTGTATATTATTGTGTTTTAAATTGATTTTTGTTGTGATTAGATAAAAAATATTGATTTAAATCATATTTCTATTGTCACATTCTAACTTTAGAGATATGACGGTCCTAGAACATGGGAAGACATAAGGTCACCCATGCTCGTAGAACCCATCTATACATACACAATTCATGCCTAGGATTATACCAAAACTTATACAATAACTCATTTAAAACATTATATAAAAACCTTTAATTACAGAAGACAGTAATTAGACACTTCACATATAATCCATAAGGAAATAATATCCATAATTCACTCGAAAAAATTAATAAATAACATCTCAAAATAAACATAAAAAAAAAAATTCCCAGAGCATCTAATGTCGATACTTCATAGCATGGTATTATTGATGACTTTGACAAGGAATCCCTAAGCGAAGTAGAATGCTTAAGCCATTACCTTGCCTCCTCGCATTTGCTCACCTGGAACCACACAAAGAAAAATGGGTGAGATAGATGATCTCAATGAGTAAACGACAAAGCACATATATTAACACATATTCATTTGAAAAGAAAACTCATCGCTTATACACATAGTTTGTGATTTTCAATTCGTGAATCAAGTTGCATTTTAGCAAGGGTTCAATTTAACAAGTTTGCAAAAATCACACTTATAACACTTAGAGAGTAAAGGCTATTGCTCTATCACTCGAACATTTAGAGGAGAGGTGGCCTTAAACCAAATTCCAATGCCTATCACTTAGAAGGTGTGAAGTTGATCAGACCTCACGGCTAGAACCGCCCCTTTCTAGCTGAGGTAGATACACTACCCCTATCCATCGGATTAAGACCATGTGCACAGGTTTTGATGATTTCTCTCGTCAGCATGAGGATTTTACATAAAGGCTTAAAGATATCACAGCTAGAGCTATTGGTATTCACATATAATAATAACATTAAGGCAACAATAACATGTATCACAATAATAGTAGCAATTTAACTTTTGAGCAAAAGATACAAAAATAGTGTAGTTTCACAAAGAATATAAGTTAGGGCAATAGTCACAATGAAATATCATTGGATAAACAAAATGGATTTTGGACCAGTTGTCCTTTGGCAACCTAAGCTTTACAAAGAAACCACTTAATCATATTTGAGGATAGGATGAACTTGAGTTTCAAGATCTCAAAGGCTTACATAATATGATATCATATATTTGTAATATAACATAATGTTACTCACACTTATAGCAAGATTATAGTGTTTACTCACACTTGTGCAATGAATACAATGTTTACTCACCTTATGGTTCATTTGCTCTTAATTCACGTAGCCCTTAGACTTCTAAGACTCCTCAAGCTCTATCATAATATTTAATTCAATACTTAGTATTTATTCAATCATGATGTTATCCTATCCCATAAGTACCTCATGCACATATAACATTCACATACAGTATCATTATCTTAATATCAATTCACTTTAATAATCAACTTGGTACACTTAACACTTTCATACATGTCCATTTATCAATAGCCTCTCAAGTGTCATGCTTAACCCTTATGATCTATTCATTCAATCAATCACTTCATCAATTCAAGACCATTTATTCATTATCAAGTCATCATAACATCTATTTCCATATTTCCAAATCTCATTCACATCCTAATCATAATATAAGGTTAAGATACCTTAAGTATACTAAAGTGCCTCTAGGCTTATCTAGGGTCATTCCTTTAACTAACATGTAATTTTATCATTTATTATACATACATATATGTCAAAAATCATCAAAATATATTCATAAAAATTATAGACATTGGGATAAAAATCCCATGGTAGGCCGAATACATCATCAAGGGAAAAGCTGAATTTTTCTTACTTTTCATACTTTATGTCTATTATAGTAATTTATAGAAACATAGTTTGAATCAAGATTTTTCATATAAACACAAAAAAAATCATTTTAGAACATTAATCTACATGAATTGGCAGCAATAGGTGTGACATGTACATGAAAATTCTAATTTTATGTTTTAGGATGCAAAACCATGAGTTTTCTTGTTTTTGATATTTTTCGTTCATTACAATAATATGTAAACAAGTGGTTTAAACCATTATTTTTTATTCAATCATAGTAATATCAATTTATAACATCTTTGTGTATGATTTGGCAACCATAAATAATAATTATACAAAAAAATTCAAAGTTTTAAGGCTTAGGGTGAAAATAATGAGTTTTTGTGCTTTCCGCGCTTTCCGTTCATTATAGCGATATGCAAACACATGATCTGAATCATTATTTTTCATCCAAACAAAAAAAAAAATATCAGTTTAGAATATTAAACATCACAATTTGGCAGCCATAGAGTTATCAAACCATAGAATTTTCTAACTTTCAATTTCTAGAGCGAAAACTTTGAATTCCTTTGTTTTTTGAAACTTTTTGGTTATTATAGAAATATGCAGAAATATAATTTAATCCAATATTTTTCATCAAAACACATCAAAAATCAGTTTAGAATGCAATGGTATAGAAATTTCCCTCCTTTAGTGATGTTTATGCATAAAAATTATATTTTTAAGTTACAAGATTCACCTTTGGAGAAATTGCACGGAAATATTTGTGTTTTCGGTAGAGAATTAAATTTTTCTCTCAAAAACTCACCCAAACTGAATCAAATCTATAAAAATCAGTAACCAAATAGTTCAAAATAATTTTCTCATAATTTAATTCATAGAAATCAGTTTAAGAATTGAAAGAGAAGAAAAACTTATGATTACGATTAAGAAATCGCGAAATTGAAAGGTATTTTCTTAATTTCGGTAGAGAATTATTTTGAGAGAATTTTTCTATCAAAATACAGGAAAATAGAGTGATGGCTACTGGAACATTAGGGCTGGCCAATATTTTAATATTTAAAGGTAGGGTTTCTGGGAATTCCACTAATACCCTTAATGAGCTTGGTTAGGAGAGTTTTTAGGCAGTGGGCTTTTAGGTATTTAGACTTTTTATTTAAATTTAGGGTTAATTATAAGTAATTAAAATAAAAATATTTTTCTTATTATTTTTTGTAATATTCCCCCCAAAACATTTACTTAAAAATTATTTAAAATACTCCTAAAATTGTTTTATGCTTAAAAATTGCTTTTGTGCATGAAAATTCATTTTATTTAAATAATTTATTTTATGCAAATGCACTTCATGTAAATCATTTATTTCAAAATAATAACTCATATTATGCATATTAAAATTAATTTAACATGTCACATACTCATTGATCACATAGCACATAAATTTCCATATAGCACACACTTAGCCCTAATTAGTTCTAAGTTAAGCAAATTGTTATGAAAATTTCTAGGGTAGATGTGGGTTGTTACATTCTACCCCCCTTAAAAGAAATTCATCCTTGAATTTAAATTCTTACCTAGCTGATCTTGAAAAGTTGAGGATACTTCTGCTGCATCTCCTCCTCGGCTTCCCAAATGCACTCATCTACCCTATAATTTCGCCATTAGACCTTAATCATGGGTATCTCCTTGTTTCTTAGCCTCTTCACTTATTGATCCACTATAGCTATTGGTGATTCCTCATAGGATAGCTGCTCATCTAACATAATGTATAGAGGTGACAGGATATGAGATGGATTTGACACATCCTTAATATAGAGATGTGAAACATTAGATGCACATGTACTATAGTTAGAGGCATGGCAAATCTATAAGATACTTCCCCAACCTTATCTAAGATTTCAAAAGGACCAACAAAATAAGGCGATAATTTCCCTTTCTTGCCAAATCTCATAACACCTTTCATTAGAGAGACCTTTAAGAACACGTGATCTCCCATGGCAAAATGGATGTCTTTTCGCTTAGAATCTGCATAACTCTTTTGCTGACCGAAGGCTGTTTTCAGTCGCTCTTGAATCAAAGGTACTTTCTCCGTAGTCTTCTTAAGCAACTCTGGCATCTCCATATGCCTATCTCTAGGTTCAATCCAATAAACTAGAGAATGACATTTTCTCCCATACAATGCTTCATATGGTGCCATACTGATGGATGAATGATAGTTGTTGTTGTAGGTAAATTCAATCAAAGGCAAGTACATATCCCAGCTACCACCAAAATCTAAGACATACATTCTTAGTATGTCCTTTAGTGTTTGACTCGTCCTTTTAGACTGTCTATCCATTTGAGGGTGAAATGCCATACTAAAATCTAGTTGTGTTCCTAATGCTTCTTACAACTTCCACCAGAACCTTGAGGTAAATTGAGTGCCTCGATCCAAAATGATGGAAATCGGCACTCTGTGAAGTTTCACGATCTCGTCCATATACAATTGTGCATACTGAGTTACAGAATATATGGTCTTAACTCCTAGAAAATGGGCAGACTTTGTCAATCGATCCACTATGACCCATATAGAGTCATACCCTTTTGAGGTTCTAGGTAAACGAATGACGAAGTCCATAGTGATGCATTCCCACTTCCATTCAGGTAATCAAAATTCTTGTAGCAATCCTGAGGGTCGTTGATGCTCATACATGACTTGTTGGCAAGTTAGGCAGGATGCTACAAACTTAGCCATATCCTTCTTTAGTGTAGGCCACTAATAGTTAGCTTTCACATCATGGTACATCTTGGTAGTTCCAGGATGAACACAGTAAGGTGTCTGATGCACCTCCTTTGATATCCTTTCCCTTAATTCTCCCACATTAGGCATGCATACTCTATTTCTACACTTCAAAACTTCACTGACCACTTTGAACTTAGAGTTGTTTCCTTCTTTCATCTCATCCTTCAACTTCACCATATGTGGGTCATTATCTTGTAAATCCTTTATTTCTTCCATTAGCTTAGACCTCACATGAAAATGAGCCACTAAAACTCTCGATCCTCTAATCTCCAGCTTCAAGCCTTGGCTAAACAATTTCTTTAATTCCTTCATGATCGGCCACTTTTGTATAGTCACATGGGCTAGGCTTCCCATCGATTTCTGACTCAAGGCATTGCTACCACATTCGCCTTCTCAGGATGGTAGAGAATCTAACAGTCATAGTCCTTCAACAGTTCAATCCATCTCTTTTGCCTTAGGTTGAGGTCTTTTGGCTCAAGATGTACTGAAGACTCTTATGATCCATATAGATCTCACACTTCATTCCATATATGTAATGTTTCCAGATCTTTAGAGCAAACACTATGGTAGCTAATTCCAAATCATGAGTAGGGTAAGTCACTTCATGCTTCTTAAGCTATCATGATGCATAGGTGATGACTTTCCCATTCTGCATCAAGATGCATCCAAGTCCTACTCGCGAGGCATCGTAATAGATGGTGAATCCTTCCTCTCTTTCTAGTAACGCCAACACTGGGGCTGATATCAATCATTTCTTTAGCTTCTAAAAACTCTCCTCACAGGACTCTCCCCAAATAAACTTAACTTGCTTTATAGTCAACTTGGTCAATGGGACTGCTATCTTAGAAAAGTCTTATATGAATCTGTGATAATACCTAGCCATGCCCAAGAAACTTCATACTTTTGAAACTATTGTGGGCCTTGGCCAATTTGCTACTGCTTCAACTTTCTAAGGATCAACTTGAATCCCTTCCTTACTTACTACATGTCCTAGAAAGTTGATAGACTCCATCCAAAACTCACACTTAGATAACTTAGCCTAGAGCTAGTGATCATGTAGCATTTATAGCATGATCCTTAAATGTTCTTCATGCTTTTCTTTACTCTTTGAGTAAACCAGGATGTCATCAATGAACACGATCACAAACTTGTCAAGAAATGGCCTGAATACTCGATTCATCAAGTCCATAAAAGCAGCAAGAGCATTTGTCAAACCGAATGGTAGAACTGTGAACTCATAGTGTCCATATCTAGTATGAAAAGCAGTCTTGCAGATGTCTTCTCCATGGATCTTTAGTTGATGATAGCCAGACCTTGAGTCGATCTTGGAGAAATTACCAGCTCCTTGCAATTGATAAAAAAGATCATTGATTCTCTGCAGTGATACTTATTCTTCATAGTGACTTTGTTAAGCTGATGATAATCAATGCACATTCAAAATGAGCCATCCTTCTTCTTTACAAATAGCACTGGAGTGCGCTATGGCGAGCTACTCGATCGGATAAAACCCTTGTTGAGTAGATCATGCAATTGCATCTTTAATTCCTTCAACTCTGTTGGTGCTATACAATATGGTGGTATTGATATAGGTTGTGTACTAGGTAGCAGTTCAATGTTGAACTCAATCTCACTGTCAGGTGGTAGTCTGGGTAAATCTTCTGGGAATACATCTATGAATTCCTCCACCACTAGAATGCTCTTGTCTCAAATGGCGGCCTCCTTGTCAGTATCGATTACATGGGCTAGGTATGCTTGGCATCCTTTCCTTAACATCCTTCTTACTCCTAAGGCTGATATCAAGTTCAGAGGATTCTCATTCCTATCCCCTTACTACACAAACTCCTTCCCTTCCTTGGTTCAAAACTCAATAAGTTTCTCTCTACAGTCAACACGAGCTCCATGCTCATATAACCAATCCATTCCTAATATCACATCAAATTCTAGTATATCAAATTCTAGCAATTCTACAGGAAGTTTTTGTCCATTAATGTCTACCTCATAACCCTTATATGTATACTTTACTTCCATTAGCTCCCTTAAAGGAGTTGATACTACTAAAGTTTCACTCATTAATTCCTTATTTCTACCTAGACTCTTAGCAAAATAAGGCGATACAAAAGAATGCGTTGCACCAGAATCAATCAAACATTTTGCACTAAAATTTTGGATGGGGATGGTACCTATGATGGCTGTGTGTGAAGTGCAGGCCTCTTGCTAATTTAAGGCAAAGACTTGACCTTTTCCCTTATTCTTCATTGTCGGTGCATTCCCAACCACTGGCCCCTTATTCTTAGCTCCTTGCCCTTGTGATTTGAATGGTCTAGATTATGGATGTACTGTGGTCCCATTCCTTTGACTCCTTATTTGAGCGCAATCCTTAATGAAGTGTCCCATTTGCCCACAGTTAAGGCACACACTAGAATCCTTTCAGTAAATTCCAGTATGCTTCTTTCCACATTTGTCGCAAGTGGGGAGTTCCTGCTTAGCTTGATGATGCGTATTCTACAAGTGTTCAGATCGCACAAGCAATACAGTAGTGAGTGAGTTATCATTCCACTAGAGACTTTAGGTAAGCACTAGCTCAAATGTCTACTAATGTCTAGTTAATCAAATTGGTGTTGATGAGAATGATTATAATTATATTCAAACTAAACTAAAATATAATTTAAGTAAAATAACAAGAAGGAAAAAGGAGATGAATTTAGGGATAAAGGCCCATTCAAGTATTGAATCCCCTTAGCCCCTAATTGTATATCATGAACTACACATTAATAAAATTCATTCCATAAGTTGAATTGGCATTTCACTGAATTAGATAAAAATCTCTCTCAACTAATTAAATCCTTATTTCCCAAGAGGAATGTAAGGAATCTCTTCTTAGGCAAACTCAATTAAGTTATGCTTTAGATTTGAGAAACTATCTACCAAAGAAGTCTTATAAGCCTATCTCTAGTACCCTAATTAACCCTCAATCTCTATGAGTGATCAATTCACATAAAGCTATCTCTAGTCAATTATATGAAACAATCCCTAATTAATAAGCATACAATTATCAATTGGTATTTAAGCAATAATAATCATAAAGATAAAGCAACTTAAGGAATGATTTAATTGAATAAGAAGTAATTCAATCTATATGAAAGGTTCTAGGGTTCATCAATACCCAAATCAGAAAGAATTAGTTCATATTGCACATTGAAACCAAAGAAAGAATTAAAGAAGTAAGAAATCCTAAACAATTCATGAATTAAGTGTAGAGACATCTTGTTCTTTGATCCGCGATCTTCAGTGTCTTCTTTCCTTTACTATTCTCTCTCTAATCCTTAGGTGACTCCCTCAAAATGCTATTAGATCTGATTTTATATTTCTAAAATTTCTAATGTGCACCGCTGGACCTGCGGCTGGGGTTCCAACCGTGGCAACGGAAGAATCAAAGAAAATGTAACTTTCCACGGGTAAGACCTCAACCATGCCTCCACCCGTGGGAGGCTACTGGATATTTTTCCACTTTGTTCTTATCACACGGCTGGAATCCCAGCCATGGCTCAACCCGTGGCAGCCTATATTCCTCAAAAAATCAGCATTGGCTTGGATCTTTCACCATCCTAGGTCATATTCAGATCATGGCATTCTTTGACACTGGATTAACTAAAAGAACTATGAAAGCACTTAAACAAATAGCTTAAACTCAATTAGAGGCATAAAATAAATTAAGAATAAGGGCCAAAATATAGTGTTTTTAACATTTATCAAATTCCCCTACACTTGAGTTTTTGCTTGTCCTCAAGCAAACTAAATTACAATAATAGTTTAGAAAATGGACAACCCCTTTAAAGCCAAAAGAAAACAGCAAGATTAACAATACTCAAATCAGTAAGGCTCGAATCTCATAATCAAAAACTAATTTGCAAATGTAGCAGTCAAACTAAAGGATCTACAAATCAAAGAACCTCATACTCAAAGATAAAACTCATAATCCTAAAGTCTAAATTCTAGAGTTAAAAGATTGAGCATACAATCCCAAAGAAACAAAAGCCAAACAAAAATAAGAAATGAAGGATTTTCTCTTAGGCACCTGACTACTCTCTCAATTTTTCTATTGACTTTAACATTCAAATGTAACTTTATTGCACTTTTTGTTTTTTTTTTTCAAAGAGCCTGACTTGTTTGAATCATCATACTAGCCTTTTGATGCAAAGGTAAACATTTGTGATGCTGACCCTTGGTTACTCAACTAAAATCACGAATCCAAATGGCTACTAGCACTATTCATAATTTTAACTCCTTAGGTTAGAAGAGTCAAAATTAGCTGAATAGAGAAAAATTTTCGAAGCTCCTTATGCAAAATATTTTTTTCTTTTTTTCATATTTTATTTATTACTATTATTATTATTTTCTTTTTCAAGAAAAATAGTCAAGGAGCCTAAGATATTAAGTGTATCTTACTAATCTTAACTCAAGTCATAAAGGAATCAACATATGCTAAAAAATGTAACTAAGGTTTCAAACTCCAGTAATGCAGATTTCATCAGTCTAATTTCCTAATTAGGACTACCATACTTAATCCTTAGCAAATGATCAATTCAACCGAGTCAAACATCAATGAGAGATTGTCATATATAAAGAAAAATAATCATCAATTATGAGCTAAAAAGGGAATCACTCTAATTCATACCATTATTACAATTTAGCTCACTTGAGCCAAAACAGGACAGAAAGAATAAATAAATAAACAAATAAACAAATAAATATCCCTCCCCCACACTTAAATAACACATTATCCCTAATGTGTTTGAAAATAAATATAAAGAAAAACATATAAGGGGAAGAAGAAAGATATAGAAAAACTACCCTGTTATTGAATTTCCACATTAGTCTGTTCCAAAGTCCATGCCATGTCATTATCTGTTCTATAGATCCAAATTAGGCTAAGAAAGAAAAGAAAAATAAAATAAAAATAAAACATAAAAAGAGAAATAAAAATAAAAAAAAAGCCTAAATAGCATAAGTACAGTAATCCACAGCATAAAATATATAAGAGAATTAAAGAAAAAGAAAAAGGAAATGGAAGGATCAATCATCCATGGTAGCATTGGAGTCATCACTCCCCTCACCATCATTGGACTTGACCTGAACCGGAGGCTGTCTCTACTGTGGTTGCGGTGTAGGGGTAGGAGGCACAAACCCTTGAGTTCCCCAATAATCTAGCATGGACTACTGAAGCCATGCTCGGTTCTGCGCCTCAAACTCAAGTGTCTCCTGCTGGCGTTGCAATATAGTCAGGATCTAATGCTGGTTGGTGAGGAGTTTGTTCTATTGGACCTGAAGACCGGTCATGATCCTCTCCAACCAGCATATCTGTCTCTCAAACTCAGTGGGCTTCCTGTCGTCCACATCATCTGCTCCTATATATGACATCCAATCTCGGAATGGGATTGGGCTGGAGAAAGGAGGTATAATTAATGAAGAAAAAGGCCCGGCGGTAGCGAAAGTATTAGCAACTGCAGAAGTACTAGCATAAGAAGGAGGCTGAATAGTAGGGTTAGTAGCAGGAACGGAAGTTGGCTCAGGAGCTACTGGATCTAGTGGAGGGGCAAAGGCTGGCATGAAGCTCTTCGTCTTATCCATCCATAGCAATGTGGCATACTCGATCAGCTTAGGTATGCCATCTAGTATCATCGGAGGCAAGCCGTCAAAAACACCAAAGCTCTTGGCGAGCTTGGTGATATACATCCTTTCAAACAATGCGCCGGACTTGCCCCTCTTGCACTAATCATCAAAAAACCACATGAGAGAATAAGCCACATTGCACCTCTTGTCCTCATGCATTCACATCAAATAAAATAGCTCTTGTCTGGTCATAGCCCCTCCACTGTCAAGTTTGCTAGAAATGGTCTTCGTTAGAAGAAAATGAAGAACTCGCAGACTGAAGGAAGTAAACTGGGATACCTTAAAGATCGAGGGATCAAATCTCTTACCCACTGGAGCAAATTTGTCCCACACCTGATTAGGGACATTGTCACTGAGAAAACCAACAAGAGTCTCATGATAGACATCAGTATGCAACTCCTCCTCCATATATAAACCCATCGCCACTGCTAAATCATTGACGCTCATCTCAAAATGCTTGGTGCCTAACCTGAACTGCAACATCTTCTTTTAGACTGATGCCACCTTCAAATCAACTTGAAGGGAGCAATAAAATTCCAATGTCAACTCTCTATGAGCCGGTTCAGTGATTGCAAAAAATCCTTTCCAGCTCAGCTGTGATGTCCATCCCCGAAGCGCTTTGTCTATGCCAATCTGTTGCTTCAAGGCCCAGTTGATCTGTCGTGTAGGCTCGAAGTCTTTGTTGGCCAATTGCTCAAAGCGAGCATGAGACTTTGGGTCGGCGAACTAGACATGCATATGGATTGAAATGAAAGAAACTGTGGGGGT
>CANTUT010000839.1:67500-137500 GCA_947687605.1 Reutealis trisperma | reverse complement strand
ATGAAAAATCTTTTGGAAGTTCCCTAGCAACAAGAAAATTTGCAAAATCCGCAAACCAAGGAAATTCAAGATTAAGATTAGAACCACTTACCAAACTTACCATAGTATAGAGTTGTTCATCAGGGAAATTGTCATCAATATCCTCTTCTTTTAGCTACTCCAAGTTTGGGTTCTCCAATCTAGGCTTATAATCTGGTGCAAGGTTTTATGCTCTTTTCTTGTCTTGTATCTCCAAATCAAATTCTTGCAGCAATAACACCCATTGGATCAATCTTGGCTTTGCGTCAATTTATGAGAACAAGTATCTCAAAGCTGAGTGATCCATGTAAACCACTACTTTTGACAAGATCAAATATGAACAAAACTTGTCAAAAGCAAAAACAACAGCCAACAACTCTTTTTTTTTTTTTTTTTTTTTTTTTTTGTGGTGGTGTAGTTAGCTTAGTCCTCATTCAGTGTTTTGCTGGTATAATATATAGGCTAAAAATGTTTCTCCTTCCTTTGGCCCAAAACTGCCCCAACTGCGAAGTTGCTCACATCACACATCAACTCAAAAGGAAGATTCTAATCATGGGCCACCATGATCAGAGCATGCCTCAATTTCTCTTTTAAAACATTAAAGGCTTTTAGGCACTCTCCATCAAAGATAAATTCAGTGTCCTTCTCAAGCAACTTTGTCAAAGGGTGAGCAATGTTTGAGAAGTAATTGATAAACCTTCAATAAAACCCAGCATGCCCCAAAAAGCTTCCAATCGCCTTCACGGTTATAGGAGGTGGCAATTTTTTAATGGTTTCAATTTTTGCTCGATCCACCACAATACCCTTGTATGAAATCTTGTGCCCTAAAACTATGCCTTCACTAACCATAAAGTGACACTTTTACTAGTTGAGCACAAGATGGGTCTCTTCATACCGAACTAAAACTCTCTCCAAATTCAGTAGACAGTCATCAAAAGAGTCCCCATTGACTGAAAAGTCATCCATGAAAACCTCCATGATATCTTTAATTTGCTCATTAAAAATTGCCATCATGCACTATTAGAAAGTGGCTGGTGCATTGAACAAACCAAATGGCATCCTCCTATATGCAAAAGTACCATAGGGACAGGTAAAGGTTGTCTTTTCTTGGTCTTCCGGAGCAATAGGAATCTAAAAGTAACCCAAAAGACCATCCAAAAAATAGTAGTATTCATGTCTAAACAATCTTTCTACCATTTGGTCGATGAAGGGTAATGGAAAATGATCTTTTCTGGTTGCATCATTTAGCTTCCAGTAGTTAATGCAGACCCTTCATTCGGTGACCGTTCTTATAGGGATGAGTTCATTATTCTCATTAGGCACTATGATCATTCCTCCTTTCTTTGGTACTACTTGAACTGGGCTTACCCAGGAGCTATCTGAAATTGGATAAATGATTCCCGCATCAGGTAATTTGATCACCTCAGCCTTCACTACCTCTTTCATCTTCGGGTTTAGTCTCCTCTATGGTTGTACCACTGCTTTAAACTCATCCTCTATAAGTATTTTTTAAGTGTAGAATGACGAACTAATACCCTCAATGTCTACTATCTTCCAGGATATTACCTTCTTGTACTTTTTTAGCATTTCAATCAATCTAGCTTTTTATCAGGAAGATAGGCTAGCATTCAAAATTATCAGTAACTTTTTTCCCTCTTCCAAGAATCCATACTCAAGGTGCTCTAGGAGGGGTTTAAGTTCCAGAACAGGTAGGTCTACTATGGAAGGCCTCATCTTTTCTTCCTTGGGCATTTCAATTGTTTCAAATGCTTGACTCTTAAAGGACTTATTTGCCTCCAAATAAGCCAACTGCTCTTTTTGCTTCCTGATCCTCAGCATTTTCCTGCACCAAACACAACTCAAGGGCATCCTTGGAAACAATGTTAGTAATAAAATTAATAATTTCATACTCAATAACATCATCACATGAATCCGTCTCATCAAGTTCAAGTGGGTACTTCATAGCATTAGCAATATGAAAGATAATTTTTTCGCTCCCCACTCTCAAAGTCAATATGCCATCATGGACGTCAATAAGGGCACGGGCTGTATTTAAGAATGGCCTACCAAGGAAAAGTAAAACATTCGCATCCTCATCCATATCAATGATGACAAAGCCATTAGGGAAAATAAATTCCCTGACTTTTACCAACACATCTTCCAAAATCCCTCGAGGATGTACCACAGACTTATCAGCTAGCTGAATAGTCATATGTGTTGGTTTGGGTTCTCTGTTAGGCCTACTATGGGTGACCCAAATCCAAAGGGATTAGTATAGGATGAGTAGGGTGTTGAACTCTGGGAACTTGGAAATTTCACATTAATTGGATAGTTACTAGGATGGATAGGCAAGGATATTAAATAAGAGATTTAAAACTAACTATATGCTACTATACTGATATTATGATTAAGGATGTTGATTAGATAGAATTACAAATCAGAATTGATTTTAATAAGATGTGTTATATGCATGCAACGATTGAGAGTATGGTCTATAATTCCTAAAAGTAACTCTTGTTGTCAATTAGAAGTGTTTGATCTAGAGTTTATGAGCATTCTCATGTCATCATAGAGATAGAACAGAACCATAAACATTCATGCTAATACTATAATTCCCCGTAGAGTGGATTTGCTTGTTTCCAAGTGCTTATCCTATTCTCTAAGTAATTCTAATTGTTTCTCCATCAATTTATCCCAACTCTCATTGTGAATAATTTAACTATCATGTTATACATAGTGATCAAGCACATACAACATTAATTAAGCACACAATTAAAACTAAATCATGCAAAGCATATAAGAAATAGAATGATTAAAACCAATACTTTATTGCAATTCAAAGAAACCAAACTAGTGTATATTCATAGTGTAAATGATAAAGTTTAGACAAGAAGACAAGATGAACATCAAGGAACAAAGATAAAAAATGACAAGGGAAAGGAAACTTTGATGATATTTTCTTCAATCCTTGCTCTAGGAATTTACTTTGAAGAAGTGTCCTTGAATGCTTGCTTGAATGCCTTGGTGACTCTTCAATATTGTTCTAACTTTTGAACACTTGAATTACACTTTTAATTACTAACTTAATATATGAATAATACTAATTTTACATGTCTAAAATTCTATAAAACATTCTTATTTATAATTTTCTAGGTGTCCCAAATCATGCCCTTTGCAAAAAGGAGCCTTTTGTGAAGTTTTTTGATGAAAAGGCATCATAACTACTTGAGACAGGCTGGGATGAGTTGGCACCACATGGCTTCTGGCATGACTCGGCACCAAAGGGCATGAGTTGGCACCATGGTCCTCTGTCATGACTTGGCACCAATGGGGCACGAGTCGGCACAACCTTGCCTTGGCTAGTCCTTGCAAAACTTCTTCCCTTTCATGCATAGAACCCTTGATCCTTTAAGAGTTACCTAGATTACTTAGAGAACACTTAAAAAAAAGATTAAAAGCACCACTTTAAAGATAAAATTCATGCATCAAAACACAAAATTAACTATTAATTGATTAGTTTAGGTATACATATTTGCATCATATCAAATTCCCCCATACTTAAACCTTGCTTACCCTCAAGCAAGAACAAAGAGGGAAGAGACAAAGAAATTACTTAGTTTCTCCAAGATAACTATGAAACAATCTTGATTAAACAATCTTCAAAATTTATTTAAGGAGTATATTGCTAATATATTGATGATATAGTTCTTAGTGCCCAACAATGATAAAGGATGATAAGTCTTATAGCATAAATTTTGAGCTTTGTCTAATTATCTCATCCCTATTGGTAACAAAGTTATTCAATTATTTAGTCAAGGACCTAATCATGCTTTTCTAGTCAAAGTATCCATGCATTAAGTTAAGAATTCAATAAATTCAAGTAGCCTTCTTTGGGACAAGAGAAAGCACACGCAAGAATGCAATAAGTCTCATGGCATTTTTAGACACATAGTTTGCTTATTCTTCTTTTTTCCTTTTTTTTCTCTCTTTTTTTTATTAAATAAGGTACATCTTTCGAATCGAATGTGACTAAGGAGCAAATTCATTCGCGCACGACTTACTTAATGTATATATTTAATAGGCATACCATACATATCTTTCGAATTGATGCAATTAAGGAGCAAACTCATTTGCACACAACTTACTCAATATCCATTTTTATTAGCAAACACATATAGTTCTTTTAGTATCCTCATCCATTATTGACTAATGCATAACTCTTATTATGGCTATAGTTTCCTTTAGGCAACTTAAATCATGCAAATTCAAAGACTTAACTTATATCAATTTTGACAATTAAGCAAAGTTAGAAAATTGACTAGATAATTAGAAATCTTTTAGAAGCAATAAGAGTGAGATAAAAAGACAAAATCTTAACAAATACTAGAAAAAGACTTAAGAATTTTACCAAATGGGCATTTATCAAAAATGATCATCAAATTAGTTAGAAAACAAAATGAGAAATCTTAATCAAGATATAATAACATGGAGAAACTTCAAGTAAAAGGACAAAAATTCTTGATGCAAATTGTAAAATACTAAAGTAAACAAAACAACAATCATGCAAAATATATTAAAAATGTGGAAAATAAAAATCAAAACAAAATAAAACATAAAAGTAAATAGAAAGCTTCAAATTTCATCATTCAATCCCTCCCCCATACTTGAAATTCACATTGTCCCCAATGTGAAGAAAAGTGAAAATGATGGAGAAGGGAAGAAAAACATACCTCATTGATCATCGGGTGGTGGTGGTAAAGGAATTTCATACCCGGAGTAGTTAAAGAACTTATACAATTTATAGTCCATACTATATTGCATGCGCTCAGTCCGTTGGTTCCTAGCCTCCAAAGCGGTAAGTTGACATTGGGTTCTTGGTGGTGGTGGGTCTCTAGGTGGTGGAACATGATCATCGGAGTCTTCATCCGAATTATAAATAGGGTGACATAACCCCTTCCAACAAGATCGTGTGTAAGCTGCAACATGGTTAAAATCTCCATCCACAACCTCACCTCTTACAAAGGCTTGCTTTGAAATATGATTATTTGACAACATAAGGAAAGTTTGGGCAATCAATATGAAATCCCTTAGCAATGCTTGTAACAATATGACCATGTGTTAATGGATGCTCCTTACGTGAAACACATATGAGGAGTTGATTAAAAATCCAATATGTCCAACACACTTGCTTTGATTTATGAACACACCACATCAAAAAAAAGTTCTTGAACAGTTACTCTATTAGTTTCAGTTTTACAAAAAAAACACATGCAATGACTTTATGCAACATCCAGAATTTCAAATCCTTGATGAACATTACTTTCCCCTTTTTAGGTTCAAAAGGGGTTTTTATATTAGTTAAGAATCTCTAAAAGTCATTAATATTAAAATCATTAGTGACATCACAAACACCACTTCTTTTAAAACTAAAAACTTTTTATATAAAATTGTAAGTTAATTGGTAAGGTTGGCCAAGCAATCTAAATTCCAGAATTTGATGTCAAGTGTTTTAAAAAAACTCATAAACAAGATTGCCATAGGAATGTTCTTGCATACTTACAATTTTTTTCAAACCACAAGAGGTAAGAACTTGATTGAATACTTCCTCCATGCCAACATCACGAATTAAAGAGGGAGGAAAATACCTACAAGATACAATTTCTCTACGTTTGATTTTAGAAAACTTGTCTCCTTCTTCATGTGAGTGAATGGGAAAGGAGGACTCATACATTGATGCAAGGTCTTCTTCTTATTGCTCCTCTTGAGGCCTTGAAGAAGTTGATCCTTTGGTCTTGCCCATAGTTAGAAAATAGAGAAGAAGAATAGAAAAAATTCTGCAACTATAAGTGGATATAGTGTAGTGTGAATGATGAAATGAAGAAGATGATGTTAAAATAGAAGAAAGAATTATTTAAATATTAGGATTTATGCTTTCAAAATCTGAAAAGAAAGGGTAGGGGAGTGGTGTTGTAAGGGTTAGGGTTTTATAGGTGTGTAAGAATATGATGTGAAAAGTCATGTATTTTGGGAATAGGTGTGATTCTTTTTGGAAAAGAAACAACTTTTCATTGATTTGTTTTGGGAAAAGAGTGTTGAATAAGTTAGTTTTTGAAAAAAAAAAGAATAAAACAAATTACAATTGAATTGGGAATGAAAAGAAAAGAAAAATTGGTGTAGAAATTCAAATTTTCGGGTGTGTCAAATTCTGTCCATTGTACCGAGTCAGCACCATAGGGCACGATGCGGCATGGGTGCTTTCTGTCACGAGTCGTGTCCTATGGGCATGACTTGGCACGAACTCAGTCCAATTTTTTTTTTTTTGTATATATATCATGTGTATGTATTAAGATAAAATTAATATTAGATATCAAAACTTAAAATTTAAATAAAAAAATTAAATTTAAAATAAACAAACATAAAATTTTAAAATAAATATACTATGTAGTAAATAAACATTCTATTAAATAGAGAGGGTTATTGGCCTTGATTGTTCTAATCGTGCACCAGCAAAGTAAGGTTTAAGACGATGACCATTTACCTTAAAAGATTCACCTTTGTCGTTAGTAATCTCAATAGTTCCATATGGATGAACTTTAATAATTTTAAAAGGTCCAGACCATCTTGATTTTAGTTTTCTAGGAAATAGTCTTAACCTTGAATTATAGAGTAAAACAAGCTCACCTTCTTGGAAATCCCTATTGAGAATGTTCTTATCATGCCATAACTTAGTACGATCTTTATATAACTTTGCATTTTTATATGCATTTAACCTTAATTCTTCTAGTTCATTGAGTTGCAAAAGTCTTTTCTTACCTACTTTATCCATAGCAAAGTTCAAAGCCCTAGTTACCCAATACGCTTTATGTTCAAGTTCAATGGGCAAATGACAAGATTTACCATAGATTAATTGATATGGGGTAAGGCCAATGGGAGTTTTAAAAGCAGTTCTATATGCCCATAAGGTATCATCTAGCCTTAATGCCCAATCTTTCCTAGAAGACGAAATAGTCTTCTCTAGTATCCATTTAATTTTCCTATTACTTACTTCAACTTGTCAACTTGTTTGTGGATGGTAAGGAGTAGCTATTTTGTGATTAACTCCATATTTTTTAAGCATAATTTCTATGATATTATTATAGAAATGGGAACCTCCATCACTTATCAAAGCTTTTGGAGTACTAAACCTAGGAAAGATTATTTTTTTAAGCATTTTCTTGACTACTTTAGCATCATTAGTAATAGTAGGTACTGCTTCAACCTATTTAGACACATAGTCTACCATAACTAAGATGTATTTATAGCCTAAAGAACTAGGGAAAGGACCCATAAAGTCCATCCTCCATACATCAAAAAGTTCTACTTCAAGAATGCCATTTAAGGGCATCTCATTTCTCCTAGATATATTACCCATTCTTTGACATCTATCACATGTAAGGACAAATTCTCTAGCATCTTTGAATAAAGTAGGCCACCAAAAACCACATTGTAATACCTTAGAAGCAGCTTTTGTTGCACTAAAGTGTCCACCCACATTTAAGGAATGACAATGTTTTAAAACATCTTGAATTTCACCTTGAGGAATGCATCTCCTTATTAGTCCATCTGCACATCTTTTATAAAGCAAAGGTTCTTCCCAATATTAAAATTTAGTATCATGCAAAAATTTCTTTCTTTGCCTATAATTTAAACCATAAGGAAGAATTCCACTTACAAAAAAGTTAGCAATGTCAGCATATCATGGAATTTCTTGTGATACAACATTAAACAAATGCTCACCTTGGAAGGTCTCATGTATTGGTACTCCATCATCAAGCTTCCTCAAACCTTCTTGATCAAGTCTAGAGAGATGGTCCACCACAAGGCTTTCACTCCCTTTCTTATCCTTTACTTCCCAATCAAACTCTTGGAGCATAAGAATCCACCTTAGTAGCCTAGGTTTAGCATCCTTTTTACTTAAGAGGTACTTTAGAGCAGCATGGTCAGAATATACAATTACCTTTAGACCTACCAAGTATGCTCTAAATTTATCAAATGCATAAACTATGGCTATTAGTTCCTTCTCCATAGTTGTATAGTTGATTTAGGCATCATCAAGTAGCTTACTTGCATAGTAAATTACATAAGGCTTACCTTCCTTCCTTTGCCCAAGGATCGCTCCAACTACAAAATGACTAGCATCGCACATAATTTCAAAAGGTTGCTCCCAATTAGGTGGCTGTAGAATCGGTACGGATGTAAGAGCTTCCTTTAAGGTCTCAAAAGCTTTATGACATGCTTCATCGAACTCAAAAGTAGCTTCCTTTGCAAGCAAATTACACAATGGCTTGGCAATTTTGGAAAAATCCTTGATTAATCGTCTATAGAACCCAGCATGTCCTAAGAAACTCCGAATGTCCTTAACACATTTGGGCTGTGGTAAATTTGTGATCACTTCAACTTTGGCTCTATCCACTTTAATACCTATTTTGGATACCATATGCCCTAGTACTATTCCTTCTTATGCCATAAAATGACACTTTTCCTAATTAAGTACTAGTCCATGCTCCTTGCACCTGTCAAGAACTTTAAAGAGATTTTCTAGACAATTTTCAAAGTTAGTTCTATAAGCACTAAAATTGTCCATAAAAACTTTAACGCAGTCATCTATCAAGTCATTAAAGATAGAAAACATGCATCTTTGAAATGTTGCAGGTGCATTGCCTAAACCAAATGGCATGCGTCTAAATGCAAAATTTCCATAGGGACATGTAAAAGTGGTTTTTGATTGGTCTTCGGGGTAGATAGGTATTTGATAAAAACCACAAAGACCATCCAAATAACAAAAATAAGAATAATTTGCTAATTTTTCTAATACTTGGTCAAGAAATAGAAGTGGAAAATGATCTTTTTTAGTTGCTTTATTTAATTTTCTATAGTCTATACACATACGCCATCCAGTGACAGTCCTAGTACGGATTAAATCATTTGATTCATTTTTAATAACAGTCAAGCCACCCTTTTTAGGGACAACTTGAATAGGACTTACCCACTTACTATCACTAATCGAGTATATGATGCCATTATCAAGTAATTTTGTGACCTCTTTTCTTACCACTTCTTTGAGAATTGGATTAAGTCTCCTTTGACCTTCAATGGAAGGCTTAGCATTATCTTTTAAGATTATCCTTTACATGCAAATATTAGGGCTAATACCTTTTAGATCATTCAAAGAGTAACTAAATGGAATTCTTTGATTAAGTAACACATTGCACAAAAGATTGATATTTTCTAAAGACAATGATGAATTCACAATAAAAGGGAATTTAGATTCAGAATCAAGGAATGCATATTTTGAATTTGATGGCAAAGGTTTGAGTTCAAAACTTCTTCTCTTGAAGAAGAATTTGGGTCATTATTTCTTTCTAGAGGTTCAAATCTAGAAGGTCAGGAGGAGTGATGATGTGAAGTAGTCTTTAAAAGATTTACCTCTTCTTCTTGGTCTTGGTAAGGGAGAATAGGATCTTGACTCATGCATTCAAATTTGACCTCATTTGTACATTCATCAATCAAGTCTATAGAGTCAATCCTACTAACTCCTTCCATAGGTGAAGATTTCATCATCTTAAGAACATCAAATTCTATGCATTCATTGTTTACCTCAAATGTGATTTTACCTTTCTTCATGTCAATGATAACACCTACCGTTACTAAGAACGGTCTTCCAAACAAGATAGGATTTTCAAGGTCTTCCTCCATGTCTAGGACAATAAAATCTGCAGGAACTATAAATTTACCTACTTTTGTTAGCACATTCTCAAGAATGCCAATTGGATTGGTAATAGTCTTGTTAGCCATTAAGAGACAAATGTTAGTAGGCCTAAGTTCACCCAAATTAAGTTTTAAACAAATAGAATAAGGCATTAAACTTACACTAGCACTAATATCACATAAAGCTTTATCAAAATACTTTCCTCCAACCATGCATGGGACGGTGAAACATCCAGGATCTTTTTGCTTAGGAGGGGATTTAGAAAACATGGCTTTAGATTCTTCTACTAAAGATACTAGACCATAATATTCTAATTTGCTTTTATGAGATACCATGTCTTTTAAAAATTTACCCCAAGCCGGCATATCCCTTATAGCATCTAAGAATGGAATAGTAATAGTAATATCTTTAAGATACTTTAGGAATTTGCCAAATTGCTTATCTAGGTTCCTTCTTATAAACCTTTGAGGAAAGGGCAAGGTCTTAATATCTATTTTAGGATCATTAACCTTAGGTGGTATGATACTTTCATTTTTATTATTATCTTTAATCCCACTCCCTTGGTTATTTTCTAAGTTTACTTCGTCATCACCTACTATATCATTTTTAATCTCATTAGCAGTATTTTCAACACTCTTACCACTTCTTAGCGTAATTGCTTGGCAAGTCTCTCTTTGAACAAATTCTGGTTGACTAGGTAACTTACCTATAGGTTTAGAGTTAGAGGAAGAAGCTTGTTGGGCAATTTGAGTTTCTAAAATTCTATTGTGAGTAGCAAGTTGATCAATTTTGGAATTAAGTTGTTTAAATTGCTCCTCACTTTGTTTATTAATGGATATTTGTGTTCCTACAAACTGCTCTAGAAAGGTCTCTAAAGTAGATTTAGGTGGTGTAGGAGTATAGGGTTACTTCATGGGAAAACTTGATGGGTTATTTAGTTTGAGATTTTGGTTAATAGGTGGGTTTAATTGGGAGGACGGGTTAGACCAAGAAAAACCAAGATGGTTCTTCCATTGATGGTTGTATGTGTATGAGTTCATACCTATTCTTTGGTTATACCCCCTTTGGACATAATTTACCTCCTTATTTGAACTACATTGGGAATAAGGATGAGGACCTCCACATAGTTCACAAACAACATCAATATTTTCAATAGAATTAATTTGAGTTTTTCTTACCATTTTGGTGAGTGCATATACCTTTACTGTTAGCAGGTTAATAATGTCAAGTTCCAAGATCCCTTTTGCTTTTGCCATAGTTGTCTCGTCTCCCATGTATCCTTGGGATGCAAGTTCTTCAAGTAAAGTGACAGCCTCTCTTGCTGTCTTATCCATCCATTTACCTCCAGATGTGGCATTGACTATGTTGCGATTCTCATTTGTTAATTTGTTATAAAAAATTTAAGGAATTATCCAATCGGGCAATCCATGATGTGGGTATCGCCTTTGGAGTTCCTTAAATTTTTCCCAAGAAGTATAAATTGTTTCATTTGGATTTTGCTTGAAGGTGGTGATCTCATTATAGAATTTTGCAGTCTTTTGTGGAGGGAAGTACTTTTGAAGGAATGCTTGCTTCAATTGATCCCAAGTGGTGATTGATTCACTTGGTAAACTTGCCAACCATATTTGAGCTTTTTCTTTGACTGAAAATTGGAAGAGCCTTAATTGAATTGCATCATCCGATACTCCATTTATTTTAAATGTTGCACATACGTTCAAGAATGTCAAGATGTGTGCATATGGATCCTACCCTTGCAAACCACCAAACTAATTATTTTGCACCATTTGAATGATGCTAGGTTTGATTTCAAAGTTGTTGTTTGCAATTGAAGGAGCCATTATTCCCCCCATACAATCTGTGGTGTTAGGCATGGAAAAGTTGCCTAACGTTCATCTTTCTCCAGCCATTAAGTTGTGTTGATCTTCTTCTCTTTGTCTTTGATTCCTATGCAAAGCGTAAAAAGTTTAATCAATTTCAGGATCAAATAGAAGATCGTTAGAGCTTCTACTTTATCGCATGTTTAACTAGAAAAAAAATTATAAAATAAAAACAAAAACCTAAAACAACTTTTCACTATCCTAAATTAATAAAAATTACAACAAATTCCCCGGCAATGGTGCCAAATATCTGTTAGGCCTACTATGGGTGACCCAAATCCAAAGGGATTAGTATAGGATGAGTACAGTGTTGAACTTTAGGGAACTTGGAAATTTCGTATTAATTGGATAGTTAGTAGGATGGATAGGCAAGGATATTAAATAAGAGATTTAAAACTAACTATATGCTACTATACTAATATTATGATTAAGGATGTTGACTAGATTAAATTACAAATTGCTGAGCTCTTTTTCGACAAATGCACAAATGATACCTCTTCGAGCTTTCTTTTGTTAGAAAGTAGCTTTTTTAAAAACTTAGCATATTTGGGCATTTGTGATAAAGCCTTGGCAAATGGTATGTTAATATGAAGTTGCTTAAATAATTCATAAAACTTATCGAACTGAGCATCTATTTTATCCTTATGCAAATGAGCCGGATATGGCACTCGAGGCTGATACTCCTTTATCATCAGGGTAGGCTCTTATGTTGCTTCTTTTGTCTCTTTCTCCATTGCTCTTTCTCCATTGCTAACTTCTCCCTCTCTGCAACTTCTTTTTTAGCTTCTTTGTCAAAGGCACCCTGTGCCTCTTCCCCAACCAATTCTTCTTGGTTTTTCTTAACAACCCCCTCAACTTGTTTGCCACTCCTTAGAGTGATTGCTTTTAGCTGTTCTTTTGGGTTTACCTTAGTGTTACAAGGCGAACTTCCTTGTAGTCGGTCACTAAGCATTTTAGCAATCTAACCCATCTGATTCCCTAAATTATGAATGGAGGCCTATTGATTCCTAAGTGCTGTCTCAATTGCCTTATGCCTCTGGTCAGAAGACTTAATAAATTTCTCCATAATCTCCTCTAAAGAAGTCTTCTTAGGTAGAGCTTGCTAGTATTGAGGCTGCTGCTAAAATCTTGATGGAGGTCTTAGGTTAGACTGATTACCCCACGAGAAATTAGGGTGATTCCTCCACCCTGGATTATATGTGTTGCTGTAGGGGTTGTTCTGCTATCTTGAAGCATTTCCTATATAATCTATTTGCTTTGGCTTGGATAAATTATTACCACTTTCACAATCTTGACTTTGGTGTCCTCTCCCGCACCAATCACAACATATAACTTGAGCTTGTCTTCCAGATGAAGATGCAGTCAAGGAATCCATTTTTTTTTGTTTATGGCTTCAAGCTGAGTAGTTAATGCAACAATTAGGTCTACCTGATATGAACCACCCCCACCAATTCTTCTATGATCTCTGGGGACTTGCCACTGATGGTTTGTGAGAGCCATGTCTTCAATCAAGTCCTTTGCCTCTTCAGGTGTCTTGTTGTTGATGGAACCACCGGCTGCCGCATCGATAGACTACTTGCTTGTATAGTTCAAACCGTTGTAAAAGGTTTGAATCTAGTGCCATAGTGGAAGGCCATGATGTGGACATCTCCTCAACGAGTCTTTAAATCTTTCCCATGCATCATAAAGAGTCTCACCGACTTGCTGAAGGAAGGAAGTTATGTTGTTCCTCAACTTAGCGGTCTTGGATGGTGAAAAGTATTTCTTTAAGAATTTCTCCGCCAATTGAGTCCATGTAGTAAAAGTGCCAGCTGAGAAAGACTTGAGCCATTTCTTTGGTTTGTCCTGGAGTGAAAAAGGAAACAAATGCAGCCTAATCGCATCATCTGAGACATTATTGATCTTAAATGTGTCACAAATCTCTAAAAAATTCTCAAGATGAGCATTAGGATCTTCATATGGGAAGCCATCAAATTGGCAAGTCTGTTGCACCATTTGTATCACATTTGACTTAAATTCAAAATTATTTACAGCGACTGTCGGCCTCTATACACTTGAGTCGGCCCCATTCAGAGTAGGCTTTGCATATTCTTGCATAGTTCTTAGCTGGTTTTCTACCATTAATTCAACCTCTTCTTCTGAATTAATGTCTTTCAGGTCTGCTACTTCTCCTACTATGACTAGTTCCCGTTCTTCCTCGCTTTTGTCTCAATGTTCCCTCTAGCTCTGGATCAAATTCAAGTAGATTGGAGGAACTAGCTCTAGTCATAAACAGAAAAGGGTACCTAAAAAGAGAATTTCATAAAGAAAACCAAAACAAAAATTAAATAACAAATAAAAATAAAGACTAAATCACTAGCACTTCAACTCTATTGCTAATATTACTCTAAAAGTCCATGGCAATGGAGCCAAAAACTTGATGCGTATTCTGCAAGTGTACAGATCACATAAGCAATACAGTAGTGAGTGAGTTATCGTTCCACTGGAGACTTTAGGTAAGTACTAGCACAAATGTCTACTAATGTCTAGTTAATCAAATTGGTGTTAATGAGAATGATTATAATTATATTCAAACTAAATTAAAATATAATTTAAGTAAACTAACAAGAAGTAAAAAGGAGATGAATTCAGGGATAAAGGCCCATTGAACTATTGAATCCCTCTAGCCCCTAATTGTATATCATGAACTACACATCAATCAAATTCATTACATAAGTTAAATTGGCATTTCACTGAATTAGATAAAAATCTCTCTTAAGTAATCTATTTCCCAAGAGGAATGCAAGGAATCTCTTTTCAGGCAAACTCAATTAGGTCATGCTTTAGATTTGAGAAACTATCTACCAAAGAAGTCTTGTAAGCCTATCTCTAGTGCCCCAATCAACCCTCAATCTCTGAGTGATCAATTCACATAAAGCTATCTCTAGTCAATTATATGAAAACAATCCCTAATTAATAAGCACACAATTATCAATTGGTATTTAAGCAATAATAATTATAAGATAAAACAACTCAAGGAATGATTAAATTGAATAAGAAGTAAGTCAATCTATACAAAAGGTTCTAGGGTTCATCAATACCCAAATTGGAAAGAATTAGTTCATATCACACATTGAAACCAAAGAAAGAATTAAAGAAGTAAGAAATCCCAAACAATTCATGAATTAAGTGTAGAGAAATCCTGTTCTTTGATCCACGATCTTTAGTGTCTTCTTTCCCTTACTATTCTCTCTCTAATCCTTAGGTGACTCCCTCAAAATGCTATCAGATCTAGTTTTTATATTTCTAAAATTTCTAATGCTCACCACTGGACCCACGGCTGGGGTTCTAGCCATGGCAACGGAAGAATCAAAGAAAACGTAACTTCCTATGGGTGAGACCTCAGCAGTGCATCCACCCGTGGGAGGCTACTGGATAATTTGCCACTTTGCTCTTATCACACAGTTGGAATCCCAGCCATGGCTCAACCAGTGGCGGCCCATATGCTTCCAAAAATTAGCATTTTGGCTTGGATCTTTCACCATCTTGGGTCACATTCAGATCATGGCATCCTTGGTCACTAACTAAAAGAACTGTGAAAGCACTAAAACAAATAGATTAAACTCAATTAGAGGCATAAAATACATTAAGAACAAGGGCCAAAATATAGTGTTTTCAACACTTATCACTTGACTATTCCATTGTCTGGAAGATGAAAATTCCTTCTTTGGGCCTCCTCCACCTCCATGTTGTCCCCCATGACCTTTGTTCCTATGCTTTCCCTT
This sequence comes from Reutealis trisperma, assembly GCA_947687605.1. NCBI lineage: Eukaryota > Viridiplantae > Streptophyta > Magnoliopsida > Malpighiales > Euphorbiaceae > Reutealis > Reutealis trisperma. Next base: position 122,093 of record CANTUT010000839.1, on the reverse strand, counting down.
TTGGTCTCATTCAACTCATTTCGCTCTCTCCACCTTATACCTTTTTTCCATTATCTTAGCCTTATCTATTAGCTTGGCCAAGGTTGGAAATTTCATTGCTACTAATGAATTGAATAGAGGCATGATAAATCCTCTTAGGAAGCAATTAATGCGGCTAGCTTCAGTAGGAATGATGTTGACTAGGCTAAGTCGATTAAACTCATTAGCATAATCTGATATGGACATCCCTGACTTTTACTTCAGTTACTCAAACTGCAATGCTTTATCTTGCCTTGTCCCTTTCGATAAGAACTAATCCATTATTTCCTGCTTAAACTCTACCCACGTAGTTGGGTTTGCTTCGTAAAGCTATTCTTCGATACTTCTCTCGTACTAATACCAAGCTTCCTTCTTGAGTTGGAGTCCCACCAACTTTATCACTTAAGCATCTGAGCAAGAAAGTCGATGGACTAATTTGTCCATCTCATCTAAGAACTCATGTGGGTCATCACCCTCCTCACCATAGAAGGTAGGTGATTGCAGCTTCTTAAACTTCACTACCATCATCCCTTTGTCAGGTAACAATTTCCTCTCTCTCCGAGCAGGTGCCACTACTGTAGGTGGCAGAACTCCATTCCTTTCTTGAGTTGGCAGTGCTTCCTACCTTTAAGCTCGTAGCTTGTCCATTTCCTTGCACAAGTCTCTCATTTCCTCGTGCATGGTGTGTAGCTCTTGCGAAGATGCTTGCTCACTAGATCCCATAGTTGGTGCCCTTGAGTTGGATCTTTCTCTTGACCATACAGGCGTAGAGGCAGCATTCGATACAATGTTCAATATAACATCATCATTTGCCCTGATGGGCTAGGTAGCTATGCAAACCTTTTTTTTGGGAGGCATTCTGCTTATCACAATAAGGGAATTTAGTATTAGTTCCCTATTCTAACCCATTTAACCCCATTATTGTACTAGCATAATCATCATGCATTTATCATATCACATCACTAAGCGTGCGCGCGCGCGCGCGCACACACACATACACATATATATATCACATATCACATAGTTTTGCACATATCACATATCACAATCAAATAGCATATATCTCATAATATAGAAATAACCTTCTATCATGGCAAGTTAATCATATCATAGCAATAAAGGAAATCATCTCCTACTAAGTAACTAGGCAGTTAAAAGGAAAGTATCATTCATATCATATAAAACACTATGTCGTTATGTTGATCATAACTAACTACTCATCCTAGCCCTTGTGTGTCCACCACTAGGGCAATCAAGAGTGACATGGCCACTATTGCCACATTGGTAATAAAGAAGATCTACATCCTAACAGCAACTAGTCAAAGATGCAGACCTCATTGGTGAGTAGTCTCCCCCATGCTCATCAATCCCTATCTTAAGCTGCTCCACATCCTCCCTCAAGGCATGAATCATAAGCTTAAGACATCGATTTTCCTCCTTCAAGTACGAATAGTCATCCTCCAATTTCTGGATCTTATTATAAACCTAATCAAGATCTAAGTGCTCCTTAGGGTCCTCCTCTTTGTCAAGGGTCTCCTCCTTCACGGGGCGAATCACAAATATGACTCTCTCAAATATCTCTGGCTAAGTCCTCTTATAGGTTACACAGGGTGCTCTGGGTCATAGTCCCCGTACAGGGGTAATCTTCTTGGTCATTTGTCTGAAGAATCATAAGGCAAGCAAACAATAACAAGGATTACTAAAACCTATTAGGATTTCATAGAACTATGCTAATGATAGACTGTAAATGACATGACAGAAAAATTCCTATGCTCCACGATTATACTTAAGCAACCCAAATAAATAGACAAGTCTAACTAGACTTTTAAAAATCTAGCTCTGATACTAATTTTGTCATAACCAAACTTTAGAGATATGATGGTCCTAGAATATGGGGAGACATAAAGTCACCCATGCCCATAGAACCCATCTACGCATACACAATTCAAGCCTAGGATCGTAGCAAACCTTACACAATAACCCATTTAAAATATTATATGAAAACCATTAATTGCAGAAGACAGTAATTAGACACTTCACATATAATCCATAAGGAAATAATATTCATAATTCACTCAAAAACCTTAATAAATAACATCACAAAATAAACATCAAAAATAAATATTCCTGGAGCATTTAATGACGACACTTCATAGCATGGTATTATTAATGACTTTGATGAGGAATCCCTAAGTGAAGTAGAATGCTTGAGCCATCACTTTACCTCCTCACATGTGCTCACCTAGAACCACACAAAGAAAATGGGGTGAGATAGATGATCTCAATGAGTAAACGATAAAGCACATACATTAACACATATTCCTTTGAAAAGGAAACTCATATCTTATACACATAGTTTATGATTTTCAATTCATGAATCAAGTTGCATTTTAGCAAGGGTTCAGTTTAACGAGTTTGCATAAATCACACTTATAACACTTAAAGAGTGAATGCTATTGCTCTATCACTCGAACACTTAGAGGAGAGGTGGCCTTAAACCAAATTCCAACTCCCATTACTTAAAAGGCATGAAGCTGATCAGGTCCCACGGCTAGAATTGCCCCTTTCTAGCTGAGGTGCATATACTACCCCTATCCATTGGGTTAAGACCATGTGTACAGGTTGCGATGATTTCCCACATTGGCACCAAGATTCTGCATAAAGGTTTAAAGGTACCACAGCTAGAGCTATTAGTATTCACATATAACAATAACATTAAGGCAACAATAACATGTATCACAATAACAGTGGCAATTTAACTTTTGAGCAAAAGATACAAAAATAGTGTAGTTACAGAAAGAATATAAATTAGGGCAATAGTCACAATTAAATATCATTGGATAAACAAAGCAGTTTTGGAACTAATTGTCCTTTGGCAACCCAAGCTTTACAAAGAAATCACTTAATCATATTTGAGGATAGGATGAACTTAGATTTCAAGATTTCAAAGGCTGACATAATATGATATCACATATTTGTAACATAACATAATGTTACTTACACTTGTAGTAAGATTACAGTGTTTACTCACACTTGTAGAATGAATATAATGTTTACTCACCTTGTGGTTCCTTTGCTCCTAATTCACGTAGCCCTCGGACTTCTAAGACTCCTCAAGCTCTATCATAATATTTAATTCAATACTTAGTATTTATTCAGTCATGATGTTATCCTATCCCATAACTACCTCATGCATATATAACATTCACATATACTTAGAGTTGTACATATAAGTGCACTCATCACTTGGACATAATATTTTGACTTGAAAGTCTCGTATACTTAGCCTTTATAGGCCTATATGAAAACACATCATAATTCATGTCAATACCTTTCTAAAGTCAACACAATATCATTATCTTAATATCAATTCACTTTAACAATCAACTTGGTACACTTAAAACTTTCATACTTATCAATTTATCAATAGCCACTCAAGTGTCATGCTTAACTCTTATGATCCATTCATTCAATCAATCACTTCATCAATTCAGGACCATTTATTTATTATAAAGTCATCATAACATCTATTTCCATATTTCCCCATCATATTCACATTCTAATCACAATATAAGGTTAAGATACCTTAAGTATACCAAAGTGCCTCTAGGCTTGTCTAGGGTCATTACTTCAACTAACATGTAATTTTATCATTTATTATACATACACATATGTAAATAATCATCAAAATATATCGCATAAAAATTATGGACATTGAGATAAAAATCCCATGGTAGACCAAATACATCATTAAGGGAAAAACTAATTTTTTTTTTTACTTTATGCACTTTCCATCTATTACACTAATATATAGAAACATAGTTTGAACCAAGATTTTGTATGTAAACATAACAAAAATTATTTTAGAACATTAATCTACATGAATCGACAATAATAGGTGTGACATGTACATGCAAATTCTAATTTTAGGTTTTAGGATGCAAAAGTATAAGTTTTCTTTATTTTTGGTATTTTGCGGTCATTACAATAATATGTAGATAGGTGGTTTAAACCATTATTTTTCATTAATCATAGAAATATCAGTTTAGAACATCTTCATGTCTGATTCGGCAACCATAAATAATAATTATACAAAAAAATTTCAAGTTTCAAGGCTTAGGGTGAAAATTATGAGTTTCCATGCTTTCCATTCATTACAGCGAAATACAAACACATGATCTAAATCATTATTTTTCATCCAAACAAAACAAATATTAGTTTAGAATATTAAACATCACAATTCAGCAGCCATAGAGTTATCAAACCATATAATTTTCTAACTTTCAGGTTCTAGAGCAAAAACCTTGAATTCCTTTGTTTTCTGATACTTTTCGGTCATTATAGAAATATGCAAAAATATAATTTAATCCAATATTTTCGATCAAAACACATCAAAAATTATTTTATAATGTAATTCCTTTATTGATGTTTATGCATAAAAATTGTAATTTTAAGTTATAGGATTAACCTTTTGAGAAATTGCGTGGAAATATTTGTGTTTTCGGTAGAGAATTAAATTTCTCTCTCAAAAACTCATCTAAACTGAATTAAATCTATAAAAATCAGTAACCAACTAGTTCAAAATAATTTTTGCATAATTTAATTCATAGAAATCAGTTTATAAATTGAAAGAGAAGAAAAATTGCGAAATTGAAAGGTGTTTTCTTAATTTTGGTCGAGAGAATTATTTTGAGAGAATTTTTCTATCAAAATATAGAAAAATAGAGTGATGGCTGTTGGAACATTAGGGCTGGCTGAAATTTTAATATTTAAAGGTAGGATTTTGGGCAATTTCCACTAATACCCTTAATGAGCTAGGTTAGGAAGGTTTTTGGGTAGTGAGTTGTTAGGTATTTAGACTTTTTACTTAAATTTAGAGCTGATTATAAGTAATTAAAATAAAAATATTTTTCTTATTATTTTCTATAATATTCCCCCCAAAACATTTATTTAAAAATTATTTAAAATACTCATAAAATTGTTTTCTGCTTAAAAATTGCTTTTATAGATGAAAATTCATTTTATTTAAATAATTTATTTTATGCAAATGCACCTTATGTAAATCATTTATTTCACAATAATAACTCATATTATATATACTAAAATTAATTTAATATGCCACATACTCATTGATCACATAGCACATAAATTTCCATAAAGCACGCACTTAGCCCTAATTAGTTCTAAGTTAAGCAAATTGTCACAAAAATTTCTAGAGTAGATGTGGGTTGTTACGTCTATATATCACTATAATAATTGAAAAAGTACAAAAAGTAAGAAAATTCATAGTTGTCACCCTCAATCTTAAAGTTGGAAAAATTTCAAGCACATATATATATATATATATATATATATATATATATATATATATATATATATAGATGTTGATTCATATATGTTGATATTCTAAAATGATTTTTTATATATTTACATCAAAGATATTAGTTTAAATCATACTTTTGCATATTACTGTAATGGTCAGAAAGTACCAAAAATAAGAAAAATTTATGGTTTTCATTCTAAAACTTAAAAGTTGGAAATTTCATGTGTATAAAACTCAAAAAGGTGCCAATTCCTATATATTGGTCTTCTAAAATGATTGTTATTATGATTACATGAAAAATATTATTTTAAACCATGTTTTTGCATATTATTGTAACGAATGTAAAGTGTGAAAAGTAAGAAAATTTAAGTTTTTCCTTGATAAATGTATTCAACCAATATAGGGGTTTTAATCCCAATGTCTATAATTTTTATATGATATATTTTAATGATTATTGACATGTATACATGAATGATAAATAATTTAATTGTATGTTAGTTAAAGAATTAACTCTAGACAAGCCTAAAGACAATTCGGCCTACCTAGGGTTACTAACCCTATACTATGTTATGATTAATATGTGTATATGATTAAGTGAAAAGTGAAATGAGTTTTATAATGTGTTAATAGTGAATTTATGATCTTAAATTGACTATAAGATGGATGGTATGATTTGTTCAAAAAAGATAAGCATGACTCTTTAAGGTTACTTGTTAAGTTGATATATATGTGAAGTGCTAAATGTACTAAGTTAAATGTTAAAAGGAATTGATATTAAGATCATAATATATTGTGTTTGACTTTAAAAAAGTCATAGTATGAGTTATAAGTGATTTCATGTGAGCTTAAGAAGGCTAAGTGTACAAGACTTGAAAGTCAACATGTTATGTATAAGTGATAAGTGCACTTCTAAGTGCAACTTCAAGTTTATGTGAATGTGCATAGGGTAAATATGGGATAGGATAGCATGATGTTAAGCAAATGATAAGTATTGAATTATAATATATGATAGAGCTTGAGGATTATTAGAAGTTACTAGTAGTAAAGGAACCACAAGGTGAGTAAATATTATGTTCATGTTTCAAGTATAAGTTATCATGGTATGTGAACCGTTGAAATTCTTGAAACCCAAGTTCCTTTCTATCCTAAATTATAATTATATGAATTCTTTGTTAAGTTTGGGTTGTCAAAGGAGAATTGGTCCAAAACCATTTTTGAATATCCAATGACAATAAATAACCTTTGTGATTATTGCCCTAACCTATAATCTTTCTGGAACCACACTATTGTGTATCTTTTGTTCAATAAGCTAAACTTCTATTGCTACCATTTTACATGTGATTTTATTCTTCAATGCTATTGTTACCTCTCCTTTATGTCTTGAGTGGACAAGGTAGCAACCTTTACTCTATATTATGTTACGAGTGGATAGGGTAGCAGCTTTCACTCTGCATTATATTACGAGTGGATAGGGTAGTAGCCTACAAAGCCTTCACTTTATATTATGTTATGAGTGGACAAGGCAGCAACCTTTACTCTGTATTATATTATGAGTGGATAGGGCAGCAACCTTCACTCTATATTATGTTATGAGTGGACAGGGCAGTAGCTTTCACTCTGTATTATATTACGAGTGGATAGGGCAGTAGCTTTCACTCTGTATTATGTTACGAGCAAACATGGTAGCAGCCTTCACTTTGTATTATATTATGAGAGGACATGGTAGCAGCCTTCACTTTATATTATGTTATAGGCGAATAAGGCAGCAACCTTCACTCTGTATTATGTTACGAGTGGACAAGGCAGCAGCCTTCACTCTATATTATGTTATGAGCGGACAAGCAGCAACCTTTACTTTATGTATTATGAGTTATAAGTTTGACTTTTGTGAATCATGAACTATGAGTTATAAGCTAGGAGCCCTTTCTAAGGGATATGTGTTATTATATAAGCTATATTATTTATTCATTGAGATCATCTATCTCACCCCCTTCCTTTAGGTGGTTCTAGGTGAGCATTGTGAGGAGATAAGGTGATGGCTCAAGCAATCTACTGTGCTTGGGGAATTCCTTGTCTAAAGTTTATTAGCATGCCATCATATGAAGAGTCTTTTTAGATGCTTTGAGAGTTTCATTTTTGAAATATTATTTATTTGATAAATTACTTGGAATCTTAAATATTCTTTTTGTATAGATTGTGTCTAAAAGTGTTTTCTTTAAATTATGCTTTCATGGTTAAATTTTTTCTTATTACTAGATAATTAAGTTAATGCATGAGGTTTTGGTAAGATCCTAGGCAATGTTATTGTATGCATGAGTGGGTTCTATGGGCGTGGGTGACTTTATGTCTCTCCATATTCTAGAACTTTCATATCTCTAAAAATTAGGATGTGACACATAATTAATTGATTCTTTGCCTTTTTTGTTTTCATTTTTTTATTTAATTTGTTTTATTTTTCAAATGTCCATTCAAAAATGAATCAAAAGAAGTAGAGTGAAGCAAAAAGTTCAAACTTTTATTGCTGATAAAGTCCCATCATGGGTTACATTAAAGGATAATCGTAGAAGGCAAAATACAAATTTAGAAAGGTAAGACTAGATAGACTCAAACTCAGAGAAAGATTCAACATAAATAGACTTAAAAGACTTAGACTCTGACTCAAATTTAGACAACTTAGACTTGGGCTTAGAGGTGTTAATGGGATAAGTTGATGACTTAGGCACAACACGGCCATCACTCTTCTCAAAGTACCTATTAATAGGTAGATCTTGAGATGATTGGATGAACTCAGTGGTTTAGGAGAGGATTGGAGGCAATATTGGGCTTTGGCCTCAGGGCAATGATGTCTCTGTTATCGATAAGATCTTGAATTCTATATATTAGAGCCTTACATGCATCAGTCTTGTGCCTTACATTAGCATTATAGCCCTTTGCAAGGGGTTTAGAGGAGCTCGTGGTACCAGGGGCTTAACAAAATGAGCCTTTAGGGCTTTCTTATACATAATGTTGAGGGTATGCCTAAAGAAAGTGTTCATTATCTCTAACTTTATTAGCTAGTGATAAGAAACAACATTTATCTTCCTTCTTCTTTAAGTAGTGGAGTTAGTGTATAATTATTATTCTTGTGATACCTCAAACTAGAGGATTCTTGATTTGTCCTGATTGGATCAAATCTTCAATCTTGGTGGCAGTGGCAATAAAAGCTTTAAAATTAGGGAGGTATTGTGTTTGTAGGTGAGTCTAGTATTGAGAGAGAAGATTTTTATCAATTATGTCAATTTCCTCTTCTTTAGAGGAGTAGTTCAAAATTTGTGCTATTTTTAACCTCAACCTAGTAAGGAATGCAATGAAGGAATTTGAAGGAATGGTGGAGCCAAAAGCAGCAGAAGCAAGGTGGTGGGGTGAAATGTCAACATTTTAAAATTTTATTCACCTATTTTTGGTCCAAACATCCATTCAAGCAATCAATTAATTTGTGTGTAAAACACATATGCATAGAAAGAAAAAGGCAGAGTAATCATATTACCTCTTGAAGGTTCCTTCTTTCTTTAACGAAGAGCTTTCCAAGTGTGAAGGCTCTATATCATCCACACCTAGCTCACCTTTAAGTTTCCTCTTGGTTTCTTTGGTGTTCTTGAATCACTCTCTTGGTTGCCCAAGTTGATTCAATATTTTTCCCTCAAAAACCTTTAAGAAGTTAAGGTTTCTCTTTGTTTTATTTTGGACTGAACACATTTTCAAATTGAAAGCATTTGTTCTTTTACAAAGAACAAAGAAAAGAATTGAAGATTAAAAGAAAAATTGAAAAAAACTCTTTCTTCATTTTTCTTTCTCTCCCTCAACTTCTTTCTATAAAATGCTTCAACTTCAAAAATGATGTTCACTCTTATTTTAGAACATAAAACTTGAAGCTTTTATCTCCTTTAGAAGACCTAACCATTAAGTCCTTGCACCAAAAGACCATTCCATCCTTTTAGCTCATCATTAGGTGAAGGGGTAAAGATGAACTTTGCTTCTTCAAATGGTGAAATGACCATTTTATCATTTAAGGGTAAAATGGACATTTCCATTAACTAAAAGATATAATTACAATTTTAACCTTAGTATAAAATTTTCTAACCCTTAAACCCATCACTTGGGCTTATAAATAGTGAATTTTCTCCAACCCTTAAATTACCTCTTTTTCATATCACATATGGACTTAACCCACATCTCATATGTTAAGGGTTTTCACTAAGTTTAAAATTAAGTCTTTGATTTAGTCCAAATCAATTTCAATTTAATCTTTCTCATGTGCATCATATACAAATTAAGATTTAATTGAATAGAAATCTTCATAGATTAAACATCAGGACATGTTAGGGTCTTTGTAAATTTAATTACATGTTTAATCATTTTACCACTAATCAATTAATTAAACACTTTAATTAATTATTATGGTAAACCTTTTACACTTGAAAGGTGATCACTATTAGGTGTGTGACTTTCTAGGTTCATGTCTAATTAGCAATGGGAATGAGAAAATATTTTTCTCTACTAATGTGAAATCCCCACTTCACACTTAGTCCCATAAGTCGTGAGTGACAACTAGCATTCCATATCACGACTACCTAATTAGAAATGAACATTTATAGTTGACAACTGTAAGCATCACATGGACCATTAATCATAAATTATCATGCACTAGAATCTATCCATTAAAGATCCCAATCTTGCTTAGGGTAATGGTTTATGTAAAACATTAATGCGCCTCGATTTTATATCCTTATATGAGTTCTAATTCTTGATAAGATTGGATTACTTTTAGAAACTCTTTCTAGTGAATATGTTTGTCTTAGCCAGGAGCTTTAATTATCAAGAATAACTAGATAGCATAAGATCTTAACCTCGTTTACTCGAGGTAATGAATTCTATCTTGGTGATCACTTATCTCCATATGTAACAAATTAGAACTATCACATGTCATATATTTGTACATGAATAGTACATCTATGTAAGCAGTAATAAATTCTAACTACCTATGTATGAGATATAATATCTCTTAAGTCAAAGGATTATATGCACTATTATGACCTAGACGATGAATAATTGACCAGTAGTAAAACCCTATATTATTATCATCTAATGTCACAGTTTGACTATTCATTCTATGAATATCCATGTGTTTGTATCGACATCATATGTTAAGTAGCATAAGACTCACTGCCTTTATAATCATCTATATCACATAATGATTGTAGAAAGCAAATAGAGGTCATGGTCTTTTGGAATTAATGATGTCTAGTTATTAATCCTATGATCATGAACATATTTAAAATATTTGTACAAGAGCGATCTGTCTCCTATATTCTCAACACTTGAGAATACATCCTCTTAGGAATACTTAAAGATTATATTCAATAATATGAAACCCTTTTCACATTATGAATATATATTTATTATGCCATTGGGAATTAATATCTACTATTACATAACTATTATATGGCTCCTTGGGCATATACTGCTATCATAATTCCCTTTTGCTCTTGTTTGGTTGTTTTCAGATTTCAATAAGTGACATCCACCTTACTGTTGTAATAGTATCTTTTCACAAATATGTTGCATATGTCATCCCATGTTTTCTTGTGATTTTAGTCAATATCTAATAACCACTTGATAGTAGCTCAATCAATGATTGTTGGAATAGTTGAACAAGAAGTTCATAATTCACTCTGAAGGATCTCACAGTGCCTACATACATCTTGAGGTTAGTTTAATGGCATATGGTGCCAGTAAACTTATCCACAACTAGCATCTTAAATTTGGGTGGAATCCTTGCATTTGGAAAAAGAGGTAAAGAATCAATATCTATCATGTCTTCATGTTTCTTAATTTTTTTGAGTGTTCGCTCCATATCCTCAAAATTTTCCATTAATTTTTAGTAGCTTCAAAATTTTCCATTAATTTTTAGCTTAGGGAAAACTAGGGAAATCCCCACTTTGAAAAGGATTCATAATAGGGGAGGGGGCAATGGCATTCAAGTCCAAAGAAGGAGAGGTGGGAGTTTCAAGTGCCTTCCCTTTATTAGTGAGATTGATAATGGGGGAAGTGAAAGTTGAAGTATGGCTAATACCAGCCTAGGTGGAAATGGATTCAACATAAGTAAGAGGAAAGAGGAAAAGTGGTGATGGCATTGGTCATCTCTTTAACTTTGTTAATGATAGACTAGCGTTGAGTGTTAAGAGCATTGGAGAAGTTGGTAGATTGAGCGTAAGTAAAAAAGTCAGCTTGAGTTTTAAGGGTGATGGTGAGCATAGTTTGAAAGGTCTCCTCTTGCTTCTTGAGAAGATTGGTAAAGAATGTATTTATGGTGTAAGAATTCACACTTGGAAAAGAAAAAGGGTGTAGGGATACAATGATGTATTGAGAAAAGCAATCCCTTACTTGGTTAGTCACTAGATTTAGAAATTAATGAATGTGTTATATATTTTGAGGTAATAGACCACTAATTTTGGCTTTCAAGGTGTTTAGATTTTATTTTTGAGTTTCTTATATCATGTATGCATGACAATGTCATGAGGCATATATAAAAAAGTTTCATGAATTTATACACAAGGTCTTGATTGTTATAGTACATAGAACTCGGGGTCAAAGGCTAAGGCAATTATGTGTATAAGGGTGAAGGGTGGTTTGGTTAAGGTCCTCATCCCATTACAGCATTGATATACCTAACCACATGTGAGTCAAGGAGCCTCTCGTGGGTCGAATATTATGAATTGCTCATCACACCATCAAAATGATTAGGGATTTATCACAGGGTGAAATGCTTTCATTATCTCCCAACATACTCAAAGAGAGTTATTGAGCCAATGCTACTTACCATCCAAAATTTTTCCTAAAAACTAAGGTTACACAAAGAGCCTTTATTATGTAAAGTGATGCATGAAAATCAACTTAAACTTAAGTGAGCTAAAAGGAGATTATTTTGGAAAAAATCCTAACCAAATAGGAATCCTCTTACTTTTTTTCCTTAAAAAAAAGGTGGCAACCAATCCCCAGCAGAGTTGCTAACTGTGAGACCTTGTCTAAATGCCCCTCCTTTGCTCGAGAGAAATGTCTTAAGGAAAAGCAAAGCAATTTTTTAAAGAGGTTAAGGTTCAATGTTTAGTGCTCATGATTGAAATGACTATCTCTTAGAAAATTGATTTTTTATTTTTAAAATGGATTACGGAGTAGTCATCCTAATTTATTTTTAAAATGAAAAAATTTAAGAAAAAACCTATTTGTGACTCCAATTCATTAATTCACCCATGGATAAAATCAATAGCATTTGAACTAGGTTGAACTCTTAGACAAAGTTTTCGATTTTAAATAATCTAAATTTGACTCTTAAACTTAATTTGAGTTGAAATTTGATTTTATGGATGACAAATATAAATGATAGTTAAGATAAATGAATATGGCATAGTTAAGAATGAATGGAGAAAATTAAAAAGGCAAATAAAATAAACATCCATAAGTAAAGGAGAGTATTTCCTCTATCCCTAAGGGCACTTGGGAAATCATATAATCACTTATTTTCTAAAAAAATAATTACATTTGATTGAATAAAATGGGATTTCTTCTCTAACCCTTATTGGTTCTAAGAAAACCACAAATTCCCTTACAAAATTTGAATTACAATGGGAAAAAAAAAGGGGAAAGTGATTAGATGCGATTTGGATTTGAGGCTTGAATTTAAAATTTAAACATACCTACTTACACCCATTGAATGGATCAAAACCCATATAGTTCATTTCACGATTAAGTGGAGGAGTTAAGGATTGAACATATTAATTTGATTTGATTTTGAGGGTTTTGGTGGGAGAGAGAAGATGCTATACCTTCTCTTTCGATGCATGTGATAGGCATAGGGTTTTATCGAACCAAAGTTTTGTCTTATCAATGTTAGATGGTGAGAATCTTGCTTAATAAGAGTGGATTTGATGGGATCAATCCAAGGAGGATTAATTAATTAAGTGAAATTAACTAAAAAGATTAGTTAATTGATTACTAAAATTGGGTGTGATTAACTAAAATGATTAGTTAATTAATTGCTTAATTATAAATAAAATTAATTAAAATTAAAGAGAATTTAATTAATTTTTATAGACTACTCAAGGAGAGTATAAAAGAAATAATTAGAGAGAGAGAGAGAGAGAGAGAGAGAATGACTAAGTGGATAACAATCAACACTAACTCTAAAGGTGAAGAGAAATGAAAATAGATGAGGTACATATATGTAAATGGAGGTGGGGGTAATTTAGTGTGAACCCTTAATTTTGCACCTTCCAGTATGCATTTGAACCTTAGAAGCACTTGGGCTCGATAAACAAATCTTCAGAAGCCAAAAACTCTCAAAATGGAAAAAATAAAATATTTCTTTTTGGCATTTAAACCCTTTCAAATCATTTGGGACTGAGTAATGAATACAATGCAACTAGAATCATGAAAAACGGATGAGAAACAAGCAAGAACAGGCAAAAACAGGCGAAATGGGCGAAAGCAGGGCTTGTTGCCGTAGAGCTCTGCGGCACTACTGCAAAGCCCTCTGCGGAACCGCAAAGGTGTAACAACCAACACCCACCCTAGGAATTTTCATGATAAATTGCTTGATTTAGAACTAACAAGGTTAAGTTTGTACTTGTGTGAAAATCTATGATCTAAGTGATTGATGAGTATGTGGCATATTAAATTAATTTTAATATGCATAATATGTGTTGCTAATGTGAAATAAATGATTTACATGAAGTGCATTTGCATAAAAGAATTTATTTTAAATAAAATGAATTTCCATGCATAAGACAATTTTTAAGCATAAAATAATTTTATGGGTATTTTTAAAATATTTTTAAATAAATATTTTTGAGAAAAATGTTCCAGAATTAATGAGAAAAATATTATTTTTATTTTAAATCCATTCAGCCAAAATTTTTAAAGAAAAAGCCCAAATACCCAAAAGCCCACTACACAAAAAAGCTCCTAACCTATTTCATTAAGGGCAAAAGTGGAAATTCCACTCCAACCCTAATATATATTCTAATTTTTGGCCAAACAAGGGTTTCCAGTAGCCATTCTCTTATTCTTTCTATATTTTGGTAGAAAAACTGATAATTGAACATATGTCTATATCCTAACCCCTACATTATCATGATTTAAGGTTGAAATTAAGTTTGATTTGTGCGTTGAAGATTATTTTTCAGATCTTTTTCTATAGTGGGACTGGCCAGGAAGAAATGGAAGGAGCGCACAAGGAAGTAGTGCAAAAATGGAGGTTTTTCATGGAAAAAGAGCTAAGCCACCCAGCTCACGCCCGTAATTACGGCCGTAACATTGGGCGTGAGTCAAGAGAGAATTTGGGAGATTGGCAGTGAGGTGTCACCCCCAATATTACGGGCGTGACCACGAGCGTAAGACACGAGAGGCTTCTGTTTCAAAGTTAGGCAGAGAAATGCAGGCTTTGTACGTTAATGATCGATCTCATGCCCAAGATTATGAGCGTGAGTGGGGGCGTAACATGGAAAAATTTCAGCAGTATAAAAGCTCTGTTTCAGCTAAAAAAGGGGGGATCAAACTTTGGAGATAGAGGGCCGACTTCTCTGAGTAAAACCCAGAGTTTGCAACTGGGATTGAAGGTGAAGAACATAGATCCACAAGTTTTGAACCAAGAATCGAAGATTAAAGTGGAGAATATCAAATCATTCGTCATGAGTTGTTTGATTTATTTTTTGTTTTTCTTTTCCTTTTGTATTCTTTCTTTGAACATGAGCTAAACTTATCTTCTACCTAGATATAGATGAACCTTAGCATGTTTGTATGGATTGATGGGTTTTGATTTCAATTAAATCATTTGATTAAGTTGATTTACCTTTATGAATCTTGATTGTTTAATTCCAAGTGATAATCGCATGCTTATTAGTTGGTTGTCATTTTTCAGATTCATGTCTTGAATAGAATAGTCATAGGGGTTGAGGATTGCTTGGGGTTCTAGAGATAGACTTACAAAATCCTTTGGTTTGATTCCATGGTCTTAATGCATGAGCTATTTGATTATGCTTGAGAAGAGATTCCTTGCATTCTAACTAGTGATTAGAGGTTAAGTCATTCGAAAGAAGTTTTAATCTAAATGTGTGGAATACCAAATTAACTTGATAAATTGATTTAATTGTTCACTTATCTTGAAATACAATTGATTGCTAGGGGGATTCAATATCTGGGTAGGTCTTGATCATCAATTTTATTTGCAATTTATTGGCCGTTCCTTAGTTTAATCTTTTAATCCACTTAGTCATTTTAATTTCAACAATAAACCAAACCATTAATCTGCTAAACAATAATTGAAGTTTGAGCTAGTAATTGTCCTTGTCCCCTGTGGAATGATACTTTCACTCGCTACTTTATTACTTGAGCGACCCGTGCATTTGCGGTTGTATTGCATAAAATCGCGGTCAAGTTTTTGGCGCCGTTGACGGGGACACGGTTTACAATATTAGCAACACAATAGAGATTGTTGATTTAGCTTTATTTTTATTTGTCATTACATTTTGTTCTTGGTATTGGCTGTGATTTCAGGTACTCCTTTTGTTGCATGACCAGAGCTAGTTCTTCTCATCTGGTAGAATTTGATCCTGAGATAGAAAAGACACTGAGATGGAAGCGGAAGGAAGAAGGGGAACTAGCTTTGGTGGACGAAGTGGCTGATTTAGAAGACTTGAAATCAAATCCTGAGGAAGAGTTGGAAGTGATGGCTGATCCACCACCAAGAACTATGCAAGACTTTGCCAGGCCAAACTTCAATAGGCCTGAGTCGAGCATGGCAAGGCCGGCGGTCGCTGCAAATAATTTTGAAATCAAGACAAATGTCATACAGATGTTGCAGCAGACTTGCCAGTTTGATGGCCTTCCGGATGAAGACCCTAACGCACATCTGGAGAACTTTTTGGAGATCTGTGACACGTTTAAGATCAATGGTGCAACAGATGATGCGATTAGGTTGAGGTTGTTTCCATTCTCACTGAAGGACCGACCAAAGAAGTGGCTCAAGTCTTTCTCTGCTGGCACTTTCACTACCTGGGCTCAGTTAGCTGAGAAGTTTCTGGAGAAGTACTTTCCACCATCCAAGACTGCCAAATTTAGAAACGACATCTCATCTTTTGTGTAGCAGGATGGAGAGACTTTGTATGATGGATAGGAAAGATACAAAGACTTGCTGAGGCAGTGTCCACACCATGGGTTCCCATTATGGCTACAGATCTAGATCTTTTACAATGGCTTGAACTATTTAAGTAAACAAGCCATTAACGCAGCAGCTGGAGGGTCCATTAATAGCAAAACTCCAGAGCAAGCAAGAGATTTGATAGAAGAAATGGCCTTGACAAACTCCAGAGCATTCAGGCCACAGCAGGTGATGTTTTGTGATCTGTATGGGGGAGGGCACCAGAGTCAGGAATGTGATACTGGAGGTGTCTTTGCCAAGCCAGAGCAAGTGGACTATGTGGGTGGTATGAATAGAAGCCAGCAGCAGAACAACCCATATAGTAACACTTATAATCCAGGGTGGAGGAATCATCCAAATTTCTCATGGAGTAATCAGAACAATTCAAGACCTCCACCTAGGTTTCAGCAACCTCTGCAGTCACAAGCTCCAGCACCTCCTAGGAGGAACTCTTTAGAAGAAACAATGATGAAATTCATGGAGTCTAATGAGCAGAGACATAAAGATAATGAGCAGAGGCAGAAAGATATTGAAACAGTACTCCGAAATCAGCAAGCTTCCATTCACAATTTGGAGAATCAAATGGGGCAATTTGCTAAGCTGCTCAGTGAAAGGCAACAAGGGAGTTTGCCTAGCAACACTGAGGCAAATCCAAAAGAGCAGCTGAAGGCAATTACCTTGAGGAGTGGGAAGCAATTACAAGGGAGTGCTATTGAGGAACAAAAAGTGGTTAGAGAAGAGGTTGAGGCACCAGGTGCCAAGGAACAGGGAGCTGAAAAGGAAGTTGCAGTAGGAAATGGAGCAGAAAAGGAGAAAGCTATACCAGCATCTGCCCCACCACTGAAGGAGTATCGACCTCGGGTACCATATCTGGCACGATTGCAGAAAGACAAGCTTGATGCTCAATTTGGTAAGTTTGTTGAACTCTTTAAGCAACTTCATATTAATATACCTTTTGCTGAAGCTCTATCACAAATGCCCAAATATGCTAAATTTTTGAAAGAGCTCCTTTCTAACAAAAGGAAGCTTGAGGAAGTGTCACTGGTGCATTTGTTAGAAAAGAGCTCAGCAGTTCTGCAAAGGAGGTTGCACAAAAAATTGAAAGATCCTGGTAGTTTCAATATTCCATGTTTTATAGGCAACCTTGAAATTAAAAGTGCTTTAGCTGATTTAGGGGCTAGCATAAGTGTGATGCCCTATAAGGTTTTTAAGGAATTGAATATTGGAGAACCTAAACCAACACACATGACCATCCAATTAGCTGATAAGTCAGTAGTATACCCTCGTGGTATCATTGAGGATGTGTTGGTAAAGGTTGGGGAGTTCATCTTCCCAAATGATTTTATGACTATTGACATGGATGAGGATGTGGATGTTTCGCTTATCCTTGGTAGGTCATTTTTGAATACAGCCCATGCCCTCATCGATGTCCATGATGGTACTTTAACTTTAAGAGTGGAGAATGAACAAGTAGTTTTTCATATCGCTAATGCCATGAAGCACCCACTTGCACTTGATGAGGAGGATTCATGCAATGATATTGTTGAGCATGAAACTGTTAATTTTGTTACTAATATTGTTTCCAAGGATCCCCTTGAGTTGTGTTTGGTGCAGGATCAGGTAGAGACCCAGGAAGCAAGGGAGCAGTTAGCATACATGGAGTTAGGCAAGACTTGGAAAAAGGAGGCATTTGAATCCTTTGAGATGCCTAAGGAAGAGAAGATGAAGCCATCTTTTGTTGATCCGCCAACTTTGGAGCTCAAGCAACTCCCTTCTCATTTGGAGTATGCTTTTCTGGATGAGAATGCCAAGCTGCCTGTGATTGTAAATGCTAGCCTCTATGAAGAACAGAAAGCAAGGTTATTGGAGGTCTTGGGAAAACACAAGAGAGCTCTAGCATGGAAAGTTGCAAATATCAAGGGCATCAGTCCATCTTTTTGTACCCACAAGATTCTAATGGAGGATGACTTCAAGCCAGTTGTCCAGCCTCAAAGAAGATTGAATCCCAAAATGAAGGAGGTTGTGAAAGCTGAAGTCATCAAGTTACTTGATGCTGGGATCATCTACCCTATCTCAGATAGTTTATGGGTGAGCCCTGTTCAGGTGGTACCAAAGAAAGGAGGAATGACTGTGGTTCCTAATGAGAAGAATGAGCTAATTCTAATGAGAACAGTCACAGGCTGGAGGGTTTGCATTGACTACAGAAAGTTGAATGATGCAACAAGGAAGGATCATTTTCCCTTGCCCTTCATTGACCAGATGTTGGAAAGGTTAGCTGGGCATGCGTATTACTGCTTCCTAGATGGTCTGTCAGGTTTCTTTCAGATACCTATAGCACCTGAAGACTAAGAGAAAATGACCTTCACCTACCCATATGGAACTTTTGCCTACAAAAGAATGCCATTCGGACTAGGTAATGCACCTGCAACCTTCCAGAGGTGTATGATGGCGATATTTGATGAGCTAGTGGAGGATATCATAGAAGTTTTCATGGATGATTTTTCAATCCATGGTGATTCTTTTGGGAAATGCTTGGCAAACTTAGAAAGAGTATTGATGAGATGCGAAGAGACTAACTTGGTGCTGAATTAGGAGAAGTGTCACTTCATGGTCCAAGAAGGAATAGTTTTGGGACACAAAATTTCAAGTAAGGGTATTGAGGTAGATTGAGCCAAAATAGAAACCATTGAAAAGTTACCCCCTCCCACATCTGTCAAAGCTATTAGAAGTTTCTTGGGGCATGCAGGCTTCTACAGGAGATTTATCAAGGATTTTTCCAAGATTGCTCGGCCCCTGACCAAGTTACTTGAGAAAGATGTGGAATTCAACTTTGATGGCGAATGTTTACAAGCTTTCAACACCTTGAAGGCTAAACTGGTTGATGCACCCATAATGGTAGCTCTTGATTGGAACTTACCTTTTGAGCTGATGTGTGATGCAAGTGATGTAGCAGTTGGGGCAGTTTTGGGCCAGAGAAGGGAGAAGCATTTTCAGCCCATTTACTATGTAAGCAAGACACTGAATGGGGCCCAAGCTAACTACACCACCACTGAGAAAGAACTGTTGGTTGTTGTGTTCGCCTTTGACAAGTTTCGCTCCTATTTGATCTTGTCAAAGGTGATAGTTTATGCAGACCATTTGGCTTTGCGGTATCTCTTTGCCAAAAATGATGCAAAGCCAAGATTAATTCAGTGGGTGTTACTGCTACAAGAGTTTGATTTAGAGATACAAGATAAGAGGGGAGTTGAGAATCTTGCAGCTGACCACCTCTCAAGGCTGGAGAATCCAAACATGGAAGCACTCAAAGAAGGAGACATTGATGACCACTTCCCGGATGAACAACTGTGCGAACTGGTAGGTATGGTAAGTGCTTCTAACTCTAAATTGCCTTGGTTTGCAGATTTTGCGAATTATCTGGCTGTGAGGGAACTCCCAAAAGAGTTAACTTATCAACAAAAGAAGAAATTCTTTTCCAATTTGGAATACTACTTCTGGGAGGATCCCTATCTATTTAAATTGTGTGCTGATCGGATGATCCGGCGTTGCGTGGCTTGGCCTGAAACTGTGAATATTATCAACCATTGCCACGCTGGACCAGCTGGTGGTCATATGGGGCCTAGTAGAACTGCTCAAAAAGTTTTAGAATCAGGATTTTATTGGCCCACTTTGTTTAAAGATTGTTATGAGTTTGTGCAACATTGTGATCGTTGCCAAAGAACTGAAAATATTTCGTCGCGGGATGAGATGCCTCAAAATGGTATTTTAGTTTATGAAATATTTGTTGTCTGGGGCATTGATTTCATGGGACCGTTTCCAAATTCTTTTGGCAACACATATATTTTGGTGGCTATTGATTATGTGTTGAAATGGCCTGAGGCTCAAGCCTTGGCCAGAAATGATGCTAGGATGGTAGTAAAGTTTATGAAAAAATTGTTTTCTCGATTTGGTATACCAAAGGCTATTATAAGTGATAGGGGAACCCATTTCTGTAATGCTCAGCTTGAGAAAGTATTCAAAAGGCTGGGTGTTACACACAAGTTGGCTACCCCATATCATCCCCAGACTAGTGGCCAAGTCGAGAATACAAATAGGGAGATTAAATGAATACTTGAGAAGACTGTAGAGCGATCTAGGAAGGAGTGGTCTGAGAAGTTAAATGATGCTCTATGGGCTTTTAGGACAGCTTTCAAAACTCCCCTGGGAACTACACCATATAGGCTAGTGTATGGAAAGGCTTGCCATTTGCTTATATAAATTGAACATAATGCATTTTGGGCTATTAAAAAGATTAATCTTGATCTAGCTAGTGCAGGTGAGAAAAGGCAATTGCAGGTGAATGAGCTGGATGAATGGAGACTGCAGGCATATGACAATGCTAGGATGTATAAGGAAAGAACTAAAAGATGGCATGATGCCCAGATCAAGCAAAGGAAGGAATTTCAAGTAAGAGATCAGGTGCTTCTCTACAATTCTAAACTTCGACTTTTTCAAGGTAAGTTGAAATCTCGGTGGTCTGGTCCTTTTATTGTGAAAGAGGTATTTCTCTATGGAACTGTTGAATTGGCTCACCCTGAGAAGGGAGACTTTAAGGTTAATGGGCACAGGCTCAAGCTATATTTTGATGGTAAGATAGAACAGACTAGAGAGGTTCTCCACCTCCAGGATTCGGGATGAGAAATCATCCTAAACGTCCAGCTAAGACGACGTTAAAGAAGCGCTGGGTTGGAGGCAACCCACCATTTATTTTTTTTTTGTTGATTTTGATTAAATTGTGTTCTTTTAGTTATTGTTTCTCAAAAAAAAAAAAAAAAGAGAGAGAAAGAAATGCGCATGTGGAGTGGATGCACACACTAAATTTTCATGCATGGAATCTGTGTTGGTAGGTAGACAGCCACATGTAATGCATAAGGCTGTCAAGATATCATTATGAGAAGTCATTTGCTTAGCACACACATGATTCATAATTGAGGATAATGCACGTTGGTATGTGTTTGGTACAGGAAATTAGAGAAGCAAGTCATTTACTGCTTTTTCAAGGCTCACGCTATGACTCATGGCCGTATGTATGGGGCGTGAGTGAAGTGACAATTGAAAGGGAGACACAGTAGCCTCACACGCCCAAACTTATAGGCGTGAGGTAGGGCGTATACCAAGGGTCTTTTCAGACAATGACACAGTAGCCTTACACGCCCAAACGCACGGACGTATGTCAGGGCGTCAGCTAAGTGCCCATTTTTGGCCGAGACACAGTAGTGGTACACGCCCAGACACACGAACGTATATCAGGCCGTAAGCAAGGCCAAGTAAGGACGGCCTCGAAGGCGCGTGAGCTACGTGTGTAAAACCGTGCTTACGCCCAAGATTACGGGTGTAAGAAAGGGAGTGACACGCCTTTTATAAAAGCTGCGGTCAGTTTTTTGTTTCTCATTCTTTCATTTTCTCTTTCATTTTCTTTGCTTTTCTCTGCATTTTCTTCTCTTTTCTCTCGACTTATCGAGGCTAAGCAAGGGGCCCAGGCCTAGATCAGTGGTTTACTTGTTGTTCTCACTTCCACACTCATCTAAGAGGAATGCTGGCCCGAAAGCAACCATCTTCTATCCTGCCTACCAAGAGGAGCAGGGGCGCGAGCAGTTCACAGCCTGCTGCGGTGCCCGATATCCGATTCATGGCAGACCATCCTAGCATCCGGTTGACTGACAAGGAAGCGAGGGGCCATTTTGAACAGTTAGCAAACAAGGATTTCGAGCCTCCTCAAGTTTTAGATTGGGAAGCAATGGAAAACGCTGGACTGGCTGTAGAGATCAGACGCATGGTGGACCAACTGGGTTGGAAGAATTTATTTGCTATTAATGAGCCAGCCTACAGGGAGATTACATTGGAGTTCCTTTGCACACTCTAATTTGACAAGAAATCCACTAGAGTTAACAAGCCAAGGATCAAATTTCGGTTAGGGACAAGGGAGTGGCATCTGAGTATTAATGAGTTTGGCTTGCGTATGGGATTGTACACTGAAGAGCAATTGAACTCCACAGACTATATTGGGTCCATTGTGGATTTTAATAGTTTCGCTGAGCGAGATCAGATTTGGAATGAGCTTGCCCCTACAACAGGAGACTATCGGGCAAGCATATCTAAGGCCTCTAATTTCCAATCTTTTCCTCTGCGAGTGGTCCACCACTTACTCACCAGCACCATCTCTGCACGCCGGGACAGTACAGGGCATGTCACCAAGCAGGATCTGTTCTACCTCATGTGCATGCACCATAATCAAAGGTGTAACCTTGCAGTATGCCTCATTTATTTCCTTCATGAGCAGTCCAAGAGAGACAAGAAGGGGGCACTTTTTGGTGGGATGTATATCACCAAACTGGCAGAGGGGTTGGGAGTTTTTGCGGGCATTCCTGCCATGACTTTGGATGGGCTGCCTAGGCGCCTGGGCATGGACACTTTGATCAGTGGATCCCAGGAAGGCGCTTATGGCACCCCAGGCAGACCCAGAAGACATTCCACCACCTGAGGATGATATTCTCGACACTGCAGCAGGTCCCTCTACCACTGCCGCAGGACCTTCGACCACCACATTTGATCCACAGCAGCATTTTGTGGGTTTCCGGGACTGGAGGCACTGTGTAAGTGAGGAAGAAGAGGAGGGACGAAAAATGACTGACCTGGAGCGACAGATGTGCCGATTGGAGAGCTCTCTGAGTCGAATTAACCTTCAGCAGCAGCATCTCCATAATATGCAGCGGGAGTTGATGCAATTTTCTGAGCATGAGGCACAGCAGCAGCGATGGATACAGCGTTCCATGATGGAGTTTTGGGAGACACAGAATTTCAGGCCTAGTACGGCCAAACCACTTTCCCCACCATCACTAGTGCACATTTCCGATGATGAGGAGCAGGATGGGGGTGATGGCGTGGAAAACTAACTCCATTTATCTTTTCTTTTGAGCTGTGTTTATTTTTATTTCTTTTTAGTCGTTATCTGTTATTCATTATATCTTGGATGACTGTATGCGTGATATTTAGAATGCTTCATATTTCTTTGTTTGGTTGTTTATTTTGGGAATGATTGTGGATAACTGGTATTGTCACATGTTTTTTCTTTGATGGTGTTTACTTTTAAAGGTCTATAGCTCTATTTTGACGTGGCTTGGATACTAACATGGACACGCATCTATCTTTTCCATTTAGAATCGTCAGGGCAGTTTTTCTATCTCTTTCTTGTTCTTTTCATTTTTGGTAGTAATACACATACATTAGGGACAATGTATTATCTAAGTGTGGGGGAGGGCTGTTAAATTGATTAGTTTTGGAGGCTAGGTTTGAGTTGTCCGAGTAGATTGAATTCTAATAATGGTTAGTCATGAAGTTTTTTTTTTTCTCTCTCGTGGTAATGAAGTGCGGATTGTTAACTGGCAACGACTTGTTGATTCGGGGTTCAAAGGAATTAGTCACCTTTTGAACGTTGAACTTGGTAGTTGGATGAGGAGGTGGATTGACATAGGGTAAAAAAAAAAAAATATCCTAAAACTTGAATCCTTAGTTACATTTGTGAGCATAAAATATTCCGTGGTAAGTTTAATCAAAGCTAATTCAATTATCAATACTCTAGGTTTGGGTGACTGCATCTCGATATAAATATATATATATATATATATATATATATATATATATATATATATATATATATATATATATATATATATATATATATATATATATATTCTGTTGCATAAGAGCTTTGAAAATGAAAACCTATTCTGCTATTCTCATTGAGAGTATGAATAGAGCTAGTAGCCATTTGAATTGGTGATCCTAGTTGAGTAACCGGGAGTTGGCATCACAAATGTGAACTTTCGCGTCAAAAGACTAGTATGACTAATCAAACAAGTCGAGCTCCTATGATATAAAAATAATAATAATAATAATAAAAAATAATAATAATAATAAAATAAAATAAAATAAAATATATATGAAGAGATGATAAGTGAAGGGAGCAGTCATTCACCTAGGGGAAAAATCTTTCTGAGATTGGCTTTGTGTTGAACCTTTTATCAGTGGAATATTGTGCTCACATTTTTAACTGCGGTTTTTTAGATTTTGAGGTTTGTAGCTCTGATTATGAAAATTCCTCATTGTGCTAACCTGTTCGAAGTATGAATTGTGGCTAAAGATTTTGAACCTTTTGGATTAGAAGTTGTTGCCAGGATGCTTGAAGTGCCATTAGTTGCTTAGAGAGGGGAAGCTCATTTCTGATGGTTATCTTTATTCAATTTGCTTGAGGACAAGCAAACACTCAAGTGTGGGGGAGTTTGATAATTGAACATATGTCTATATTCTAACCCCTACATTATCATGATTTAAGGTTGAAATTAAGTTTGATTTGTGCGTTGAAGATTATTTTTCAGATCTTTTTCTATAGTGGGACTGGCCAGGAAGAAATGGAAGGAGCGCACAAGGAAGTAGTGCAAAAATGGAGGTTTTTCATGGAAAAAGAGCTAAGCCACCCAGCTCACGCTCGTAATTACGGCCGCAACATTGGGCGTGAGTCAAGAGAGAATTTGGGAGATTGGCAGTGAGGTGTCACGCCCAATATTATGGGCGTGACCACGGGCGTAAGACACGAGAGGCTTCTGTTTCAAAGTTAGGCAGAGAAATGCAGGCTTCGTACATTAATGATCGATCTCACGCCCAAGATTACGGGCGTGAGTGGGGGATTAACATGGAAAAATTTCAGCAGTATAAAAGCTCTGTTTCAGTTAAAAAAGGGGGATCAAACTTTGGAGACAGAGGGCCGACTTCTCTGAGTAAAACCCAGAGTTTGCAATTGGGATTGAAGGTAAAGAACATAGATCCATAAGTTTTGAACCAAGAATCAAAGATTAAAGTGGAGAATATCAAATCATTCGTCATGAGTTGTTTGATTTATTTTCTGTTTTTCTTTTCCTTTTGTATTCTTTCTTTGAACATGAGCTAAACTTATCTTCTACCTAGATATAGATGAACCCTAGCATGTTTGTATGGATTGATTGGTTTTGATTTCAATTAAATCATTTGATTAAGTTGATTTACCTTTATGAATCTTGATTGTTTAATTCCAAGTGATAATCGCATGCTTATTAGTTGGTTGTCATTTTTCAGATTCATGTCTTGAGAAAGCTTGATTTGAATAGAATAGTCATAGGGGTTGAGGATTGCTTGGGGTTCTAGAGATAGACTTACAAAATCCTTTGGTTTGATTCCTTGCTCTTAATGCATGAGCTATTTGATTATGCTTGAGAAGAGATTCCTTGCATTCTAACTAGTGATTAGAGGTTAAGTCATTCGAGAGAAGTTTTAATCTAAATGTGTGGAATACCAAATTAACTTGATAAATTGATTTAATTGTTCACCTGTCTTGAAATACAATTGATTGCTAGGGGGATTCAATATCTGGGTAGGTCTTCATCATAAATTTTATTTGCAATTTATTGGCCGTTCCTTAGTTTAATCTTTTAATCCACTTAGTCATTTTAATTTCAGCAATAAACCAAACCATTAATCTGCTAAATAATAATTGAAGTTTGAGCTAGTAATTGTCCTTGTCCCCTGTGGAATGATACTTTCACTCACTACTTTATTACTTGAGTGACCCGTGCACTTGCAGTTGTATTGCATAAAATTGCGGTCAAAAACCTCTCAAAATATTTCTCTCTACCGAAATATTGAAAACACCTTTTCGTTTCGCAATTTCGTGACCGTAATCGTAAGTTTTTATTCTCTTTTGATTTTTAAACTAATTTCTATAAAATAAATTATGGGAAAATTATTTTGAACTATTTGATTCCTGATTTCTATAGATTTAATTCTGTTTGAGTGAATTTTTGGGAGAGAAAATTTAATTTCTACCGAAAATATGATTCTTTCTGCAAGATTTCTCCAAAGGTGAATTCTATAACTCAAAATCACAATTTTGTTGCAAAAACATCATAAAGGGGGGAGGGGGGGGTGCGCAATTTGTACTTATTTATATTTTAAACTGATTTTTTATTTGTTTTGATAAAAAATATTGGATTAAATAATATTTCTGCATATTTCTGTGATGATCGAAAAGTTTCGAAAAACAAAGGAATTCAAAGTTTTCGTGTTAGAACTTGGAAATTGGAAAATTTTATTCTTTCATGAATATATGGCTGCTGATTTGTATGAATTTGTGTTCTAATATGATATTTGTTTTGTTTAGATGAAAAATAATGACTTGAATCATGTGTCTGTTTATCGCTAAAATAAACGAAATGCGCGGAAAACGCGAAAACACATGATTTTTCACCTAAGCCTTTGAACTTGGAATTTTTTTTGTATAAACCCTACCTATGGCTGCCGATTCATGAAGGAATGTGTTCTAAACTGATATTTTCAATGATTGAATGAAAAATAATGGTTTAAACAACATGTTTGCATATTTCTGAAATGACTGAAAAATACTGAAAACAAGAAAACTTATGTTTTGTGCACTATAATGCAAAAGATTGAATTTTTATATATTAATGCCACCAATAGTGGCCAATTCCTATGAATTTATATTCTAGGATGATTTTTGTTATGTTTACATGAAAAATCTTAGTTCAAACCATATTTTTACATATTTCTGAAATAGATGGAAAGCACGAAAAGAAGAAGAATTTGGTTTTTACCTTAATGAATGCATTCGGCCTACATGAACAATTTTGTCCAAATGTTTATAAATTTTATGTGATATGTCTTGGTGATTGTTGACATGTATGTATGTATAATAGATGATGAAATTGCATGTTAGTTGAAGGTATGATCCTTGATAAGCTTAAATATATTATAGTATAATTAAGGTGTACTTAAGGTATCTTAACCTTGTATTGTGATTAGAATGCAAATGTGATTGAGGAAATTGGAACTAGGAGTTATGATGAATTGATGATGAACATATGATTATGAGTTAATGAAGTAAAAGGGATCATAAGAGTTAAGCATGATGTTTGAAGGATTAATTGTTAAGTTGACATGTATGGAAGTGTAAAGTGAACTAAGATAATTGATAAGTGAATTGATATTGAGGAAATGATATTGTGATGACCTTAAAAGGGTATTGATATGATTGCAATATGTTTTCATGTGAGCCTATAAGGCCTAAGTATGCAAGACTTTTAAGTCAACGAGCTATGTGCAAGTGATGAGTACACCTATGTGTGGACTCTAAGTGTATGTGTATGCTATATGTACATGGGTAGTTATGGGATAGGAGCATCATGAGTAAATAAATACTAAGTATTAAATCAAATATTATGTTAGAGTTTGAGGAGCCTTAGAAGTGCAAAGGGGACTGTGTGTACTAGGAGCAAAGGAACCCCAAGGTGAGTAAACACAATGTTCTTGTTAAAAATGTGAACAACATCATGTTGTGTTATATGATATGTGATATACTGATATGTGAACCTTTGTGATATTTGAAACCCAAGTTCTTTCCATTTTTAAATATTATTATATGATTTCTTTGCCATGCTTGGGTTGCCAAAGGACATTTGGTCCAACACTTTTTTGTTTATCTAATGAGAACTTTTTTGTGATTAACATCCTAACTTGTATTCTCTCTGGAACTACACTTTCATTGTCTTATTGTTGAAAGCCAAACTACTATTGATATTGAATTACATGTTATCGTTGCCTTATATGATATTGTTAATTGTGTTTACCAATAGCTCTAGCTATGGTACCTTTACCCTTTATGCAAAATCCTCGTGCCGATACGGGTAATCATCAGAACTTGTGCACATGGCCTTAACCCGATGGATAGGGGTAGTGTATCCACCTCAGCAAGAAGCGGCAGTTCTAGCCGTGGGGCCTGATCAGCTTCACGCTTTCCATAAGATAGGAGTTGGAATTTGGCAAAGGCCACCTCTCCTCTATGTGTTTCGAGTGAATGAGCAATAGTCTTCACTCTCTATGTGTTATAAGTGTGATTTCTGCAAACTTGCCCAATTGAACCCTTGCAAAATTGCGACCTAATTCATGAGTTATAAACCATGAACTATGTGTATAACCTATGTGTTTCCTTTCAAAGGAATATGTGATAATGTATGTTCCTTTTTGTTTACTCATTGAGATCATCTATCTTACCCCTTTTCCTTGTGTGGTTCCAGGTGAGCAAATGTGAGGTGGCATGGTGATGGCTCGAGCATTCTACTTCACTTGGAGAATTCCTTGTCTGAGTTATCAATAATACTATGTTTATGAAGTCTTGCCTTTAGATGCTCCGAGAATGTTGATTGATACTTATCGAGAATTGTGTTATTTTCCTTATAGATTTATATGTAATGATTTATTTTAAGTATTTCATAGTTATGGTATTTATCTAAATGTTTTAAATGAGTTAATGAAAGAGGTTTGGTAAGATCCTAAGCATGATTGTTATAAGTTAATGGGTTCTACAAGCATGGGTGATCTTATGTCTCCCTATGTTCTAGGACCGTCATATCTCATAAGGTTGGGATGTGACAAAGGTGGTATCAGAGCCGTAGTTTTTAAAAGTCTAAGTTTAGGCTTATTGTATTTGAGTTGCTTAAGCAAAATCCTGGAGCATAGGAATTTTCTTGTCATATCACTTGCAGTCTATCGCTAGCATAGTTCCGCGAAATCTTAGTAGATTTTAGTAATCCTTGTTATTGTTTGCTTGCCTTACGATTCTTCTGACAGATGACTAAGAAGATTACACCTGCTCGAGGACCGCGACCTAGAGCACCTCGTGTGACTTGTAAGAGGACTTGGCCAGAGATGCTCGAGAAAGTTGTGACTGTGATTTGCCCTATGAAAGAGAAGACCCCTGACGAAGAAGAGGACACCGAGGAGCGCTTAGATCTTGATTGGGTATATAGTAAGGTTCAGAAATTGGAGGATAACTATTCGTACTTAAAGGAGGAAAACCGACATCTTAAGGGTATGATTCATGCACTAAGAGAGGATATGGAGCAGCTCAGGTAAGGGATTGTTGAGCATAAGGGAGACTACTGGCCAGTGAGGTCTGCATCTTCAGCTAATCACTGTCAAGATAGAGATCTTCTTTGCTATCGATGTGGCAGTAGTGGCCACGTCGCTCTTGATTGCTCTGGAGGTGGATACGATAATTAAGCCGAGTAGATATGATGATCGAGGTAACGGCATAGCACTTTATATAATATGAATGATTTTTCCTTAATTGCCTAAGTTACCTAGGATGAGATGATTTCCTTCATTATTATGCTATAGTGTGATATTATGAGATATATGCTATATGATTATGATATGTGTTATGTGCAAAATTATGTGATATGTGATTCATATATGACATGTGCTTAGTGATGTGACATGGTAAATGCATGATAATGTGTACTAGGATAAGGGGGAGGATAAATGGGTTAGGATAGGGGATTAGTACTAAATTCCCTTATTATGATAGACATAATGTCTCCCAAGAAGAAGGTTCACACAGTCGCCCAATCCGTTAGGGCTAATGATGATGTTATATCGGACACCGCATCGAATGCTGCCTCTGTACCTATATGGTCAAGAGAAAGATCCAACTCAAGGGCACTGACTATGGGCTCTAGTGAGCAAGTGACTTCACAAGAAGTGCACGCCATGCGCGAAGAAATGAGAGATTTGCGCAAGGAACTAGACAAGCTACGAGCTCAAAGGCGGGAAGCTCCGCTAACTCAAGAAAGGAATGGAGTTATGCCACCTGCGGTAGTGACACCTGCTTGAAGAGAGAGGAAACGACTACCTGATGAGGGAATGACCATGGTGAAATTTAAGAAGCTGCAACCACCTACTTTTTGTGGTGAGGAAGGAGATGACCCTCACAAATTTTTGGATGAGATGGATAAGCTAGTCCATCATTTATCTTGCTTAGATGCTCGAGTGATTGAGTTGGTAGGACTCCAACTCAAGAAAGAAGCTTGGTACTGGTCTGAGAAGAATATCAAAGAATGACTTTATGGAGCTGACCCACCTACTTGGGCAGAATTTAAGCAAGAAGTAATGGATCAGTTCTTGCCAGAAGGAGAAAGGCAAGATAGGGCATTGCAGTTCAAACAACTGAAGCAAAGACCAGGAATGTCCGTGTCTGATTATCCTAAGGAGTTTAACCGACTTAGTCGTTTCGCTATCAACATCATTCCTATTGAAGCAAGTCGTATCAATCGTTTCCTTAGAGGAATAATCACACCTCTATTCAATTCATTGGCAGCAACTAAGTTTCCAACCTTAGCCAAGCTCATAGACAAGGCCAAGGTCATGGAAAAGAGATACAAGGTGTAGAGAGCCGAACGAGCTGAACGAGACTAGAAGGGAAGGCATAAGAACAAAGGTCATAAAGGACAACATGGAAATGGAGGGGAGCAAAGGAAGGAGTTTCCACTATCTGGACCATAAAGTGGTAAAACTAAGCAAGAGATCCTCACATGCGGCAAATGTGGAAGGAAACATCCTAGAATCTGCTGGAAAGATACTGGCACTTGCCTTAGGTATGGGCAAATGGAGCACTTCATAAAGGACTGTCCTCAGATGAGGAGTCAAGGGAATGGGACCACAGTACGACCACAACCCAAGCCATTCCAAATGCAAGCACAAGGAGTCAAGGATAAAGGACCAGCGGTTGGGAATGCACCGATGATAGAGAATAAGGGTAAGGGTCAAGTCTTCACGTTAAACCTACAAGATCGCACATACTGCCATCACAGGTATCATCCCCATCTAAAGTTCTAGCGCAAAATGTTTAATTGATTCTGGTGCTACCCATTCATTTGTGTCACCTTGTTCTGCTAAGTATTTAGGAATAGATAAGGAATTGATGAGTGAACTGTTAGTAATACCAACTCCTTTAGGGGAAATGATGGAAGTGAAGTATAAGTATAAGGGCTATGATGTAGACATTAATGGACAAACACTTTCGGTAGTGTTGCTAGAATTGGACGTACTAGAATTTGATGTGATATTAGGGATGGACTGGTTGTATGAGCATAGAGCTCGTATCGACTGTAGGAAGAAACTTGTCGAGTTTCAAATTAGAGATGGGAAGGAATTTGTGTACCAAGGAGATAGGAATGAGAATCCTTTAAACTTGATATTGGCCTTAGGAGCAAGGCGGATGTTAAGGAAAGGATGCCAAGCATATATAGCCTACGTAGTCGACACTGGCAAAGAAGCTGCCATTTGAGACAAGAGCATTCCAGTAGTGGATGAGTTTATGGATGTCTTTCCAGAAGATTTACCTGGATTACCCCCTAATCATGAGATCGAGTTCAACATCAAATTGCTACCCGGTACGCAATCGATATCGATACTGCTAGATCGTATGGCACCAATAGAGCTAAAGGAGTTAAAGACGCAATTGCATGACCTGCTCGATAAGGGCTTCATTAGACCAAGCAGTTCACCATAGGGCACTCCAGTGTTGTTCATGAAAAAGAAAGATGGATCATTCCGAATGTGCATCGACTATCATCAACTTAACAAAGTCACTATGAAGAATAGATACCCGTTACCGAGGATCGATGATCTTTTTGATCAACTGCAAGGAGCTGGTCACTTCTCCATGATTGACTTAAGGTCTGGCTATCATCAATTAAAGATTCAAGGAGAAGATATCTGCAAGACTGCCTTCCATACTAGATATGGACACTACGAGTTCACGATTTTACCATTTGATTTGACGAATGCTCTTGCATCTTTCATGGACTTGATGAATCGAGTTTTCAAGCCATTCCTTGACAAGTTCATGATCATGTTCATTGATGACATCCTGATCTACTCAAAGAATAAAGAGAAATATGAAGAACATCTAAGGATCGTGCTTCAAACGTTACGTGATCACCAACTCTATGCTAAGTTATCTAAGTGTGAGTTTTGGATGGAGTCAGTCAACTTTCTTGGACATGTAGTAAGTAAGGGAGGAATTCAAGTTGATCCTAAGAAAGTTGAAGTAGTAGTGAATTGGCCAAGGCCCATAACAGTTTTTGAAGTACAAAGTTTCTTGGGCATGGTAGGATATTATCGTAGATTCATACAGGACTTTTCTAAGATAGCAGCCCCATTGACCAAGTTGATAAGAAAATAAGTTAAGTTCAATTGGGAGGAGTCTTATGAGAATAGTTTTCAGAAACTCAAAGAGTGTTTGGTATCGGCACCATTTTTGACATTACCTAAAGGAGAAGAAGGATTCACGGTCTATTGTGATGCTTCGAGAGTAGGACTTGGGTGCATTTTGATGCAAAATGGTAAAGTCATCGCCTATGCAACACGACAACTAAAGAGACATGAAGTGATTTACCCTACTCACGATTTAGAATTAGTTGTAGTAGTGTTCTCTCTAAAGATCTGGAGACATTACATATATTGGACGAAGTGTGAGATCTATACAGATCATAAGAGTCTTCAATATATCTTAAGCCAAAGAGACCTCAATCTAAGACAAAAGAGATGGATTGAACTATTGAAGGATTATGACTGTCAGATTCTCTATCATCCTAGGAAGGCGAATGTAGTGGCAAATGCCTTGAGTCGAAAGTCGATGGGAAGCCTAGCCCATGTGGATGTGAGAAAAAGGCCGATTGTGAAGGAACTAAAGGAATTGTTTAATCAAGGATTGAGACTGGAGATTGGAGGATCAAGAGTTCTATTGGCTCATTTCCAGGTAAGATCTAAGTTAATGGAAGAAATAAGGAGTGTGCAAGATAGAGACCCATACTTGATGAAGTTAAAGGATGAGACGAGAGAAGGAAAGAATACTTAGTTTGAGGTAGTCAATAGAGTTTTAAAGTGTAAGAATAGAGTATGCGTGCTTGATGTGGATGGACTAAAGGAAAGAATATTGAAGAAGACACATCAGACACCTTACTACGCTCATCTTGGAACTACCAAGATGTACTATGATGTGAAAGCTAATTATTGGTGGCCTGGATCGAAGAAAGATGTAGCTAAGTTTATAACATCCTGCCTGACTTGCCAGCAAGTCAAGTATGAACATCAACGACCCTCAGGATTGCTACAAGAGATTCGACTACCTGAATGGAAGTGGGAGCGCATCACTATAGACTTTGTTGTTGGCTTACCTAGAACCTTCAAAGGATATGATTCTATATGGGTTATAGCAAATAGATTGACAAAGTTTGCCCATTTCCTAGGAGTTAAGACTACATATTTTGTAGCCCAGTATGCACAGTTATATATAGATGAGATCATGAAACTACATGGAGTGCCAATTTCTATCATCTCCGATCAAGGAACTCAATTCACCTCGAGGTTCTGGCAAAAGTTGTAAGAAGCGTTAGGAACACAATTAGATTTTAGCATGGCGTTTCACCCTCAAATGGACGGCCAGTTTGAAAGAATGATTCAGACACTTAAGAACATGCTTTGGATGTGTGTCTTGGATTTTGGTGGTAGCTGGGATAAATATTTACCCCTGATTGAATTCGCCTACAACAATAGCTATCATTCATCCATTGGCATGGAGCCATACAAAGCATTGTATGGGAGAAGGTGTCGTTCTCCGATTTGTTGGATTGAACCAGGAGACAAGCATATAGAAATGCCTAAATTGCTTAAGGAGACCACTAAGAAAGTACCAATAATTCAAGATCGACTGAAGACGGCATTCCGTCGACAAAAGAGTTACGGGGACCCTAAGCGAAAGGAAGTCCAATTCGCTGTAGGAGATCACGTGTACTTAAAGGTTTCACCAATGAAAGGAGTTATGAGATTTGGCAAAAAAGGAAAATTATCACCTCGTTTCATTGGTCCTTTTGAAATCTTAGATAAGGTTGGAGAAGTGTCTTATAGACTTGCCCTGCCTCCAACTTTGGCGCATGTGCACCCAGTGTTCCACATTTCCATATTAAGGAAATATGTGTCAGATCCATCGCACGTTCTTTTACCCCAGACATTACGTTAGATGAGCAATTATCTTATGAGGAGTCACCAATAGCTATAGTGGATCGACAAGTAAAGAAGTTAAGAAATAAGGAGATACCCATGATTAAGGTTTAGTGGCGAAATCATAGGATAGATGAGTGCACTTGGGAAGCGGATGAGGAGATGTGACAAAAGCATCCTCAGCTTTTTAAGAGTAACTAGGTAAGGGTTTAAAATTGAGGATGAATTTTCTTAAGGGGGGAGAATGTAACAACCCACACCCACCCTAGGAATTTTCATGATAAATTGCTTGATTTAGAACTAATAAGGTTAAGTGTGTGCTTGTGTGAAAATCTGTGATCTAAGTGATTGATGAGTATGTGGCATATTAAATTAATTTTAATATTCATAATATGTGTTGCTAATGTGAAATAAATGATTTACATGAAGTGCATTTGCATAAAAGAATTTATTTTAAATAAAATGAATTTCCATGCATAAGACAATTTTTAAGCATAAAATAATTTTATGGGTATTTTAAAAATATTTTTAAATAAATATTTTTGAGAAAAATTTTCAAAAATTAATGAGAAAAATATTATTTTTATTTTAAATCCATTCAGCCAAAATTTTTAAAGAAAAAACCCAAATACCCAAAAGCCTACTACACAAAAATGCTCATAACCTATTTCATTAAGGGTAAAAGTGGAAATTCCACTCCAACCCTAATATATATTCTAATTTTCAGCCAAACAAGGGTTTCCAGCAGCCATACTCTTATTCTTTCTGTATTTTGGCAAAAAAACCTCTCAAAATATTTCTCTGTACCAAAATATTGAAAACACCTTTCCGTTTCGCGATTTCGTGACTGTAATCATAAGTTTTTATTCTCTTTCAATTTCTAAACTGATTTCTATAAAATAAATAATGGGAAAATTATTTTGAACTATTTGATTCCTGATTTCTATAGATTCAATTCTCTTTGAGTGAATTTTAGGGAGAGAAAATTTAATTTCTACCAAAAATATGATTTTTTCCGCAAGATTTCTCCAAAGGTGAATTCTATAACTTAAAATCACAATTTTTTTGCATAAACATCATTGGGGGGGGGGGGTGGGCGATTTGTACTTTTATGTATTCTAAACTAATTTTTGATTTGTTTTGATGAAAAATATTGGATTAAATAATATTTCTACATATTTCTGTGATGATCGAAAAGTTTCAAAAAACAAAGGAATTCAAGGTTTTCGTGTTAGAATTTGGAAATTGGAAAATTTCATTCTTGCATGAATATATGGCTGCCGATTTGTGTGAATTGGTGTTCTAATATGATATTTGTTTTGTTTAGATGAAAAATAATGACTTGAATCATGTGTCTGTTTATCGCTGAAATAAACGAAATGTGCGGAAAGCGTGGAACCTTATGATTTTTCACCTAAGCCTTTGAACTTGGAATTTTTTTGTATAAACCCTACCTATAGCTGCCGATTCATGAAGAAATGTGTTCTAAACTGATATTTTCAATGATTAAATGAAAAATAATGGTTTAAACAATTTGTTTGCATATTTCTGAAATGACCGAAAAATACGAAAAAAAAAAAAAGAAAACTTATGTTTTGTGCACTATAATGCAAAAGATTGAATTTTTATATATTAATGACACCAATAGTGGCCGATTCCTATGAATTTATATTCTAGCGTGATTTTTGTTTTGTTTATATGAAAAATCTTGGTTCAAACCATGTTTTTACATATTTCTGAAATAGACAGAAAGCACGAAAAGAATTTGGTTTTTACCTTAATGAATGCATTTGGCCTAGATGAACAATTTTGTCCAAATATTTATAAATTTTATGTATGTCTTGGTGATTGTTGACATGTATGTATGTATAATAGATGATGAAATTGCATGTTAGTTGAAGGTATGATCCTAGATAAGCTTAAATGTATTATAGTATACTTAAGGTATCTTAACCTTATATTGTGATTAGAATGCAAATGTGATTGAGGAAATTGGAACTAGGAGTTATGATGAATTGATGATGAACATATGATTATGAGTTAATGAAGTAAAAGGGATCATAAGAGTTAAGCATGATGTTCGAAGGATTAATTATTAGGTTGACATGTATGGAAGTGTAAAGTGAACTAAGATAATTGATAAGTGAATTGATATTGAGGTAATGATATTGTGATGACCTTAAAAGGGTATTGATATGATTGCAATGTGTTTTCATATGAGCCTATAAGGCCTAAGTATGCAAGACTTTTAAGTCAACGAGCTATGTGCAAATGATGAGTACACCTATGTGTGGACTCTAAGTGTATGTGTATGCTATATGTATATGGGTAGTTATGGGATAGGAGCATCATGAGTAAATAAATACTAAGTATTAAATCAAATATTATGTTAGAGTTTGAGGAGCCTTAGAAGTGTAAAGTGGACTACGTGTACTAGGAGCAAAGGAACCCCAAGGTGAGTAAACACAATGTTCTTGTTACAAATGTGAACAACATCATATTGTGTTATATGATATGTGATATACTAATATGTGAACCTTTGTGATCTTTGAAACCCAAGTTCTTTCCATTTTTAAATATTATTTTATGATTTATTTGTCAAGCTTAGGTTGCTAAAGGACATTTGGTCCAAAACTATTTTGTTTATCCAATGAGAACTTTTTTGTGATTAACACCGTAAATTGTTTTCTCTCTAGAACTACACTTTCATTATCTTATTGTTGAAAGCCAAACTACTATTGATATTGAATTACATGTTATCTTTGCCTTAGGTGATATTGTTAATTGTGTTTACCAATAGCTCTAGCTATAGTACCTTTACGCTTTATACAGAATCCTCATACCGATGCGAGTAATCATCGAAACCTGTGCACATGGTCTTAACCCGATGGATAGGGGTACTGTATCCACCTCAGCTTAAAGGGGTGGTTCTAGCCGTGGGGCCTGATGAGCTTCACGCTTTCCATGTGATAGGAGTTGGAATTTGGCAAAGGCCACCTCTCCTCTATGTGTTTCGAGTGAATGAGCAATAGTCTTCACTCTCTACATGTTATAAGTGTGATTTCTGCAAACTTGCCTAATTGAACCCTTGCAAAATTGCAACTTGATTCATGAGTTATAAACCATGAACTATGTGTATAACCTATGTGTTTCCTTTTAAAGGAATATGTGATAATGTATGTGCCTTTTTGTTTACTCATTGAGATCATCTATCTCACCCCTTTTCCTTGTGTGGTTCCAGGTGAAAAAATGTGAGGAGGCAAGGTGATGGCTCAAGCATTCTACTTTGCTTGGAGAATTCCTTGTCTGAGTTATCAATAATACTATGTTTATGAAGTCTTATCTTTAGATGCTCCGGGAATGTTGATTGATACTTATCGAGAATTGTGTTATTTTCCTTATGGATTTATATGTAATGATTTATTTTAAGTCTTCCGCAGTTATGGTATTTATCCAAATGTTTTAAATGAGTTAATGAAAGAGGTTCGATAAGATCCTAGGCATGATTTTTATAAGTTAATGGGTTCTACGGGAGTGGGTGACCTTATGTCTCCCCATGTTCTAGGATCGTCATATCTCATAAGGTTGGGATGTGACAAAAGGCCTCTGTGGCAACTCCAGCGAAAATTCAATTTTTGCAATCCCACATTGGAATTTTGTGTTTTCTATGCTTCAAACCTTCTTCTATATATAGGGGGCCTCTCCACACTTCAAAACACCAACTTCTAGAGCTTGAAAAGCATTACTTTAAGCAATACGCTTTGCATTTGCTCCTTGCCTCACAAAGTGAGTTCGGGGGTTTCTCCTTGATTCTTACTCAACTAGTTTAAGGCTTTCCGTCGCTTGCCTGTTTGAGGCAAGTCTCTTGCCTAAGGCTCGTGTCCGTCGCCCAAGGCTAGCCAACAATTGCCATCCTAAGCTAGCCGCCGCCCACTATAGCTAGCCATCGCTTGCCATCTAAGGCTAGCTTCCGTCTGCCTACCGTCTAAAGCCAATCACCGCCTGCCATCTGAGGTATGCTTCTTTTCCGTTAATTTCATTATCTCTTTTAGTTAGTTAATTAAATTGATTCATCTAGGTTGTTAGCTAATCAATTCAGTAATTAAATTATTTAATTAATTAACTCAACCCTCTTTTAATCAATCAATCAAAACATGATAAAGTGGCTAGGCTAAACTAACCCCTACGTAAGATGGGAGAACTATGTGGATTTGATTCCCATTCAAAGGGATACGTGGGCATGCTTGGTTCATGCATCAAATCCAATTTAAAACTAACCAACTCTCCCCCTATCACCTTCTTCACTTACTTTTGTGTTTGTTTCTTTGCTTTATTATTAGGATTAGTTTGGGGAATGTGTGACTTCCTTAGAACCCATAAGGGCTAGAGGAGGTATCCCCTAAGTTTGGATTTCATTGTAATATTAACTCTCTTTTGTTTTGAATTCTAATTGTGTATAAACTTTGTGGATTGAATGATCATGCATATTATAAACTTTTTATGCATTTTAGTTTATTCATGAAATATATTTTAAGTCACTCTTATATTAATTGGTCAAACTTATTTTGTTAAAATAAACTGAAAACCTAGTCCCCAGATCCTCTTTGGTTTCGAGGTTAGTGATCCTTTTTCTTTTGGATTATAATTGGAGTCAAATGGATTTTTTCCTTATATTTTCCCAAATAAAAATAAATTAAGGTGGTGACTCCTAAAAACAATTTTCAAATCTATCAAAGATAAGCTTGAGAGCTTCCTTGTGAGTTCTTTCTTAGATGAGCATTTTGATTCCCTTTAGCGAATTGGACCGGTGCTCAGGCAAGGCCTTACAGCTGGTGACTCCACTGGAGACTAACTTTCTTTTAATAAAAGGAAAAATAAGTGGATAACTAATTGGTTTAGAAAGAGTTTGGCCTTTTAATATGATTGTGACTCTGCATGCATCACTTGCATAGGCTCTTTGCCATTCAACCTAGTTTTAGGAAAATAATGGATAGTGAGTAGCATCGAGTGGGTAACCCTCCTTGGGTCTATTCGCCGATAGTGAAATCATCCACCCCGCGACGAATCCTTTGATCTTTTCAAAGGTGTAATGAGTATGCATGTACTGTTGGACCCACGCGAGGCTCCTTGACTCACATGTGGTTAGGTATATTGCAGCTCCAGTATGATGGGTACCCAAATCTAGCCACCCTTACCTTTTCATGTAATAAACTTAGATCCTAACCTTAGGTTGTATGTACCATAATTAAAACCTTGCATCTTTGCATTTTCATGAAATGTTTTCCTCATGCATATCATGCATCCATATTATATAACAAAACATGCATTCATTTTAAGTCTAGGTCAAACCTTGAACCGAAGAAGGGTTAAACATTCTTATCTCCATTCAAACATCTCCCCTTTAAGCACCACACTCTAACCTCCATCCCAACACCTTCACTTCTAAACTTTAAACACTCTCACCTCCATCCCATTCACCTTTGCCCCCACAAACCTTAAGCCCTAACCCTAAACCTTACTCTTTTACCTTAGCCTTTAAGCTAAACACCAATACCTTAACCCTAAACCTTACATTTTTACCTTAGCTTTTAACCTAAACACCAATACTCTAACCCTAAACCTTACCCCTTTACCTTAGCCTTTAACCTAAACACCAATACTCTAACCCTAAACCTTATCCTTTAACCTTAGCCTTTAACCTAAACACCAATACCCTAACCCCAAAACCTTACCCTTTTACCTTAGCCTTTAACCTAAACACCAATACCCTAATCCTAAAACCTTACCCTGTTACCTTAGCCTTTAACCTAAACATTAATACCCTAGCCCTAAACCTAAAACCTTATTTCCCTAGCCTTGACGTTAAACACCTCTAACCCTAAACACTGTTACCTTAACCTTATCCGCCCTAAATTGTAACCTAAAGACATCTCTACCCTCCTCTTACCCATACCTTGCCACGAGACACCATCACCCAACATCCTTGGCCCATTACCTTTAAAACTAATCCATTACCCTTAGATTGACAGATGCCTATACCTTATACCCCAAATCATCAAGACATTACCCTAAGCCTAATACCTTTGGCCCAACACACTACCCTATGCTCAATGCCTTTAACCCAACATAATATCCTTAAGCCCAACACCTGTGATCCATCACCTTTTCAAAACTAGTCTATTACCTTTAAGCCTAATAACTTTGGCTCAACACAACCTTAAACCCAATACCCTTGATTCAGTCTACTATCTGAAGCCCAAAACATCTGCACCATCATGCCTTAAGCCCAAATAAATGGTTGGCCCATTACACAATAGGAAGCCTTTTCTCTTAGGATTTGCATGCCTATACCTTCATTACCTCTTCTATTCCATACCTGTCACTTACCTTGTTACTTTGGTTTGAAAGGTACTAATGACGTACCCGCTTGATATGGCTTCCTTAACCACACTTTGACCAGAGTCCTTAAGAAGTAAGAAGAACATT
Organism: Reutealis trisperma; assembly: GCA_947687605.1. Taxonomy (NCBI): domain Eukaryota; kingdom Viridiplantae; phylum Streptophyta; class Magnoliopsida; order Malpighiales; family Euphorbiaceae; genus Reutealis; species Reutealis trisperma. The sequence goes on along the minus strand of CANTUT010000839.1, from coordinate 81,111 downwards.
TCCAGGCTATCCTAGCTGCTCAACAAGCCCAATTTGAGGAACAAAGGCAATTCATCATTGAGGAAGTTCGAGCTATGATTAACTAGGCCACCTTTAGCCATTCTAACCTAAACCTTATCTTAAACTGGACCAATCCTAGCCTAAATTTGAGCCAAACCAACCCATGTCTAAACCAAGGTGAGGAAGTTTTCTCTTATCCATACATTAGATTCCTTGTAGAGAAACTTAAAGCCATGGAAAGAACCATCAAATCCCTAAAGCACCATGATGATCTGATTGATGTGGATAGTTTAACCTTATTTCCTGATGCCAAGCTCCCTTCTAAATTCAAAATGCCTGAACTGGAGAGATTTGATGGAACCACTTGCCCCAAGACCCATCTAAAGATATATGTAGGGGCAATGAAACCTTTAAGAGTTAACGATGAGCTCCTTGCGTAACTATTCCAATAATCACTAACCAGTGTTACTAGGAGATGGTTCCTTTCACTAGACAAGAGCAAGAAAAGGATATGGGATGATATCTATTGTGCCTTTATCGAACAATATCATTATAACAGTGAAATGGATGTCACTAGGCATGAGTTGGAAACCATCTAGCAGGTTCCAGAGGAGTCTTTCTCTATATTCCTTACAAGCTAGAGGGCTAAAGCTGCTCAAATGGTAAATAGACCAACAGAGTAACAGCAAGTGAACATCCTTGTTAAGAATCTACTTCTAGCCTACCGAGCCCATTTGTTAACCCAATACCTACCCACTTTTAAGGCTTTGATTGCAACTATATCAAAGGTTGAAGATTGCATCCAAAATGTATCATTTCAACCTAAATTACTCACCACCAACCTGAACAGTGATGAAGAACCCAAATCTAATCCAACCCCACCTTACCTCAGCCCCAAGTGGCATGACATAGAAGAGTTCAAGTTTGGCTAACCTAACCTATCTAAGATTGAATTCTAAGTCTGAGTATAAATCTCTAAGCCTAAGTTTGAGTCTGAGTCCCAAATCTCAAAGTCTGAGTCTAAATTCAAGTATGAGTTTGTCATATTATTTTCTTTTATTTTTCGTCAATCATGATGATTCCTTTTTTGTTATTTTGTAATAAAATTTTCCATTATAATAAAACATTCACATCTTTTTAATTATTTATGCACTTGTCTAAACATATATGAACTTTGAAAAAAAAATAGAAAAGGGAGAAAAAGAGAAATGAACATCAAATAAATCCGCCACAATTAAAGTGCCATCAATAATTACTTTGCCAGCTCCTAACCAAAGAAGGTCAAGAAATAGACCTCTCATCAAATAATTGAAGCACAAAATCAAATGATACACCTCAACAAGAGGCAATAAGTTTTTCAAATCCAAAATTCAAATGTTAAAGCCCTTTAAAGTGAGGCAGTATGTCATGGTGGAATGTTTTCTCCCAAAATCTATGCTCAGTAAGTTAAAAATCTGAAAAAGGCAGCTTAGGCAAAATTTAAAAAAAAAAAAAAGAAGAAAAGCGAGAAAGCTCATCCTAGTCATCTTCTTTCGTATCATTCAAAGTTTGTCAAATCATCTTTAATCAATCCGTCTCATCTCATGTCTTCGAAGTCATTTGTCCTCAAAAGCTTGCTCATTCTCTAAAATTATATTGTCTTCCACGCCCTTATCTTACAGTGGGGGCATGTCTTTCTAGGTCGTCATCATCTTTTGTTAATCTGTCTCATTGCTTAGCTCAAAGAGCTTAGGCACAATCCCTCACATTGCTAGTCTATCATGTTCATATCTCTTATTGGAAGCAAAATCCCTAAGTTGTCTCATTTCATCAGTCCTTTAGCCGCTCCTTAGGGTACTTCCTTTCATCTTATCTATCGTCTACATTTAAAGTGTCACTCTAAATGTCTTTTCAATCTCAAAACAACAAGGTTAGCTTAGCTTGTTCTTTTCTATGAATCATGCTACATATAGCAAAATCATACAACCTCTTTGATCTTTTTCAAAATTTCCAGCCTGCCTTTAAACCATTCCCCGACTTCAAAATATACCATACCATCTTTTCAAGCTCAAGCCTCATACCACCATTGTCTTGGCAAAATCTCATCATCTTTTAAGGGTCAAGCCCATAGGCAAAACCAAAGACCCTAAGTCTTTCAAGACTCATCATCCTTAAAGCCGGCTTTCTCTAGCATAACCAAAATCAAGTCATGTCTTGCAAAGTTTAAGAAGGGCTCAAACCACTCAAATCATCCCATGTCTTATTGGCAAAACCTCATCATCCTTGAAAAGACCAAGCCTCCTTGGCAAATTACAACCGAGTCAAAACCTGCTAACCATCTAATGGGCATTGAAGATCTAATATAACTATGACAAAAGGGCAAACCCTCATCCATAAGCCTGCGACCAAAACCCTTACCACTATACTTAAGCCAAAGCCGACCATCCAAAGCACCCTTATGGGAAAAAGCCCAAAATGACAAAGCTTTTTGACCAAAAGCCTTCAAGCCTTCACCATGAAACCTAGGCCTAACTTTCACTATGAAACCCATTCACAAAAAAGCCTTAATCTCCTCTAAGGCCAAGTCTGATTGAGCCTAACTAATTTCCTAGCCTAGCCTTTCCTCTAAGCCAGACCTGACCAAGCTTAAAGCAGAATCTGACTGAGCCTCTCAAATGAACTCCCCAAAGATTGCAACTTGACCAAGCCAAAGTCCTAGACCTGACTAAGCCTTCCATATGAACTTCTCTAAGGATAAGTCTTATAAGTTGACCTTCCCCAAACCTTCCAATCTAATCATCTCTAAAAACCTAACCTTCCTGACCCAGCTTCCCGATTCAGCCTCAAAGCAAAGTTAGACCTATCTAAACTAATAGCTCAATCTTTTCCAAGACCACACCTTGCTTCTACCTATGCCAAACCGATAGCCATTAACCAATTAATCTTATACCTGACATGCCCATCTTTACCTCTAAGCTAGCTAATCAACTAAAAACCAAATGACCAAACCATTTTCCTTTATCATTCTAAAGTGGGGGCACATCCTTTCCAAATATTCACCTTTCTAAAATAGGGGCATCTTTCTCCTAAAGATCAGTACTTTTATACTAAAACTGACCCTTTATAGGTTCAACGTATCATATCATTGCATAATTATTTAGCATTTTGTCAAAACTCTCAAAGAAAGACAAGATCATCATCATCATTCCTACCAGACAGGACGATCATCTCTTTTCATTCCTACCAGATAGGATCATCACTTTCAATCCTACCAAAAAGGACCATTACTGTTCCTATCAGATAGGACAATTATCTTTACCATTCCTACCAGACAGGATGGTCATCTCTTCTTGTTCCTACTAGACTCGCCTTCAATCCTACCAGAAAAGACCACAACTGTTCCTACCAAATAGGATAGTTATCTTTACCCTTCCTACCAGACAGGATGGTCAGCTCTTCTTGGTAGGATCATCACTTCTAATCCTACCAAAAAGGACCTCTACTATTCCTATTAGATGGGATGGTCATCTTTTCTTGTTCCTACCAGACAGGACAGTTATCTTTACCATTCCTACCAGATAGGATGATCATCTCTTCTCATTCCTACCAGACAGGATGGTCATCTCTTCTCATTCCTACTAGATAGGACAATTATCTTTACCATTCTTATTAGATAGGATCTTCACTTTTCATTCTTACCAGATAGGAACCACCGTTTTCTTCCTAATGCTTCCAACTATACCGAGGGCATCCACTTCGCTTCCAAATATACCGAGGGCATCCTATTCATTCCAACCACTCCCAAATATACCGGGAGCAACCTATTCATTCCAACTACTCCCAAATGTGCCGGGGGCATCATATTCATTCCAACCACTCCCAAATATATTGGAGGCATCTTCTTCATTCTAACTACTCCCAAATATACCGAAGGCATCCTATTCATTCCAACCACTCCTAAATATATCGGGGGCAACCTATTCATTCCAACCATTCCCAAATATACTGGGGGCATCCTCTTCATTCTAACCACTCCTAAATATATCAAGGGCAACCTATTCATTTCAATCACTCCCAAATATACCGGGGACATCCTATTCATTCCAATTACTCTCAAATATACCAGAGGCATCCTCTTCATTCCAACCACTCCCAAATATACCGGGGGCATCCTATTCATTCCAACTACTCCCAAATATACCGGGGATCCTCTTCAATTCTTACCACTTCCAAATGTACCAGGGGCATCCTCTTCATTCCAACCACTCTCAAATATATCGGGGGCAACCTATTCATTCCAACCACTCCCAAATATACCGGGGGCATCCTATTCATTCCAACCACTACCAAATCTGTGGGCATCCTATTCATTTTAATCACTCCCAAATATACCAGGGGTATCCTCTTCCTTTCAACCACTCCCAAATATACCAAGGGCATCATTCCAACTACTCCCAAATATACTGAGGGCATCCTATTTATTCCAACCACTCCCAAATATACTAGGGGCATCCTCTTCATTGCAACCACTCCCAAATATACTCGGGGCATCTTCTTTGTCATCAAGTTCACTGCTTTTAGAATCGCCTTTTAGACAAAGACAATTTTGATGAGGGGGTAGTTATGAACCCTTAATTTTGCACCTTACAGTATGCATTTGAACCTTAGAAGCACTTAGGCTTGATAAACAAATCTTCAGAAGCCAAAAACTCTCAAAATGAAAAAAATAAAATATTTCCTTTCAAGATTTAAACCTTTCAAATCATTTGGGACTGAGTAACAAATACAATGCAACTGGAATTGTGAAAAACAGATGAGAAACGAGCAAGAACGGGTGAAATGGGCGAAAGTAAGGCCCATTGCTGCAGAGGTCTGTTGCACTGCCGCAAAGCCCACTGCGGAACCACAAAGGGCTGTGCAGCACTGCCGCAAAGGCCTCTACGACAACTCCAGTGAAAATTCAATTTTTGCAATCCCACATTGGAATTTTATGTTTTCTATGCTTCAAACCTTCTCCTATATATAGAGGGCCTCTCCACACTTCAAAACACCAACTTCTAGAGCTTGAAAAGCATTACTTCAAGCAAAACGCTTTGCATTTACTCCTTGCCTCACAAAGTGAGTTAGGGGGTTTCTCCTTGATTCCTACCCGACTAGTTTAAGGTTTTTTGCCACCTGCCTGTTCGAGGCATGTCTCTTACCCAAGGCTCGTGTTCGCCGCCTAAGGCTAGCTAATGCCTGCCATCCTAAGCTAGCCATTGCTTGCCATCCAAGGCCAGCTGCCATCCGTCATCCAAAGCTAGCCGCCGTCTACCGTCTAAAACCAATCGCCACCTACCATCCGAGGTAAGCTTCTTTTCCCTTCATTTCATTATCTCTTTTAGTTAATTAATTAAATTGATTCATCTAGGTTGTTAGCTAATCAATTTGGTAATCAATTAAATTAATTAATTAACTCAACCCTCTTTTAATTAATCAATCAAAACATGATAAAGTGGCTAGGCTAAACTAACCCCTTTGCAAGATGGGAGAACTGCGTGGATTCTGATTCTCATTCAAAGGGATATGTAGGCATGCTTGGTTTAGGCATTGAATCCAATTTAAAACTAACCAACTCTCCCTCTTATCACCTTTTTTGCTTACTTTTGTGTTTGTTTCTTTGCTTTATTATTAGGATTAGTTTGGGGAATGTGTGACTTCTCTAAAACCCACAAGGGCTAGAGGAGGTATCCCCTAAGTTTTGATTTCATTGTAATATTAACTCTCTTTTGTTTTAAATTCTAATTGTGTATAAACTTTGTGGATTGAATGATCATGCATATTATAAACTATTCATGCATTTTAGTTTATTCACGAAATATATTTTAAGTCACTCTTATATTAATTGGCCAAACTTATTTTGTTAAAATAAACTGAAAACTTCGAAGCTAGTGATCCTTTTTCTTTTGGGTTATAATTGGAGTTAAATGGGTTTTTTCCTTATATTTTCCTAAATAAAAATAAATTAAGGTGGCGACTCCTAAAAACAATTTTCAAATCTATCAAAGATAAGCTTGAGGGCTTCCTCATGAGTTCTCTCCCAAATGAGCATTTCAATTCCCTTTAGCATATTGGATCGGTGCTCGGACGAGGCCTCACATTTAGGAAGAGGAAGTATGTAAAGACCAAAAGGGTAAGGATGAAAATGGGGTGAAAATGGCCAAAAGAAATGGAAAAAATGGAATTTTCTATGTATAGGAGGACTATTGCTGGGGAATCTGCGGCGTCGCATGAGCCATTTATGGCACTACAAAGGGCCTTGGCAGTGCCATCAAGCAGCTTTGTGGTGCCATTGTCGGCACTGGCAGTAGAATCCTGGTGGGTTTGCTTTTTGCACTTTTCATATTTCTATATTAGTTTTTAGGGTTTTGAGGTTCAAAAAATTTATCAGTTAGTGTCGATGGGTCCATAATTAATTATTGGACAATATGGCAGTCAGTTTTGAGAAAAAGTGTCAATCTATGTCGAAAATATTCTCATTAGATCTATTGAGTTCAAAATTAATTTTAGAGATACTAAAATGAGGGTTCACAATTTCGTTTTAATAATTAGGAGCTTTTATATGGATTATCCCTTTATTTTATTTATATTCGCTAATTACCTTTTTAAATTGCTAATTAATTTTGTTTTTCCTCTTTTTCATTTATTTTGAATTATAATTCCTTTGAATTAAACCAAAGGACTACTGCATTAAAAATTTAATGTCATACTATATTACTATTAATGCTCTTACATATGGGGACTTAGGCTTCCACAATTTAGTATGTTCAACCAAGCAATGCTTGCTAAATAGTATTAACACATACCATCAGATGAGAGATCTATGCTATCCATGTTTTTTTAAACTAGATTTTATCCAAATTGCTCTTTTAAAGAAGCACACATTAGGTTTCAACCAAGCTACGTTTGGTAAAGCTTAATACAAGCAAAATGTATAAATTGAGAAAGGCACCAAATGGATGGCTTGAAATGGTAGAAGCATTTGCATTTGGAAAGATAAATGGTTGCTTAAATAACATGGATTTATTATATGGTCACCAGTTTTGCATTTATCACATGATGATATAATAGCTGAATTAATAAATGATCGATCATTACCTAGAATCATAAGCTAATTGGCTCTCTTTTTATTCCTTTTGAGATTGACCAAATTCTAGCTATTCCATTTAGCCACAAAAGGCTGAAGGATCATGTGGTATGTCATAACAATAAGAATGGGATCTTCATGATCAGAAGTGCATATTACATAAGGGTAGAAATTAAGTCATAGGTGGGTTTGCAACCTTAAAGCATGAGAGAATGTAGCCTAATATGGGAATCATATGGAAAAGAAATATTTCTCCAAAGGCAAAACATTTTATACATTGTGCTTACTCAAATTCTATACTTGTTAGCAATGATTTAGTGTAGAGAGGTGTTAAAATACACCTAATATGCAGAATGTGTATTCTAGTAAAAGAGTCAATTCCTCATGCTCTATTGGAATGTGATAAAGCTGAAGAGATATGGTTATTAAGTCCATTGAGGTGGGAATGTGATAGAGTAAAAGACATATGATTATTGAGTCCACTGAGGTTGCAAGCTAATGATATGGAGCTACTTTTGTTCATAAAATGGTATATGTAGATTATGGAATTTTTAAAGTTGAGCAACTTGATCTTATTGATGTGCCAGCTTGGGAAATTTGGAAGTCTCACAACAACTTTATGCTTAATAATTTTATTATATCTAAAGTAAAAGTGGTGAACCAGGCAGGGAGTTTGCTTCCAAAATTTCAAGTGTATAATATGTTCTCTACATGTATTTTGATAATGCCAAAATTTTATTTTATTATTTGAATCAATTAACACTTGTTATCTAGTTGTTTTACTGCTAAACAAGTAGTAATGTTTGTTCCTAGACTTTCATGAATGTTACTTTCAATTAAAATTAAGGAATTTGTTCTAGAGAGAAAATTCACACTTGTTACTAAACCTTCATGTTCATTAACACCATACTTCACCAAGGATTAAAATAATTCACTAGTGTTACTCTCTAGGGCATTCAAGCTAAAGTAATTCTTATAAGGAATGTTGCTTTTAAGATAAAATTGGTACTTTCAGTCTATAGGAAAATTTCACAATCATTACTTGGAAGTCACCAATGTTACAAAGTAAAGTAACGAGCATTACTAAAAAGTAACATGCATTGCCTGTCACTTTTAAGAAAATTTGCAAAGTATCAAAGTCCCATTAGTTGATGATGTAAGCAAGAAAAACTTTTTTTTTTTTTTTGATCTAAACAACCATATTTTTGCATCTAAAGTCAGTGACTATAAAAGGAAGATGTTCCTAAGTGAAGATTAAGAGACATTCAAAGAGATTCAAGTACTTACAACTCAAATCCTTAAGCTTCTAATTTATACTCTATTTTTAGAACTCATTATGCTTTAGCTTATATCTTTTATGTTTATTTGTAAAAGCTATTGAGCTTAGTTCCTGTTCTTATATTAGCTTCCTTGTGAGTCTTGATAGATTTTAAACTTCAAATCATCTTATAATCCTTTGAGTATTAGTGAAATCCAGAAAATCTATTGATGGGTGAAACCTGAAAGAAAATGTATTGTTACGTGAAACCTTAAAATATATTGTTGGGAAAAATAGTGTAAATGGAAAAATCCCAAAGAAACTATAAGTATAATAGCTTTAAGCACAACCCCAATTATAGTGGAAACCTAAATTAAGGATTTAGGAGAAGTGGATGTAGGAGAAGAGTTTGCTCCAAACCACTATAAAAATGGGCTAAGAAGTCTCTATCTCTTACTCTATTTACCCTAATTAGATTGAATTTCATGATATATTGCATTAGGGTGAATTTTCATTAGAAGTCTTCAATCCTTTATTCAATCTTATCCTTTAGGAGCTTAGACATATAGGGTTTAACAATTGGTATAATAACTTATGCTCTTTACATAAAATCTAATGATTTTAAAAGCTAAGGATCCATTATAGTAGGTTCATCAAGGACTCTTTTTTAAGAGGGATAATGTAGCATAAGATCTATATTAGTTTATGGTTCAAAATACAATTAATGGAAGGTGGGGATGAGATTTCATATGAGGACAAAAGTATATGACCTTCGGGATGTTGTAGAGAATGGTCAATTTTTTCCAATGGAGGAAAACTCAAACAAGCCTAAGGATCCTTCCACCTATACCACTGACGACAAGTAGAAATTGGCATTGAATGACAAGGCTATGGATTTGCTATTTTGTGAACTTGCCAAAGCTAAATTTAATTAGGTTTAGCTTATGAAATGGCAAAGGAGATATGAAAGTGTTAAAGATGACTTATAAAGGCACAAGCCAAATGAAGGACTCTAGGTTGACCATATTCACTATAAGCTTTGAAAAATTTTCCATGAAAGATGATGAGACAGTATATAAGGCCTCGCTTGAGTACTAATCCGATTAGCTAAAAGGAATCAAAATGCATATGTGGGAAAGAACTCACGGTGAAGCCTTTAGGCTTAAAATTGGTTGATTTTAAAAAGTTCTTTAGAGTCACCACCTTAACTTTTTTTCAATTGGAGAAAAGATTAATGAAAAAATCCATTTTGACTTTAGTTATTATTGCAAAAAAAAAAGTGCACTAGTCTTGAAACCAAAGAGAGTTTGGAGACTATGTTTTTGATTTATTTTAACAAAAATAGTTTGTCCATTGATAATATTGTGATTTAAAAATTAATTTCATGAACTATTGTGAACCCTCAATTTTGCACCCTTATGATGTGGTTGCAACTTCACACCTACTAAGATTATTGCACTAGACCAAGCCAATATGGCGGTCCACTAATTAATTTTGAACTTGATTAGACATTCTAAACTCACCAAAACTAATGCTTCTTTGACCTAATCGGACAATATGTAGCAGATAGCATTTTTCAAAACTGATAGGCTTTCTCCTAAAAATTATTGTCAAATCATCTAATAATTAATTTCAAACCCACCAACACTGACCTTAGAATCCCAAAATCCCTAAAACCTGACATGAAGCTTAAAAAGCCTAGACTGTTAGATCATATGGACTTGGCCACAGACTCTCTAGGCTATATTGCTAATGGTAGTTGCTAGCCAGGAGACAAGGCATATGCACCGGTTGCCTCAATAGTGATTACTGATTGCCCGGTGGTACCATCAATGTTTCATGGTTGGTCTCCTTGTGTATGGAAATTTCCAATTTTGCCCTTTTTAGCCCATTTTTAGCCTTTTTTTAGCCCTACTTCTCTAGTACTTTCACATTTCCTCTTTCCAAATTGCCTCCACCTCTATTTGCCTATAAATAGGACTTCATTTCCTTTATTCTCAACACCCCAAGAGCTTGTGTTGATGGGCTATCCACTTGCTTTCTCTCTTTCTAATTAATCTGCCATACTTTCTTTAATTAGTCCCCCCCTCCCCTCTAAATTAATTAATTTCAGTTAATCACTTTACATTTATTTATTATTTTAATTATTTAGTTAATCCACTTAGTCACATTATATTAATAAGTTAATTAATCTTTTTAATTAATTAATTAATCCATTTAGTTAAATTAATTAACTAAATTAGTTATTTTGATTAATTAATTAATCCATTTGGCCAATTAAGTAATACTCTCTTTAAGTAAATCAATCAATCAACTTAATTGTCTTTGGATTGTTCTTATTAAATCCACTCTCCTTGAGTAGGATTCTCACTTTTCAACTTTGATATAATAGAACTTAGTCCAAAAAGACCCTCAGCCCTTCACAAGTGTTCTAAGAGAAGGTATAGCACTTTTTCTCACCCATACAACCCCTAAATCAAGTCAAATCAATCCAATTAATATTTACACCCCACCACTTAACTATGAAATGATTGCATGGATTTTAATTCCTATTTAATGAGGTACATTAGCATGTTTAGAGTTTAAATCCAAACTCAAGTTCAAATCCCAATGAATCCCCTTCCCTTTTATTTTCAATGTATATATCTAAATTTAATTTTTGTATGGGAATTTGTGATTTTCCTAGGTCCATATGGGCTAAAGAAGGCATCATATTATTTTATCAATGCAATTAATTAATTTAATCATTTTTAGTTAAGGAGTGATTTATGGTTCTCTTAGAATTCATAAGGACTAGAGAGAATACTCTTCTTAACTTGTGGATATTTACTTTACTTGCCTTTTAATTTCTTCATGCATTCATAATTATGTCATGTTCATGCATTTTAATTGTCATTTGCACTTGCCATCCATGAATTCAATTTTTAAAGTTAGATCAAACTTAGTAGTCAAATATGGACTATTTGAAACAAAATCCTACTCCCCGAGCTCAACATGGTTTAAAGGCTAGTGATTTTATCTTTAGGTAAATTAATTGAAAGATTAATAAATTGGAGTCAAATTTATATTTTTTCTTAATTTTTATACTTAAGTAATTTAGGGTGGTGACTCTTGAATCCATTTTAAAAATTAAAAAACAATTTTCCAAATGATAGTCATTCCAATCGTGAGTACCAGAACACATGCCTTAACCTTCTTAAGCCTTTCTTTAAGGCATTCTCGAGAGAGGAAGGGGTGTTTAGGGGAGGTGTCATATTATGTATATACAATTTATTTATGAATCATGTCCATTTATTCAATTCATCCATTCACAAAAATAAATAACTTAAAAGAAAAGTAAAGTGAAAAGATTAAGATTACAACAAAAATCACCTTGAAGGGATACTTCCTCTAACCCTTATGGGTTCTAAGAAAGTCATACATTCCCCAATTTATTCCTAAAATAAATAATAAAATAAAAAGAAACCTTAACCATGTGAAGAAGGTTCTGGAGGGAGAAGTTAGTTTATCTTAATTGGGTTTAGTTTATTTTAATTGGATTCGATGCTTGATGAATTAAGCATATCTGCATATCCCTTTGAATGGAAATTAAAATCCACATAGTTCTACCTTCTTGCAAAGGGGTTAGTTTAGTCTAACCTCTTATCATATTTCAATTGATTGAATTTGAGAGGGTTGGATTGATTAATTAATTCTAATTGATTACTAATTAAGTTGAATTAATCAAATTTAGATTAATTAAGTAAACCGATTTTAATTAATTAAAAGATTCAGGGGTAAAAAAGAAATGAATTAGGCAAGAAGCCCAATGAGGGAGAAGAGAATTCCAAGGATGGAAAATAAATCATGAAAATAAAAAGGGAAAGATGCTTACCTTACGCCCATGTAGTTTTGAGATTAAGGAGGCTTGTCTTGGTTGGCTTGACTCAGATGGCGGGCAGTTGCTTGTCTCAGACTATGGGGTAATTGCCTCAGATGATGGAAAGCTTTTGACTTGATGGGTTGGCTCAGGAAGTCATAAGCCAACTTGATTTATAAAGCAATGAGCAATTGCAAAGTGAAAGAAAATAAAAATGAAAAGAAAATTTTAAAAATAAGCAGCTCATTCCTTGATAGATCAAGCTAAAGGTATTAGTTGCTTGATGCAAAGACTTTTCAAGCTCACCAAAAAGGAAAGGAATTGTTATAACAAAAAATGGATGTGAAAATTTTGGGTTCATTGACCTTATAAGAATTGATTGGAATATAATCACATATGAGATAAAGAAAAAAAAAAAAAAAGGAGATAATAGGCAAAAGCAAAGGAAAAAAGAAAATACTTTTATGAAAATGAAGATCCATTGCTTTAAAGGTTTCAATTAAAGAAAAGAATGAATCCTCAAGGGAAGATGATGAATAAGAGATGCTACTTCTTGCTAGAAGGTTTAGCAAGTTCAATAAGTTCATCTCCAAAGACAAGTATAAAAGGAAAGCTTTCAATAAAGACAAGGGAAAGTAAGTAGAAGAATACAAAGCTGATGTTATTTGTTATGAAAACAATAAATTAGGAAAAATAACGGAAAAAGGTCCCTTTCTTAAACATAAAAAGAAATAGATAAAAAGGAAAAAGAATACACATAAAAGACAAAGTATATGTAGCTTAGAATGGGGATGACACTTTATGTGATAAAGAGTCATCGAAGGATGAAGAGTATGAGAAAGGTCATCTATGTTGTATGGCTTAAGAAAATGAATAAGAAGACAATGAGGTAAATTCTAGATCTTTTACTTTTGATGAATTGCAATATGCATTTGATTACTTAATATAAAATTTTATGAATATGGTAAGAAAATCTTATTTTAAAAAGAAAATTGTGTCACTTGAAGCATAAGCATAAAAAAGCATTGCATAAGCCAAAACTTGATGAAATTTTGAAAGAAAAGTAAATAGCTTAGTCACAGATAAATAATTTAAGAAATACTTTTGAGGAAATCTCTTTGAGAAATACTTTTGAGGAAATCTCTAGTAAGTATTACAAGAGTGAGCTAAAATACTCAAAAGAGCTCTTGAGAAAGTTTGCCATTAGTAGTAAAACTCTTGAGGACATCATTGCACAAAGAGGACTATTTTATAAATCAGATTTAGGATACAAGGTTGATTTCAAAGCAAAGAAGTTGATTCTTTCCTTAAGAAAAAATACCTTTGACACTAAAATTTAACAAAATGCTCATATTATTACTATCATGGCCATACATTGCATAGTTGTCC